>JAQFVV010006208.1:9558957-10158957 GCA_028023455.1 Epiperipatus broadwayi | reverse complement strand
AACACAAATTTTATAGAAGGATCAAAACAATTAAACTCATTTACAAATTCCTTTAATTTATCATTCTCAACTACAAATAAACAATCATCAACATATCTGACAAATAATTTTACATATAAACAATTCTTTTTAATAATAATTTCCTCTTCCATAAAACTAATATAAACTGAACATACTAAAGGAGAAATAATATAACCTATTATCCACCCTTCCTTAATCTTATAAAAATTACCTCTATAAGTAAAATACATAGAATCTTCCAATAACAAAAGCAAATCTTTAATTACCTTAATTTTATTTTTTGATAAAGAACTTTTCTTAATCAATACAGACAAAAGAACATCAATACTGCTTAACCTATTAACAGACTGATACATATTTTCAATATCTAAACTTCCAAATACCCAATTATATATATGCAATAAGTGCACAGATATATATATATATTAAGATAGCCAATCTTCATAATTTAATGAACAGGCTTCAATCCACCCCACACTCAACTCTTCAACCATCCATCGAATTGAAAATCCCTTGTATATGTATTAAATAGATTATTTCCTGTACATGTAAGGTCAGATTGACTTTAGGTCAATATGGATGTGACAAGAATCTCAGCCTCAGGGTAGCCTTTGAGAATTCCATCATCAGATTTTTAATTGGATGGATGGTTGAAGAGTTGGAGTGGGGAGTGGATTGAAGCCTGTCCATTAAAGTATGAAGATTGGCTACCTTAATATATATCTGAGCACTTATTGCATATATGTGTGGAGATGATAATCTGGACCAACTGATGAGTCCTGGTTTAGCATGAAATACGGATAGTGATTTTTTTATCTTTTCAACATATATGTGTTCAAGTGTATCAGTGTTATGAGATAGAGTGGAGAGTGGTGGGTCATGTGAAAGTCTGTGCTTATATACTTTATAAACTATAGATAGTAAAATTAAGATTTACTGTATTTAAATTTTCACAAAAGTTTTGGTTTATAAATGAGGAGTAAAGAGATTTATTGTTAGAATCTGAAAAATTAAAAAATCAAAAATATCCTGGAATAAGGGATTTCAGATTGAAGGTTGTCTTTGTATTAACAATAAGCCAACATATACACAGATGAAAATGGCATTTATCTTTACATCTTTTACTATAAAATTTTCCACTTGTATGCGTAATGCTAAACTGGTTATAAAATAGTTAAATTAAGTACTATTTAAGAAAATTTAAATAAACTAGTCCAATAAATTCACATATAACAAGTTCTTGCCAACGCTGACATCCCATTGAAACAATCAGCCATGAAAATTGGAGGAATTGATTTGCTAGTTATTTTAGTGTCATATCAAAGTTGATAAGAATTTATTACTAATGAATTTATAGGATAGTGTGTTTAAACTTTGCTAAGAAGTAATTAATTTAAATACACATAAATAATAAATACGCATAGCGCGATATACTGTATATATATGCAAATTAAGCGGAAGTAATTCATATCTGTGAGCTATTAATATATAGCACTTATACATTATTAATAGTAGTAATTAATTGATTGCTTCCGCTTAATTTAAATATATACACATTGATTATATTTTTGACTTACTGAAATAACTGACTGTTCAAGAAAATTAACTCATGGTTAATTTAATTAAAACATTAACAGATTTCTATCGAGTAACTGAAAGCTAGTTCATTTGATGCTAGAGGAAAAAAATATTAGGCTTGACCTGATCTATTGATTTTTGAATTTTTATGCTTGAAATTAATTTATTGTGTTTTGAGCTGTCATGCCAAACTATAGTAAGATTAGGTTTCATTAATATAATCATATATAAATCATCATTATCAACCATTATCAATCCACTGCAGGATGAAGGTCTCTCCAAGTTCAATCCATCTTCTCCGATCTTTAGCTTCTCTTCTCCAAATCACCCCTGCACACTTTCTCATTTCATCCATCCATCTCACATGTGGTCTCTTTCTGGGTCTTTTACAATCTCTTGGAATCCAGTTTAAAATTTCAATAGTCCATCTATTATCATCTCTTTTAGCAATATGTCCAGCCCAACTCCACTTCAGTCTTTTAATTTTTTCAATGAGGTCAGTTACACGTGTTTGTTCTCTTACCCATATATTGCGTTTTCAATCTCTTCTTGTTACTACCAGCATGCATCTTTCCATACTTCTTTGAGTGGTCTGAAGTCTCTGTATTGCTCTTCTATTAAGTGTCCAAGTCTCAGATCCATAAGTAAGAACTGGTAAAACACATTTATTTAAAACTTCCCTTTAGTCCTACTTTCATCTGATAACTCTTACAACAATTCCTGCAGTACCAACAATTATAACAGTAACAACAATTACATAGATGTCACTACTGAGTTAATGTAGTTACAAACTAACTTGAAAACACATTCAGCACTTTGTTTAACATATATTTAACATTCGAAAACGCACAAAAACATAAATATCAAGTGAATAAATAGTTATTCAAACTATTGGACAAGTTTGACATAAATTTATCTTCTAATTTAAGTCATACAAATGTAGTCATCAAAACGTTTATCTAACAATAACTCAATTCATTATGTATATCACTCAGTATATGTTAGGTGTTTCAGGGCCCAATATCAGTTACATAAAAATTCCATGGTCAAAGCAGATTTCTGATGCTGGATTCCAGATACTATTGAAGATGGTCAATATATATATTGTGCCATTACAATTTGGTCACTAGACAAATTTATAGTAATGTGCATGTAGAAAAGGTAAAACAAAATCATCATCACAATTTTATATAACCATAAAAGAAGCTGTAGGGCATCCAAGTTCAAACCCTACCAGATCAAAATCTTAAACACTTTAGACAGAGAATGGGTCAACAATTATATGCTTTATTTGTTTGTGTGTTGATAGAAAGGTAATACACACATTTAAACTATTTAATATTTAATTTTTCTTTAAAAAGCAAAGTTATAATGCATACATATAGGCAATGTATGTGTAAATTATTTAATTGTTTTATATTTCAAATATTAAACATTTTAACTTTCTTTAAAACTAACCTATGCTTGATCAATTCTAATATTTTATTCTATGCTTTTATTTTGCTTTTCTTTAATTATAATTGGGATTTAAAAGTTACAGATTTAATTAAATAATTGGGTTATAATTACTAAGCTAGCAATTATAGTATTTAAGGTTAGTTTATGAATGATTTGAAAGAATGAAGGATGTGTGTACATTACATACAAAATTTTACATTTCCTAAATATTGAAAGAAAAGGAAGTATTAAATCTGTTAAATTATTTTTGTACAATTGTTTGTTAAAAGAGGAAATCTGTTTAATCAGATATCAATCTTTGTAGCAATTTTTTTTTGTAAATAATTGTTTTTCACTTTGGAAGCTTATAATGGGTGAGAACTCTAAAAATTGAATTTGTCTTATCTCAAGATCTAAAGAAGGAAGCTCAAAGATTTGAAGTGTTACCTGGATGTTAAAAAGAAAAAAAAAACAAAAGAAAGGAAATAAGAATTGAGTCTATTTTTTTTTTAAACAAAAGTGTCTGGAAAAAGGATTAAACTTTTCAGTTGAAAAATAATATAGTTGAAAATAAATTAGAGATCTAATTAAAACAAATTTGTCCAAAAATAGCAAGTGATGCTATCTCTGATTGGTTAAGTTAGCTAAAAATTGGATATAAAAAGCTGTCTTGAATTATTATGAAGATTATTGTGATTGATTTAGATTATTAAACTATCCAATTGAATGCTGAAAATATAAAAAAATGGCTTGCTAGAAAAATTATATGTGTGTCCCATCGGTTCCGGACCATCTGGGGAAGCTGCACATCACATAGGAAAGAAAAGATGTGTCTAAAATAATATTCTACACCTTTCAACTGACCAGATAAATAAGATGTTTTTAATAGAAGGAAGAAAGCATTCACCTGCATTCAAAGAAGATGAATTAATCTACTGATAAATATTAATCATCAAGTCCAATTAATTGTTACAACAACTGATTTTAAACTCAAGAAAATTTACAAATGGGAAAACAACTGCTGTATTTCATCCACATGCTTGACAGGAAGAGAAGAAAATTTAATATAATGATTTCCAAATTGTCCACTAAAGCAAATAACCTCAATAGAGTCATCATCATTAAATAGTTATACACCTCAAGAAAGAGATTGTTCCCACATAGTAGCTGCAGAAATATAGACAAGTTTGAACCCTTGAAAATTCGCCACAAACAAAAGATCGGTAATATGACTCTTTATATCTATTTTCTTTATGATATCAGTCTTAATAAACATTTTAGCAATAAAGTGATATATTTTATTTAAAGAACTTTTAAAGACTATTCAGATCGATTAAAACAAGAATGTCTTACTAATAATAACTTTGAGCTTCATAAATGATCTTGAATGTATGAAAATTATTTGTTTATTAATTTTACAATATTAATGTGTAAAACAATTTTTTTTATGGTATTATGATTTTAGTTTTAACTAATATATTATTATTAGTTTGGTTTTGAATAATATTTTGTTATTATGGGATAAAACACGCACATACATAATAATATTTTTATATGTGTATAATTGGGAGTGAATGTGAAATAATGAGTAGTATTAGAATATTAGATTATTTTGTTTCAAGTTAAGTATAGATTTCAGCGCTTGGAAGGGAGGGGGAGAAAATAATTTAAAACTCTTTTCTAAAAACTTGCTCTTTCAATTTTACTAACATTTTTTTTTATTCTATTTACATGTTGGATTTTTTAAGTATGTGTGTTAATGAGCAGATAATATTTTTTGTCTTGAAATACTTTTCATGGTCAATGTGACGTCCAACTTAATACAAAATACATTTGAAGGGAAAGGGGGAAGAACTTAAAATTAATCTGAGGATTGTTATATAATCAATTATTATTATTATTATTCATGTCAATTTTCATATTATCTAGAAATTTTTATGTATATGTTAGAACTGTAGTAATAAATATTAGTTTGTTTTATTAAATGAGGCGTATATATTTCATTAATTGTAGTCTTTGTTAAGTGTGATTATTCATCATCATCAATGGTTGAATATTAGTTATTTAAGATATAAGTAAATATGCTAAAATTAAGCAATAATTATGAATTTCTTTATAAAATTTAGTTTTATGTTTAGGCTTAGTCCTAGAGCTGTAGTTGAAACCCTTGTCATTATCGTTATTATTATCATCATCATCATCATCATCAACGTTTTAATTAATGAGCTGTTTAACTGTTTAAAGGCCATAAATAAATATTGATTTTATAATATTTAGTGATCTCTTAGTATTATTATAACCACATCCCATCATCTATTTCATGCAAGGATGAGTGAATTGCCATCCTAAATTAGTTATATATAATCTGAGCTAGTGAACTTATAAAAATATTAAAACACATTTGTTATGTTAAGATCTGAGAAATGATTTATGTCTAATATACTCCACTTTGGTTTAAAGATGTTTTACTTTTACCTAAATATTAGTGCTTATAGTGATATGGCTCAAAAAGCAAAATCTTCCATTTTATTATAAATAAAGTACCAAGAAGGGATTCAAACCCGGTACATGTGAAAGGTTATTGGATATAACCATGTCTAGATTCAGATAATCTAGTGGCGCCCTGCTAGACCATATTCACTTAGTATTTGTTTAAACATGCACTTAACATCAAACCAAGGAATGAAAGTGGATAAAACCTACTGCCTGTATACCTGAGTTATATTTTATTGAATTACTAGTGTACTCACTTCACGTGATTTCCATATACCTGAGTTATAATACATTGTTACAATTGCTATAATACTGGTTATTAACAATTTCCCCATAATTCTTGATAGTGTTATATTTTGAACCTTTACTCAGATATTATATCTTTTGATCATCATTTAATTTTTGAATTTATGATTATTTCTTATATATTGTAGACAACTCAGGTATGGTAATATCTTTTGAACTCTTTAATTATGTTACAAATATATATATATATATATATATGTGTGTGTGTGTGTGTGTGTTAAAATAAACATACATATGTTATTAAACTTTCTGATTATAAATTCGTATGATTTACATTAAGTTTTAAAAAAACGACTACATTATGAATGTATCATGATTCGAACTCAGACTTTCACACGACCCTCAACTCTCCATGCCCTCTCATATTGCTGACCTACCTGATCACAAACATATTGAAATTGATATGATATTTATAATAATTTTAATATGCTTTACATTACAAATCTGTTTATTACATCACAGCTTACAAAAAAGTTATCATCTTCAATAGCTAACTTGAGATAATGTACTTTTTATAAGATAACTATAATTAACATATTTGTAAAGTAAATAATATTTGTACTGGTTTTTATAGCTAGAACAACACTTTATATAAGTATTATACATTAAGCCAACACAAAGAGGTCTTTAATTAAATTATTGCTAAAATTATAATCAAATATTAATATCAAATTGAACATTGTGAAGATGTTTAATAGAAATTGCATTGTTCTAGTCATTAGAAGGAGGGGATCAATTAGTTTTTATGTTGTTGCTGATGTTGATTAAAGGAATATAAATTTCTGAAGATGTTGAAAGTTATCATTCAATATGTTCACATATTCATGGGGTATTTAATTAATTATTTAATATTTAAATGTTATTTAAAAGCAATATTATTTATAAAGTGAATTTGGTTAAGAGTTCTATCTTAAGTATTGAGATTAAGCTGATACAGAGGAGACTTTATGTTTTATTATATTCAAAATTTAATATCAGATTGAACCTTGTGAAAATGCTTTTTAAAAAAATGCATTATTATGGTTTGAAGGCTGCTGATGACATCAGTCATAACAGAAACATAGGTCTAACGAAGATTAGTCAATTTTTCATGAAATATTGACATTTAAAAATCATAAATTTTTGTAGATGATATAAATTAACATACATTCAATTATAATATGTTTATTGAAGAGCAGTAATTAATTTGAGTGCATAGAAAGCATATGTAAATACTTTAATCTGTATTTGTAATAATCAATCATATTTTACCAACAGAAGAACCTTCTAAACCACGACACAAGATAGTGACTTTTATAAAGATAAGAGTGGCCATCTTATCTTTAACCTAAATTTCCACTTATATAGGTGAATCTGAAACATCTTGATTTGAAAGTGTGAAGTAGTTTTTTTCTCCATTGTTTAAGTCCACTATTTCTTTTACAAATTAACTTACATGAAATCTTGCAATTTACAGCGAGTTAATGTTATTTCTTAATGTTGGAAATTCTATAAACTATTGAATAGTAATTAATTTATTGAGCATATAGAAAGCATATGTAAATACTTTAATCATGCTTTAATTGGTTATTTATATATATAATTGTTATTTAAAAGCAAACATTTCTTTAAATGAGTTTACGAACTCTGCTTTGACTACTAACATTTAACCAAGATAAAAGAGGCTTTAGTTAAATTACCATTAAAATGTATGTTCAAACTTTGTCAAATTAAACATTATGAAGATTGTTTAAATAAAAATTGCATTGATATGATTGATGTGACATTAATTAATTCCCAGGCTACAGATGATATTGGTCATGGCCGTAACATATTGTAGAGATTAGTTGATTTTTTAAAATCAAAGATTGCCACTTAAGACATTATAAGTATCTATAGATAGACAATTTAACATAATTAATACTCTTAAATATTTCATCATCAGTTTCAACCATTATCGATCCATTGCTGAAGGTCTTTCAAAATTTGTCTAATCTTTTCTGATCTCTAACCTCTTTTCTCTTCCTTATTTCATCTATCGATCTCATTGTGGTCTTTTTCCAGGTCTTTTAAATCTCATGGAATCCAGTTTAAGATTTTAAATGTCCATCTATTATCATCTCTTCTAACAATATGTCCAGCTCATTTCTGATCTCTTAATGTTCTTAATGATGTCAGTAACACTCATTTGTTCTCTCATCCATGTATTTTGTTTTCAATCTGTTTTTGTTATTCTTAATATACCTCTCTCCATACTTTGTTGAGTGATCTGAAGTCTTTAATGCTCTTCTGTTAAGTGGCCAATCTCAGGTCTATAAGAAGGAACTGGTGACACACATTTTTTTCAAACACATAGGTATATTTCCTTTTAATATTAAATAATTTCTACCAAAAGCACTCCAACCAAGTTTAATTCTAAGATTAATTTCATCCATTATGTTTCCATCTGTAGTAATAATCCTACTAAATCATTTGTAATTGGTAACTTTTTCTAACTCATTATTATCAATCTTTACTTCCATCTTTTAAGAAAATGCATTGAAGCTTACTTTAGTCTTTTTAACATTTACCTTTAATCCTTTCTTATTTTCATCTGATAACTTTTGCAACATTTACTGAAGCTCTAAAGCATTATTTGCAAAAACAACTAAATCATCTTAAAAATGTAGATGACTTAAATAGTCTCCATTTAATCCACAAAAAATTCTTGCCAAATTACTGTAAAATGTTTTGGAGATATGAAGTCACACTGTTGTATATCATTATCAATGTTAATTTTTTAATATCATTATAAAATCTAATTGTTGTTGTTACAATTTTATAAATATTCCTCAGAATATAATATCCTGGATCTACTATATATTGATGATCCAATGCTTTAATCACTGAATAAATGCTTATAGAGTCAAATACCTTTTTATAATCTACAAATCCAAAACATAATGGCAATTCATCTTTTATTGGTTCTTTTTGTAACTTCTCTTGATACTTGTAAATGATATACTGTACTAAAAACACTTTTAAATCCAGTCTGTTCTTTTGGTTGATTAAAGTCCAAAATTTGCTGCAGACAAATCGTAATTACTTTGGTAAAAATTTTGTGCAGAACTGATAAAAGACTGATAGGTCTGTAATTTATAATATCTTCTTTATCACTTTTTAAAAAAATATTTTTCCAATCATCTGCTACATCTCTATCATTTAAACATTTGGTATATAATGGCTCAGTTGGTTAGATCGTTACCTTAAAATTCAAGAATCTAAGGACCCAGTTTCGAATCCCATAGTAGTACTGTCACTGGTCAGGCCAGCAACACCTAAAGAAGAGGGGAGAATAATACCTCTTGAAACATTGTGCATATACTAACCTGTTTGATATGCTATTGCTAACAGTTGAATGTGTTTGGAATATTTAAATAAAGTTACATTTTTCTAAAGACATTCAATGCGCATATTAGATGATGGAAATAGTTCAATACAATTATTTGGTATATAAATTCCTCAAATTTTTTTCTAATTCTTTACTTGCTTCTTTTAAGATATCGATTATAATTCCATCATTATCTGGAGCTTTTTTCTTCTTCATAAATTTGATTGCATGCCTCATTTCTTTGTTTAAAATGCTGGATAAATCACAGGATGTAATAATTGTAGAGGATACTTTTTCTTGTTCTCTGTTGTGATATAATTCTTGATGAAACTCTTCTACACATTTTATAGTGTCATCTTTCTTTTTAGTAATAGTTCCATCTTTTTTTTTCTACTTGCAGATATGTTTCCTACAAATACCAAAATATTGCTTTACACTCTTGGGACTTTTATTCTCTTCTACAGCTTTCATTTACAAAATTTGAGATGTTGTTCTTCTTAATGCATCATTTTTATATACCTTCTTTTCTTCATATATTGTCGTCTCAGTAAAAATTTTATTGGTCAATTGCTGCTTTTTTATACCAGCTATCTTTGTTGCAGTTTTAAAAAATGTATCAGCTATCTTCCTGTTGATTTCATTCAAATCTGAATCATGTTAAAACTCTGTTAATATTTGAAAACCATTTGCAAGTTTTAATTTAAATTTATTGGAATGTTTCTGGAGACTAGAAATATCAACTGTGAATATTGTTTTCTTAATAATTTGTCTCTCTAGTTTTGCATTAACATGTATCTTACATCTTACTAATCGATAATCACTTCCTGTGTTGAATTTATTAAGAATATCACAATCTTGAAATACATGTTTTCTGTTAATCAAAATATAATTCAATTCTGCTGTACCTTCATTTGGATGCTTCTATGTCCATTTAACATATTTCTTCTTGAATTCAGAATATAAAGTCTCTTTTTGTGCAAACACCACAAGTTTGTGGCATCTTTCATTTCTATCACTATAAGCAAATTTACCTATAGCACTTTCAACTTTTAATTGTTTACCATTTCTAACACTAAAGTTTCCCATTACAATGTTAAAATGTTGTTTTGTCTGATCAAAAGCCTTTGTACATCACAATGTGAACTTGTAGGGGTATAAACCACAAACCTAAAGTAACTGCACTTGATATCTGCTATTAAAAAGAATAACTAATCTTGACAATCTATCCAATACACTTACAATCTCCACAATGTTGTTTTTCCATTTTTTATTTTTATGAATTCTACCCTACTTGTATTTTCAATATTTGTGTCTTTGTGGGACAGTACAGGCTCACTTTTTAAATCAATTGTCTTTTAATATTATCTTCTAACTTTATAAAGTGCAATAATATTACATTTAATATGAGACAGTTCTTCCAAATTTTGCAATCTTCCTTCACTTGAAAGTGATCTGCAGTTTAAATATCTAAATATAATGTTATTATCAAATGGCAGTCTGTGTCTGCAACCAGGAGATTCTTAGCATCCTCATTTCCCAGCTGCCAAAAACTATCTTGGCTGATGACTTTACAGTCTCTTGGAAATAAAGGCCATATATAAGTGATGTTCAATTAGTTATTTACTTATTTAAAAATCAAACTTAATTCTAAAATTGGGTTTGATTAAGAACTTTGCTGCATTGTCAAGTGATATTCAGCCAATACAAAGTTAGGCAAATTACATTCAAACTTTAATATCAAATTAAATGTTATGATGATATTTAAATAAGAAATTGCATTGTTATGTTTGATAGTCTCAACCAAGCTGCTGATGACATCAGTTATAACTGAAACATGCCCTGCAGATATTGGTTAGTTTAATTTTTGTAAATGGTGCATGTTAAGTTAATGTTATTCAATATTATTACATATTTTTGATAGCAATTAAAACAGGCAAACTTTCCATACAGTAGTGCCACTCAGTGCCAACCAGAGTAATCAATGGATTCCAGGGGATTTGTGCATAAAATCCCCATCTAGTGCCTACTCATCCAATATTTCCAGACTAGTTTCTGGCTTGTGGCTTTTGTCAGTGAGGAGCTTTGGATCTTAGAGCACTGCACCTAGATCTTAGGATCCAATACAACCCTCCTGCAGCCACCTTTTATCTCTATTTAACTACAAAACTATGAGAATAAAATTGAAAACACAATATTTCCAATCTAAGCTCAATAGCTTATATAGTCATATGGGTCTGAACGCAGTTCAGTACCCATACATTTTGGTGCCTTTGGCTCTTTAACAACCATAGCCACCTCTATCCTATTAGGCAGGATTGGTACTGAGTGGCACTACTGTATGGAGAGTTTGTCTGTTTTAATAATAGTTATGTGCTAGCATAAGAAATAGTGATCATGTGGTGATAGTAATTATTTATTTAAATATTTAAATGTTATTTTAAATATGTTTATTTATTAAAAAAAGAATTTGATTAAAAGCTCTAACTTGTCAATTAATATTAAGACTATACAAAAAAGTTTTATTTAAATTATCACTAATATTATATTCAAATTTTATATACACTATGAAAATGTTTAAATATAATTTGTGTTTTTATGGTTGATGGAATATCAGCTAGTTTCCAAACTGCTGATGATGTATGTTATGACAGGAATATATGATCAATAGAGATTAGTTGTTTTTTTATCATAGATTACCACCTTAATGATCATAAATCTCTTTAAATGGTATAATATTCTTTATCTTCTTTATGAAGTATTATAATTGTCAAATTAATATAATATTAATATTACCTGTATTATTTATTACTTTTTACAATGTTTTTTTTTTACAATCCATTATTGACAGTTTCAATTGCACCAACAATCTTCTTCAAAACTATACAAACACAATACAAATATACATGTATTTGTATTTTGTTTGTTATAGTGTATTGTGTTTATTATAGCTCTGAAGAATATTGCTGGGGTAATCAAAACTGTCAATAGTGGATTGTAAAAAAGCATTATAAAAAATAATAAAGAATATAGGTAATATTAATATTATATATGGTACAAGTTAAGTTAATGTTTTTCAATATACTAATTGGGATATTGAATTAATTTTATATATGTATTACATTTCAGAATTTTACCTGAATCAATGCACTGGCAAGTGACACATGGGCAAGAGGAGGAGGTTTTAAAGACCTTAAAAAAAGCTGCAAAAATGAATGGAGTTGAAATTAATAAGGAAAAAATTTTAAGTTCCAATACCATAAAAAATGAGATTGCTTCGCCTCAGGAAGTCACAAATTTGAAAAAGCCTCTGACAGAGTGTAATTCTGATTGGCAGACATTTGATAACTTAAATAACCAAAAACGTGATTCATCAGTTTTGAAAAATTCTCAAGAGGCTGCAACTAAAGTATATACTATTATGGATATTTTTAAGACCCCTTATTTACGTAGCCATACTATCATAATGTTTTATTTATGGTGAGTAAATATTTTATAGATATAAATGTTAATATATATTGTATATATTTATACATATGTTATAGTTTTCTGAGTAAATGTAACATATATAAATCCATATTTACATAAAAAATATCTGGCATTCACAAAGTTATCACTTTAACATGGTGAATTCAATATACCATGTAAAGTTAAATAATAATTCAATTTAGCAGTATGAAAAGGAAGAGGAAATAAAATTTATTAGCAGCAAACTAATTTTATTTTTAGTCATATTAGGTGTATAATGCATCAACAGTACAAAAAGTCAAGCATTGGTGGCCTAGTGATTAGCAAAGCTGCCTTCCAAGCAGCTGGCCCAGGTTTGCTTCCCGATCAATGCTTTGACATATGAAAAAAAAAAACAGTTCAAAAAGATAAAAAGTATCTTCTTAATATTCATTATCAGTAGGGAAAAACATATTAATTATAAAAAAAGTTAATCACTTGGAATTCACTATTTTAAATTATATCAGAAATATGCTTTAAAATATCACAACAGTAAAGGTATATTTTTTTTTTCAACCTTTGCATAAATTATCTTTCAAAATGAGTTAATTATATAAATCAGGAAATATCTATGTAATATAAGAAAATCTATTTAAAAAATAGTTAACTGAAACACACAGGCTTATTACATATCTGTGTCTATATATGTAATATATAGGGTATATGAGCACAGACTTTCATATGACTCTCCACTCTATATCATAACACTGATACATTTGAACACATATATACCTAAAAGATAAATAATCACCAATATACGTATTTCACGCTAAACCAGCAATCATCAGTTGGTCCAGATTACCATCTCTACACATATATGCTATAAGTGCTCAGATATATATTAAGATAGCCAATCCTCATACTTTAATGGACAGGCTTCAATCTGCTCCACACTCCAACTCTTCAACTGTCCATCCAATTGAAAATCTGATGATGAAATGCTCAAAGGCCACCCTGAGGCTGAGATTCTAGTCACACCCATGTTGACCTAAAGTCAATCTGACCCCTCATGTACAGGACATAATCCATTTAATACATATACAAGGGATGGGCAGACATCTCTACTATGTAATTTAGCATGAAATATGTATATTGGTGATTATTTATCTTTTCAATATATATATATATATATGTGTGTGTGTGTGTGTTCAAGTGTATCAGTGTTATGAGATAGTGTGGAGAGTGATGGGTCATGTGAAAATCTGTGCTCACCCTATATATTACATATATAGACACAGTTATGTAATAAGCCTGTGTGTTTCATTTATTACATAGTAGTGATGTCTGACCATCCCTTGTATATATTAAATGGATTGGCCTGTACATGAGGGGTCAGTTTGCTTTGGGTAACGTGGGTGTAAATTTGGCCTAGGGGGGTTTTTATTTCAATTTTTTTTTAGGGGGGGGGGGGGTAGAGGTGGGGTGAAAAATTTTTATTAAAAGTTGGGGTTTGGTTTAAATTCATATATGAAGAAAATAAATATATTTTGGTTAATAAATAAAATTTTTTTTTTTCAACATATATGTGTTCAAGTGTATCAGTGTTATGAGATAGTGTGGAGAGTGGTGGGTCATGTGAAAGTCTGTGCTCATATACCCTATATATTAAAAAATAGTTGTGATTATTATTAAAGTGTGCTTTTGGATAAGAAAGCTATAATCAAATATAAAACATCCTTCAAGGCTGAATTTATTTTTTTAACTTTATTCAAATAAAAATTGTTCCCAAAACATTAGCTACATCACATAAGATAGTAATAATTTTTATTAGCCATTCATTAGACTGGAGATGATCTACTTAATTAATAATATTTCTGTAGTCTAATTTTCACTATATCATTCACATGCATGGTAATTGGTTTCTGTCTGCTTTTAACACCTTGTGAAGGGGTGAACCCTGAGGATCATACATGTTTTTCACATGTCTTTTGTCATATATTTATTATACCCCTTACAAGGTGTTATTAGGGCCGAAATCAGTCTACCTTATGTGAGAATGGTCTAATGAAAATTACACTACTGAAATATTATTCACATAAAATGTTTTAATATAAGAATTTTTTTCTTTCTAAAGTATAGGCTTTTTCATACCTGCAGTCCAATATGTAATGTATAGGGGGTTTGAACTCAGACTTTCACACAATGCTCAACTATCCATGCTAACTCATACTGCTGACACACTTGATCACACACATATTGAAAAGATAAATATTGTTTTCTAAATGAACTCTTTACATATACATCAATGTTTATGCACATATAAATCTCAATTCTTTGGAATTAAAAAAAGACGGTAATCTTTCAAGATGAGAAATATAAATTCTATTATTGAAATCCTTCAGATTTTTTTTTTAATATTTTGACCCAATTTTTATTTCAGCAATTAGAAAATTGACCGTTTGTATATGAAATTGAATTATTATTTTAAAACTAATGGTATTTTAAAATCTTTTAACTCAATTTATAAAAAATTTAAAATCTGGGGTACATAAGTTTAATAATTGTTGTAATTATTATTTATTAGATCTAGATTGGCAAATATAATTAGATCAAAAATTTGACTCATCTTTAGGAGTTAATTTGGATTATGCAAAAAAATATTACAATGCTTTTCATATTAGACTAGAGAATTATTAAAATATTACATATATATTTGAAATGAGTTCTAAAAAAGTTTTGGTATTGCATAGGTATGCACTTTATGCTACAATATTGTAACTTTTAGTGAAAGTTGTAAAAGGTTAATCTCATATCTATGATCTGAATCAAGTTATATTCAATATTTAGTCATACTATAATGATACTTAAAATTATTCTTTCATATAAACTGTTCATAGAACAGTTAAATATTCAATATTAATTTGTGAATGAAATCTAATTATTTCTAACTAGAGGTCCAGAATAAGTAGGTTGAAGTAAAGAAGAGTTCCCATCTTTTCTTCCCAAACATAAGTTTGTGGTTAAGACCTGTAGAGGTCCCTAGTATCGCATTTTTATGCGCACATTCTTGAGGTTACAGCCTTAGTAAATATTACTCACTTAGTGATAAGAAAACTCAATCACTAATACTTTTTCTTTACCCTTATTCTGTAGCAGTCTGCTGAAAGAGTCTTTGTCTTGCATAACATTAGACAATCAATTACTCCACAAAGCAATGCCATGAACAGGAAATGGAATACTTGAACTTTGCATAGATTTGCATAACATTAGACAATCAGTTACTTCACAAAGAGCTATGATTATGAAAGCCATAACTCTCGAAAGTGCTGAGTCCATTGTTTAATAAGATATTAAATATTAGCTTTGTGTTTATGCATTTATTGCACTAGTATTGAATTACAAAATATTAACCAAACATGCAAATTTTAAAATTAAGTTCATAAACTTGAATGTAAGTTTTACTATTTCATTACAAATTTAAACTGAGGCAGTACAAGAAAATACAATATTGTTCACTTTCGTTAAGAAGACAGCGTAGTAAAGAATATAATGGAAAACTACAATTATTCTGTTTTTCAGGAAAAAAAATTGCTGCAAAAAAGGTATGAAAGGCTAATTAAAAGATATAAAATAAACATATTAACAGAAGCATAACTGTTTATACAATAATGCCACCCAAAGCAAGACAGAGTAATCAATGGATGCAAGAAGATTTGTACGTAAAATCCCTATTTATTGCTTACTAATCCAATATCTCTAAACTAGTTTCTAGCTTGTGGCTTCCATCAATGAAAAAAGGTAAAAGATGGCTGCTGAAGGATTAAATTATATTCTAAAATCTAGGTGCAGGGCCTCAGATCCAAGGTTCCTCACTGATGAAAGCCGCAAGATAGAAACTAGTCTGGGTATATTGGATGAGTAGGTACTAGATAGGAATTTTATACACAAACCTTCTTTCGTCCCTTGATTATTCTAGGTTGCACTACTGTATGGAGAGTTTTGTCTCTGTTATAACAGCCTGTATAGGGAATGGTGATAATGTGATGGTTAGTGGTTTAATAAACATATTAAAAGATCGATGTATAATAAATAGTACATATCATAATGTACTTTAAAAATAATAAAGGAGTACTAACCAATGATACAATATTTTACCAGTGCTACTTATAAATCTGAATAAAGCAGTATTCATAATAGGTAAGCTTTTACCTATTTAACTGCTAGATGATATGTATATTGCCATTTGTTGTACACAAGGCATGATTAATAAATAATTATCTTTTGATAAAATTCTAAACATAACTAAATCAATGATTGCATACTGCTAGCTGACATCCTAATTAGTAAATCAATGCAAACCAAAGCTAGAATATTTCAGCAATGCTATATGTATTAGAAGCTTAAAGACTGAATAACATAGCATAGATAAGAGGTAATGTTTAGAGTTTTTTCAAAGGTAAATTGATGATTTATTAATAAAGCTTTGTATACAAAGCATGAAATATGATTGTTTATTATCTTTTAAGATCTTAAATTATTTAACTCACAAAAACTATAACATAATATAATAAACAGGCAAAACTCTCCATATAGCAGTGCCACTTAGTGCAAGCTATGAGCAAGCATAAGAAATGGTGATCATGTGATGTTTAATAGTTAAATAATATAATAAATGTATAGACTACAAGGGTTATCCAATGATTCTAATTGCTTAAAAAAAGGAAAGTCATTAGAACAGGACAATAACTTTTTGATCTCATATTTCGGTGCTTGTATTAAAGCTAAAGACGTCGTTGGATGGCGTCATTTTCACGCTAAAACTATAAAATATGAACATTCACGGGCCGTTGATTTTAATAATTTTTCTGTTTGTAATGCGAAAATAAAAACAAAACAAAATCGTCTTTTTTAAATATTATTTTTTATTAACGTATACAATTTAAATGATAATAATAAATGTAAAATAAAATCAACAAATTACAATTTGATTCGTGTTTTTTATATTGTATACTTTTTAAATTGTGTTACGGCTTTTTTTTTTATCAATTTTCTATCGGATATTTTTTTACTTGTGTTACGACTTTTTTTGTTGTTGTTTAACTAAATAATAATAATCGTAATAAAAATAAAAGTTGTTACGGTTAGATTTAGGGTTAGTTTAGGGTTAGGTTTAGGGTTAGTTTTAGGGTTAGTTTAGGGTTAGGTTTAGGTTAGTTTTAGGGTTAGGGTTAGTTTTAGGTTTAGGTTCTGTTTGTTTGTAATGCTAAAATAAAAAAATTCAAAATCGTAACCGTACTCGGACAAAATAAAGAAACTCAAACTTTTTTAAACAACAACAAACACATACAAATGTCTTCTTTACTTATTAAACATGTTTATAATATTTTCTTTTTATTAAATTTACAAAAAAAAACTGTATATTTGTACTTTTCTTACTTCAAAAATATACACACGGTAGAAGTCTTCTTTGTCTCGTGGAATGTTACGAACAGTACGTTACTTGACACGTTACCTAATTGCAACTCACTAAAAACATAATCTTTAACATTTTCCCAATTAAAACTTCAATACAGTACGTTGTAAAAAGCCTTAGAATTATTACTTTACAAAATATCAACATTTTAATTCTTTAAAATAAAATAAAATTCAATGAAAACAACATTTCCATCCGATTCAAAGACAAACTCTCTCATCAAGTCGTAACTGTTTTATAAATTGTGCGAATTCGCAAAATATATTTGCTACCATGCAACATACATGCTGTACTGTGACACGACATAGCAGCCTGCATTCTGTAGCACAACAAAAAAGTTGTACTATTGAAAAAGCGGGTTCGAATGTGTCACCACGGAAACAGCATTTTAATGTGTTTTGGTGCGAAAACTGCGCCATAGAATGGCGTCTTTAGCTAAAAGATGAGTACCCATATTTCAATATATTATTGAAAGCTTTAGCTCAAAGAATTAATGGGAAGGTAGAATATTAGAAGAAAACAATTTGGTTTTCAAAAAAGGAAGGTCATAATATATGTTATTGTTGTAGTTAAAACAATTGCGGAGAGATATATTTTTTTAAAAAAAGAAATATTTAACTTTATTTAAATATTCCAAATACATTCAACTGTTAATAATAGTACATTAAACAGGTTAGCATATGCACATCGTTTTGAGAGGTATTATTCTCCCCTCTTTTTCAGGTGTTGCTGTCCTGATCGGTGATAGTACTAGCATGGGATTCGAACCTGGACCCTTAGATTCTTGAGTATTGAATTTTTAAGGTAATGCTCTAACCAACTGAGCCGAGAGGTATTATCCTCCCCTCTTTTTCAGGTGTTGCTGTCCTGACCGGTGATAGTACTAGCATGGGATTCGAACCTGGACCCTTAGATTCTTGAGTATTGAATTTTTAAGGTAATGCTTTAACCAACTGAGCCGAGAGGTATTATTCTCCCCTCTTTTCAGGTGTTGCTGTCCTGACTGGTGATAGTACTAGCATGGGATTCGAACCTGGACCCTTAGATTCTTGAGTATTGAAGTTTTAAGGTAATGCTCTAACCAACTGAGCCATCTTGCCAAAGGCAACAGTCAGTAGAAATTTAAAGTGGAAAAATCAGGAACCTCATACATAAGTATATTAAATTTCTACTGACTGTTACTTTTGGCAGGATTGGTCAGTTGGGTTAGAACATTACTTTAAAAATTCAATACTCAAGAATCTAAGGGTCCAAGTTCAAACCCCATGCTAATACTGTCACTGGTCAGGCCAGCAACACCTGAAGAAACGGGGAGAATAATAGCTCTCGAAACATTGTGCATATAGTAACCTGTTTGATGTACTATTTGGAATATTTAAATAAAGTTGAATTTTTCTAAAGACATTCAATAGTCATAGTTGAATATAAAAATACAAATTGATATATGGTTCGTGAATGTGGAAAAAGCACTTGATAAAGTAATCTGAACTAGATTTATGACCAATTTGAATAGTAATGGTGCATTATGGAAGTGGAAGATTGATTTGTAATGGACAAAAAATAAAAATCAGAGTAGAGTTAATGATAATAGAGAAATATTTAAAAAATGAGTCAGATAGAGATACTGCATATCACCTTTGCTGTGGATGAACTAATATCAGTGATAGAATCTCCACAATATTTTAAATAAATTGGAAGAAAGATATACAAAACGTAAGATCAAGCATTTATTGATAGGAAAGCATACAAAAAGAATACAAGTGAATATTAATAATAAGATAGTTTGACAAGTTAATGGATTTAGATAGAGTATAAGTGAGAATGGCAAAATTAAAGATGTAGTTAAAAGAAAGATAACATTGAAAAGGGGGCATTTATTAAGTGGAGTTTTGAAGAAAGAATTAAGGGAAGGATATGTAGAAGGTATTATTGAATAGTTGTGAAATATGGACAGTGATAAAAATTGGGAATAGATTGAAAATCCTTGAGATATATTCATAGAAGAATAGAAAAAATTAATTGGATGAATAAAAGGAGTAAATGAGAAAGTATTGGAAAAAGTAAATGAAAAAAAGACAATTGATTGAGGAATGAGAAAGTATTGGAAAAAGTAAATGAAAAAAAGACAATTGATTGAGGAAATTAGAAGTAGAAAGATAAACAGGATTGGATGTACTAAAAAGAAAAAATAATTTAATGAAGAAGATTTTTGATGAAGAATGAATGAAAACAAAGAAGAAATGACAAAAGAAAATTGGCTTGCTGGATATTATAGAAAATGAAAAGAGATGTGTGGAATTGAAGATCTGGTCAGTTATTACAACAGAATGTGAAAATGGATTTGGGATCATTCTTTGAATCTGTCCATAAAAGAGAAAGAACTATTGATGATGATGATTTTATTAATATTGTCTTCCAAAAAAGAATTTCTTTTATTTGTCTGTTAGAACGTTTAAATATTTTTATTGCTCGTCAAATCCAAACGTTCAAACACTGTTATATTCTGAATATTTATTTCCTGAGAGTTTGAACACTGGACATACCAGAACTGGAATCATTATGAGAACCATATATTCTGAATGCCTTTATTACCTGGGAATTTGTAAGAAGTTTCAGCACTGGAAGTATCAGAATTGGAATTGATCTAAGAACCTTATATTCCAAATGACTTTATTACCTGGGAGTTTATAAGAAGTTTGAGCACTGGAAGTACCAGAACTGAATTGGTTCAAGAACTTTATATTCTAAATACCTTTATTACCTGGGAGTTCATAAGAAGTGTGAGCACCAGAAGTCTAGAATTGGTTCAAGAACTTTAAATTCTAAATGCCTTTGTTACCTTGGAGTTCATAAGATGCTTGAGCACTGGAAGTGTCATAACTGAAATCAGTCTGAGAAGTTTGTATTCAGAATGATTTTATTGCCTGAAGGTTTGTCAGAAATTTGAGCATTGGAAGTACGAGAACTGGAATCAATCCAAGAATCATATATTCCAAATGGTTTTATTACCCTGGGAGTTCATAAGAAGTTTGAGCACTACAAATTCTAAAATTGGAATTGATCAGAGAATCTTAATTCCAAATGGCTTTATGGAGTGGACGTTTATAAAAAGTATGAGCACTGGAAATGCCAGAACTAAAATTAATCCAAGAACCTTATATTCTGAATGGCTTTATTACCTGAGAGTTCATATTTAGCACCAGAATTACCAGAACTGGAATCAATCTGAGAATCTTATATTCCAAAGAGCTTTATTACCTGGGAGTTCATAAGAAATTTGCGCACTGGAAGTGCGGGAATTGAAATCAATCTGAGAATCTTATATTCAGAATGGTCTTATTGCCTGAGAGTTCATAAGAAATTTGAGCACTGGAAATGCCAGAACTGGAATCAATCCATTACAAATGACATTATCTGGGTGTGTATAAAAAAATTTGAGCACTTCCAGTGCCAGAATTGAAATCGGTCGGAGAATCTTATATTCTGAAATTGATCAGAGAATCTCATATTCTAAATGGCTTTATTGAATGGGAATTCATAAGAAGTTTGAGCACTGGCATTTTTCAGAACTGGAATTGATCTGAGAACCTTACATCCTGATCCACCACGTTTGCATTAAACCATGCAAAACAGTATGGTATAATGAATCAGAGTTTTTAGATTTCATCATTTATGATCACCATTTCTTATGATTACACAATGTTGGTAAAATAATAGCATACTCACAGTAGTGGCACTTAGTTGCAAGCCATGGTATTCAATGATGAAAGGTTTGTCCATAAAATCCTTATCTAGTGCTCACTTATCCAATATTACCAGACTATTGTTTAGTTTGTGTTTTCATCAATGAGGAGGTTTGAATCTGAGAGCACTGCACCAAGTTCTTAGGATCCAGTGCCTCTTCAGCTTGGATTGAAAATATTAATGTTTTCATCTTGGACTCCTAGCTTTATAGTTAACCAAATGGTTTGCATTAGATCCTTAGATTTAGATGCAGTGCTCTCAGATCCAAAACTCCTCACTGATGAAAGCCACAAGGTGGGATATTGGATGAGTAAGTACTAGATAGGGATTTTATGAGCAAACCGTTTGCATCCATTAATTACTAAGCACTGACAGGTATTACTGTATGGAAAGTCGGCCACTGTTCTTTATCACTTCTTTGTGAAACGTAAATATACTTTATTACCATTAAAAATAATAATAATTTTAAGTAGATATTGTTTTCTATCAAAATTAACTTGTTTATCTTTTTTTCAAAACAAAAAGTGATTAAATCTTGAAAGCCTTTGGCTAAACTTAAGTATTAAAGATCACGGTTGTGCCCTGATGGTGTCAAACATTAGCTTTAAAAATTGTACGTTTATTTGTACATATAGATATAAGAACCTGCAATATAATTAAAAGAATATACAGACAAACTTACTTAAATATTATATGTTTAAAGTATATTTACAAAAAAAAAGTATTTATAGATATTGTACTGAGATATATTTTTAAATTTTTATTTGAATTAATCAGTTTGCTATAATAAAAATTTTACTTTTATTCAAGGCCATTAAAAGGATATACAAATGATAATATCTAGTAGATGTAAATTTGTGTCAGCCTAATCTTGCAATAAATAATGTGGTATATAATAATATTCAATGTACAGTATATACAAAAAACTTTCTAATAGATTGTTAATTTCTATTTTGTTAACAAATATATTTATTGAACTATATTAAAGTTGTAATTAATAATTTATAAAGAGCATACTCATTATGTAAATAACATATATTAAGACTATAACCTTAAGACTATAGCCTTAAAATATGTTACCTATTGAACTATAGTAAAAAAGAAACAAATTAATAGTCATACGAAGATTCAATAATATATACAGTGTATATACAATTCATATTTATTCATTAGCATACATCAATGAGAATGGTCATCTTAATTCCTTAAGAAAAAAAAAGTTAAATAGCAGTCGTTCCATGATTATACAAACTATCTACAAATATTATATTCTGACCTTTTAGAATTTATAAAATATCTTGCTATGTACTCTTCTATTCTCTGTAACAAGTTTTTGGATTTCTGAGTCTTTGATTCCTTTCTTAATTGCAGCTATCCATATGTATTCTATTCTCCATCTTACCCTGACTAAGAAAGCAATTGATGTCTCGGAATGTTCTTGAAAGAATCTTTATTGCATAAATGTGGTATTTGTCCATGATAAATATGCTCATATACAACATAAAATGTTTTCTTGGGAAGTCTTACTCTTCATCTGAACCACATGTCTAATCCAGCAAAGATGTGTAAAGTCAATGAAAATTTCTGAAGGGTACTTTTCACTACACCACTCTCATGCAAGGTAGGACTGCCTTCTATCCACTTTTAACACCTTGTGGAGGGACATAATCACAGATCTCTTTCACATATAGTTGGCCATATATTTATGATTACATCCCTCCATAAGGTATTAAAAGTGGATAGAAATGTCCCTACCTTGCATAAGAGGGGTACAGTGAAAATTACATTATATAAATATTATTAATTATTGGATAACCTTTAGTCTAATGAAGAATTAAAAAATTATTAATATACTTTCATTAAGTGATTTGTGTTCAAAGTTATGAGAGCAGCATGTTTGACACTTTCAATTAAACTGTAGTAATTTGTTATATATATATATATATATATATATATATATATATATATATATATATATATATATATATATATATATATATATATATATTAACCATGCCTTTGTGCATCCTCACTTCAGAATAGTATATGATATAAAATAAAACGGGTTCTAGCTCAGTTAATAATTAATAAATAAGATATTCAGCATTAAAATTAAATATTTCACTAGCTCAAATTTAAAATACGAATAAGGTTCACTTTATAAAAATAAATTAAATAAATATTTAATATTTTCATGAGACTTGAAGTGAAAATACAGGTGACAAGATAGATTACATTGAGCCAATATCCTACAGGATACTACCTCAATGGCATAAGAACACTATCCCCCCTTATTACTATTTCAAATAACAAAACTCATAGTATTCTTACGACTTTAATAACTTCTACTCACTAAGATTAAGCTAATAATTAAATCCTAATCTTCTATTTATAATAATCTAGCTCAATAAAAATCTCAGGTTCATAAATTTATTCTAAGTTAATTTAAAATTACGGTAGTAAAATATGAGAAGGGATTTTATGTCATAATCTACTACACTAAACTAATAATAATAAAATAATAATAATATTCTTCATTGTATAACTAATTATGTATACCTTTTCTTATACTATAATTTTATTACCATAATAAAATAATATAATATGATCTTATATCTTCATGTAATGATATAATAAATACGTGGTAGCATTTGATAATCTGACAAACAAAAGTATGTGTGGCAACTGATAGCATATAATTCAATATACTATTTGTGATAACTGATTTATGACCAATAAAATAATGTAAAATTATAATTACTTAATTAAATGAATACCAATAAATAATCGAATTCTTAAAAATAATTATTTATTTATCTTTTGTGCAAAATTATATGTTTGTTTCTATTATTATGGATATATCGTGATTTCATGCAATGTAGTGGAGAAATAAAGAATTCAGACACAGAAATTTTGAAAAAACAAATTTTAACAAAGTTTATTACTACCAACAAAATAAAATAAACAATTTATGTACAATATTTACAATGGATATCCTTATTTTATACTTTACATTTTTATTTACTGGGTTATAAAAATAATTTATACTTAGTTAGGTCTTTATTTAAACTTGAGACAAAATAAAATGTTGCCATTTGGTTTCTTGGTATGGTTAACTTATTACAAATATATTTATTTACTTTATTAACAAAATTATTTCATCCTTAATATTATTAAACTATATTTTTCTTTAAACACATTCGTAGGAAAAAACATTCTACAGAAAGACAAAAAATTAACTTTATAATGAGTATGGATTTCTTAAAATATTAAAACAAATTTCATCTTGTAATGTCAAAGATGTTACATAAAATATTTATCCAAAATTCATTACTAGATTTTAGTAGATATCACTTATTACACTTTGTTTACTAAACACAACATATTTCCATTTAGCCTTACTTTGGTATGATATAAGTGTAACCATCGATATATTCCTGTTATTCAATAAATAAATAAATATACTATGCATATTCCCTACATTTATTGTATATTATTGTATTTTAAAAATATGCAATACTTATTTTTTTAAAAATAATAATAAAGCATTCAAAAATTATTAACATTTTAAAGAAAACATTTTTGTTTTAGATACTCTAATCTAAAAATTTATATTTCATTTCCGAAATAAATTAAAATATATTCTATGATTCTTTCCTTTCCTTTAGGATTCATTGGACCTTCAATTTCAAGTTATAAAATTCTATTCCTTCTAAGCAAATAAACCAATCTTATACAAAACGATAGCATAACCTAAGCTCTAAATTATTTACCATTTCTTTTCAAAATATCTTACTGAACGATGCAGTTACATGAAATAAAGATAGCGAAATAGATGCATAGGATTAAGGAAGAAAGTTAGAGTATAACTCATAACATATATCACAAAAATCATGGCACAGTGCATTAACAAGAAATGGAGGTATGACCTTTACCTGTCTAATATCCTCCAATACATAAACGATGTTAAAGCTATTCCTTCAGCTTTATTAGAACATCAAATATTTAAAGAAATATATGTCCAAATAAAATGTGTACCAGTCATAGGACTTTGTTAACTATGCTGATATCTACACAAAGACTAAGTATTATTCACATCCCTTATAACATCCTATTTTTAAAACATCATCTTGGTTTCCTGTCTACCCAAGTACTTCCAAGCCACTATCTCATTAGTATTTCTCGAGATTTTCCACATCTTACATCGATAAATAACTATCTGCATTTACAAAACAATAAATAAAATTCACTGATAATTTAAAAACAATCTCGCTGTTCCACTAGAAAAGTTTGCCTACTTCATTATTCGGTATGTTTAATCATATACAATCTAATCAGATAACATTTGAATATCCAATAACATGAAAAGTTTTAAAAGAATCACATAAATATTTGTTACTATGTTGGATTATATCACTAATATAAAAATCATTATATGCATATTTCTAAATCTATCCTAATCTCATAATGTTTTTTAAAAAATGTTGTATGAAAAAAAAATGCGTTTACATATAATTAAACATTTATACTCCATTCTTACTATTCATAGATAATCTAAAAGAAAACAAAGAATATACATTATAAATTATTAATATTCATTATCATTACCAAATAACCTTTATCCAGCCATCATTTTAGTAGGCTTCCTTCATCCACTGGATATAGAACATCTCATACAT
Organism: Epiperipatus broadwayi; assembly: GCA_028023455.1. Lineage (NCBI taxonomy): Eukaryota > Metazoa > Onychophora > Udeonychophora > Euonychophora > Peripatidae > Epiperipatus > Epiperipatus broadwayi. Next base: position 10,132,433 of record JAQFVV010006208.1, on the reverse strand, counting down.
AAAGAAAATATACATCCATACACTTTATCTAAAAATATTCTTATCTAAATTATTAGATTATTATATTATAAAATTATATGTTATTAACAAATTAATGTTTTATATTTTCCTAATCTTATATAAACAAAATTTTACATTTAAACTAAGTTAATAAAATAAAAATGTTTATTACTTTCTCTAGAGTTAAAGTTTAAAAAATAAAAAATAATTATTAATCCATTTTAGTAAAGTTTATAGAAAATAATCCCGGGTCTTTACTGTTCAGAATGATAATTATTAAACTGTAATATTAAAGAATTATTCCCACGAAGCTTCTTAAATATTCTCCGCTGACGTATCTGAGTATCTGATGCATCACTCCGTTTAATTTAACTTAAGTTATCCAATAAACTTTTACGTACTATATTTGTATTTTCAAGGATCCATTTTTTATTTGTCTACTATATGTTCATTCTTTCTTACATAGGTTTTATTTCTTAATAAAGTTCTTTAAAACAAATACTTCTAAAGATGCGTTCTTTTTTTAAAAATACTTCCAAGACAAGAAGTTTTATATATCACAACGCTTAAGTAAAATCTTTACTGTAAGCTCTTTCTTTAATTCTTGCAAAAGAATATTTTTTTAAAAAAAATGTTTCCTTCAAAAAGGACTAAACATTTTATTCCTTTCATTATAATATTCTATAAACAATTCATAAGATATAAGTATCTTATTCTTTTTTAAACTCTTGGATAAGCTTATAAATAATAATGAGTCTCAATTTTATTTATTTTTAGACGGCAAATAGCTTACCATTGCATCTGTATAATATCCGTACTGTGGTTTTTATGTACTAAAACAGTTCTCTGGTGAAGCATTAATAAAATAGTATCCATAAACATTCCATGCATTTTTATATTATTATAATTTATATACATTTTATTCCGTAGTATATCAATTTTTCATTGCGAAATTTAGGTTAAACTTAAATAAAATACTCCTGGTAAGTAAACTGTTAAAAATTAGCAAATCATTTTCACGAAGTTTCTAAAATATATTATATTTTAAATTCTCTTTTCAAAATATATAAAAGTATCCTATTAGTTATGATAAATGAAATATAAGAGAGTACTATAAATTGACTAAATAATAAAAATTTCAAAGTATATTCACCTCGACAGCTTCTGATATTATTCAGCTACCTTAGTATGATATTAATTACCACTAACACATTATTAAACTTCCCTGATACCCCCCTTGCAATCAGTATTTATATTCCAGAGAATACATCATTTGATTGGCTGTTTCTCACTTTTAGTTTGAGATCAAATTTACATATTTTCAGTTTTACAGAATTAAATTCCAAAATAAAAATTATGACGTAATAAAACTTAAAAATATTATTTAATTATTATTAATCTTAAATCAATTACTATTTTATTAAAATTATTTAAACATTTAAAATAACTTTTAAAATATATTTTAATATTTATCCCACTCTTAATATTCAATTTATCTAGTTTTATTTAAACAAAATATTTAATTTTTATTATATCTGTATTCGTCTTCATTACATTATTTAAAACATCTAGAAACATTTTATACCAACTATTTAATATTCACTTCTATGATAGATAATAATTATATTCAGTTCTATAATACAACTTTTAAATATTTCAAACTTTGTTAATCTAAATTCAAAGAAGTGTGTGTGTTTATTCATGTATTAAAAGTCACATGATCAATATAAAATTGAGACAGACGATTTTCAATTTATTTTTCTGTCTGGATTAATAAAATTGCAACACTTTATTATATTTCATAATATAATTATAAAATTTTGGAAAAATAATTTGGAAAATATAGAACTAAATACAATTTTCACTATCATAAAGTTTACTTTTAAAATATATGATATTAATTTTGACTATTAAAGATGATTTATAAATTTAAAAATAACATTTATTAACTATATGTTTTAAAACTATTAAAAGTTAACATTTAAATATACTTTTAACTATATATAGCTGAATTATTTAATATGGCCAGCTTTTGCAATCATATGCAACAATATTTAAAGCTTTACTTAACTACTTTTAAATGATTCGCTATAATTTTATATACTACATATTTTCTTTAGCTTCAAATTGTACTTTATAACATAATTAACAAAATATAATTAACATATTAAAAGAACATATGCTAAAATTTAAATTTTTTTAGTAATTTAAAGTAAATGACTATTTATGACCTATAGAAAAGGGCACAATATATATATATATATATATATATATATATATATATATATATATATATATATATATATATATATATATATATATATATAAACATTACAAGCATAAAGCTAAACTAGTCAATATATAATCAAAACTACCCCAAATCCAAAATTCAACCAGACCAGCATAAAAATAATATTCAAACACTACCAAAGGTTTCACTGCTACAAGCAGACTTCTCAAGTGTAAAGAACTACAAAAACTACACTATCTATCTATCTATCTATCTATCTATATATATATAATATTAAACATTACCTACAAATCTATTCACTTCCCATCTACGCTTAATATTAAAAGAACTCTAAATTAATTGCTTCAGAATAATAAATTTTCAACAATAAAGATTCTTTAATTCTTCTTTTGATTTCATTTCTCTCAAAGAAGATAACCTTAGCTCCATCAAAATTAATAGTGTGGCCTGTATCTTTTTCATGGACATACAAAGCAGAACTAAGATATCTATTTTTAACTCTACTTTTATGAACCTTTATTCTTTCATTTAAACTCAAACTACTCTGACCTATGCAAACCTTCTTACAAAATAAACAAGGGATAAAATATACTATACCAGGAATAGTCTTTCTATCAAAAATTTCTTTTGTATTATTTAATAAATTATTCAATGTAACACCCCTTTTCCAAGCAATTTTCTTATTTACAAACAATGTACTATTTCTACATACAATTTTATAAGAAGACACTTTAAATGGCAAAGCAATAAACTCACATTTTTCTTTAACCTTTATATCCTTACAAATATTACTATTAAATAAAATACTTTTAACAAATTTATCAGAGTAACCAATCCTCAAGTAATCTTTATAAAATTGATATTTCTGAAACAAAGCTACCCCACTAGAATTATTTAATTTATTATTCCTATGACAATAATTCCTTAAAGCAGCCACTTTATGAGATACAGACTGATAGCTATCAGGTTTAATTATAGATCTTAATTCTTTACTTTTAACAAAATGACTGCACAGTAAACAATTAGTCTCTACATTTCTAATCACCAAAAGATCTAAAAATTTTAACTTACCAAAATCTAACCCCCCTCCTTCTAGCACAAATTTTATAGAAGGATCAAAACTTCTTATAACATGAAATATAATATATGCACATCATAACATAGTGTAAAAATCATAATAAATGAATTTAACCCTTTTTACCATAAATAAATTATATTAAATAATAATGTCCTTGACCAATTCTCCATTACTTAAATCTGAAGAAGACTGTTGGCAATGACATCTTGTGGATAGCACACATCCATTATATAAGATACCATTAAAATACTATAATCTATTTAGAAAATGTATAATGTGTTTCTTTAGATATTCCAGGTAAATTCAATTCATTCTGCTAATAAACATATAAGTTTATGGCCATTCGTTCAATGTATTCATAGATTTAAAGTCTAATAAATGTTCAAAGTACTGCTTTATATATCACAAATTCTTAAATTTAGGTTTGTTAAATTAAATTAATCCATTGTGCAAAGTATTATAAATGAATATTAGCAATATCATATGGTACAAAAAAGCACTTCAATTATTATTATTATTATTATTATTATTATTATTATTATTATTATTATTATTATTATTATTATTATTATTATTATTATTATTATTATTATTATTATTATTATTATTATTATTATTATTATTATTATTATTATTATTATTATTATTATTATTATTATTATTATTATTATTATTATTATTATTATTATTATTATTATTATTATTATTATTATTATTATTATTATTATTATTATTATTATTATTATTATTATTTATTAACATCATTGAATGTTTGATTCATCTGTTATCTCCGAGACCTCAATGGTTTCCATAACAACACAGAGGGAAGAAATCATTTAAGAGTTTTAAATATTTGTGCAGACAGTGAAAATAATGAAAAGTAGAAAAACAATATTTAAATTCATTAATGTCAAGTTATTATTGCAGGTAAAATTAATATTGTCATTTTATTCAGTAAAACATTCTTCTATTCACATATTTTATCAATTAAACAATTTTTAGTAAGTTAAATTTTATCATCCTGCCTGAAGAGAAATTATTTCTTTCCTCTTTCAGGGAAAAGCAAATGAAAATCGTTATAATACTAAAAAAAAAAATAATTGATTTTTTTTCCCTTTTAAACAATAAATTTGTTTAAACACACATTGATTACATAAGTAATATTCATTAAGGCTGTAGCCTCAAGCACCTGCCTATAAAATGCGATAGTAGGGACCTCTACAGGTCTTAAACCACAAGCTTACTCTTTTCTTCCAAAGGGTAAGCTTGTGGTTTAAGACCTGTAGAGGTCCCTACTATCACATTTTATATGCATGTGCTTGAGGCTACAGCCTTAATGAATATTACTTTTAAACAATAGTAAATAGCATCGTTTTTTTATTTAAAAAAATTAGATTTATTGATAATAGGTATATACAAAAGTTTTCAGTGATAGTTATCAATGTTTATATTGTTATAAGTTCTCCAAGAGTTTGTATAGAATGAGACGAGATCTGATTTGTTTGTTCTTTTAAAGAAATGACGCAGCACAAGTGAATTATTATGATTTAAGTAAATAACTTTAGTCAATTCTTTCTCTTTTGTAGAATTAGATTATCAATGAACATCTGAAAATATTAGCAATGTCAAATTATAATTCTTATTTGAATTCAAGTCTTTACTCGATGTAAATTAATTCCAAATAATATTGACTTATAAATATTATGGAGAAGCTATTATGAAATTATTAGCATTTTTGGTAATGCCTTTGTCAATATGGGAATTAGATATTCCTTGGCAAATTTAATTATAACACAGGCATTCAATTTACTTCTAAAACTGACAATCATTGTCCAAACATAGTAATAGCAATAACATAATTTTTGAAGTTTTACTAATCTAAATATTGTTCCTTAACAATGGTCAAACGTAAATTTGTCCATAATGTTGTTTTCAATAATTAATAAAGATTCCAACATAAATGAAATAAAACAACTATATAAAAATAATATTTTTTTTACTGAACCGGTTTTCCCCCTATATTAGGGCATTTTCAAAATACACTTTTCTAATATAATCACATGACCCTTAAATATCTATCAATACTCCGTCTAATGTTCATTTTACATAATCACTTTATAAAGCTAAAGCTTTAGTACATGCACCTTGAGTGCTTAATTTTAGCAAGAGACCTCTACAAATCATAACACAAGATTCGACTTTATAAAGATAAGAGGGACCCCTCTTATCTCTAACCTATTTTTCTTAATTATATAGGCAAATCTAAAGCATTGATTTGGGAGCATGAAGCTAATAAATTCTTCACTGATAAGTATTACGTGCTGACATTGCACTTAATAAGAATTAATATTTATAACTTTAAATTGATTCAAAATATTTCTAAATTTAATATCTGAATATTGACTCGTAAATCGAAAGATTTCACAAATGTTAATGTTTAATAGAAATAGTGGACTTAATCAGTGAAGAATTTATTAGCTTCATGCTCCCAAATTAAAATGCTTTAGATTTGCCTATATAATTAAGAAAAATAGGTTAGAGATAAGAGGGGTCCCTCTTATCTTTATAAAGTCAAATCTCGTGTTATGATTTGTAGAGGTCTCTTGTTAAAATTAAGCACTCAAGGTGCATGTACTAAAGCTTTAGCTTTATATAAGTATTATGTGCTGACATTGCGCTTAATAAGAATTAATATTTATAATCACTTTATATAGTCACATAACCTATTTACATATATATATATAATACCATTCTATTGGAAGATACAGAAACTTCAGTTCTTTTGTTATTTCTATTCAGATAATTGTGTCTGAATAGTTTTAATTACCCTGCCATACTAAGCTTTTTTTTTTAAAAAAAAAAAAAATTTTAAAAATTACACTTTTTAGAATTTTAGTAGAGTTTAAAATTCAACTGTTACAAAGAAAATTAAATTGATTGAGAACCTTGAGAAAATGAAGAGAAACTGGTATCAGGTGTCTGTCTCACCTTATTTATACCCTTAAGTCATATGACTGTTTTACCAGACTGTTTATTTACCTTTGAACTTACACCCTCTCCTCTGATTAGTTTGAATCATTGATCTATCTATCATCAAAGAAGGTTGTTAATCAAAATTATTTAATTAAAATTTTAATTTTGCAATAAATCAAATTTTGTCTAGATACTTGAAATCAATTTAAAACATTTCCTAGTTTGAATAAAAATAATTATTAAACAATTACAGATAATCAGGATTAAAATTAAATAATACATAATATAAAATTTACACCATATCTTTAAACAGTCACATATTAATACCATTTAACACTATTAGTTACTATTCCTCAAATCTAGACAAATCTCAAAATAGGTTTAAAATTTAAATCATTTTTAAAATATTTAACATAAATAACATTAAATAAATATAATATTTATCCACTCATTCCACATTTATTCAATTATTAAAATTCCTAATTTAACTACTAACTTTATTAAACTCTTTTTGTATTTAAATTAGTTTAAAGTATTTAACTTGAATATTCTGTTTTACATTTAATGTTTATTTAAATATTATAGCTTTAGTTTTAATCAAGAAAATCAAAATATAGGATTTGAACTTAGTTTCTTAATTGTAAAAATTAATATAAGCTTTTTTAAAACATTTTTACAGTTAAATTAATACTAAATGAGAATTTTAACTCTAAATTACACTTTTTATTATTGACATTACTAGCTTTTACGATTTAAAGATGTTTAATGTCTGAAAGATTTATTTAAATTAAAACTCATTATTATTAAAACTATGTCAAAAATTATTTTACAGCTTGATAATAGATAAATACTAATATAACAGCTCTAACATGTAACAACTGTAGCATTATAAAATATTCACAATAGTTTTACTTAAAGCAAAATTAAGCTATATAATTTTTTTTAGGTGTCTTGGCACAAATATTTAACTGAATCTTTAGCTTCTACCAAAGCTAAAGGTTTTAAGCCAATAAAAGATAGCTGCTGGAGGGTTGTATTAGATCCTAAGATTTACATGCAGTGCTCTCAGATCCAAGGTTCCTCACAAGGCCACAAGCCAGAAACTAGTCAGGGGATATTGGATGAGTAGGTACTAGATGGGGATTTTATGCACAAGCCTTCTGGCATCCATGGATTACTCTGGCTTGCATTGAGTGGCAATGCATATAGAGAGTTTTGCCTGTTTTAAAGCTAAAGGTTATAATATATATTAGAAATGTATTTTCAGTTATTATGTAATGAATATTTTAGGAAAATGTTGTACCTCCAGTTTCCCCATGTTTAAATATTATTATTAGATTACATCCATATATAAATCTGAACAATAAGCTAAAAGTGAATTAGCTTTTGAATTGAAATACTCCAAACAAATGAAATTGCTAGATAATGTAATTTCAGTTTGCAATACTTGTTTTTAATTTGGTATTTTGCTTCATTACATCATAGTGAAAAACTATTTTTAAAAATACATAGCATTTTACTTGCTCATAAAGAAAAAATTATTTTGTTTTAAACTTTCAATATCTAGCTGAGCATACTTTCAGACTAGTGAGTCAAATTCATAGTTTCAAACTCAGCGGCTAAAATTCGTGATGAGTTTAAAATACCAATGCAGCAGGCATTATGAACTTTATAAATTTACATATTCCACTCTCCTGACAAACCAATACAAGATTCCCTTCTGCTAATCAAGTGGGATCCATCGGCAAGAGGAGACTCTTGCACTGCTTTGTCTGGAGGGTGGAACATGTAAATTTATAAATTTGCATAATGCTGCTATATTAGTATTTTAAACTCACCACAAATTTTAGACACTGAGTTTGAACACTATGAATTTGACTGACTAGGCAGAAAACATGCCCTGATAGACCTTGAAAGTTTAAAACAAAATAATCTTTTTTTTTATGAGTGGGTAAAATGCTTGTGATAGAATTACAAGTTAATAGAAGACAAGAAGTAAATAATTGTAGAAAAATAGTTTCTAATATTTAAATTTATTAACTGCAAAAATCTTCTATTTAACATATATATTCCTTACTGATGAATGCCAAAAGCACAAAACTGGTCTGGGGATAGGGATATTCTGAAAAGCTTGTTAAGAGCTATTGACACACTCATTATATAACATTTGTAATACAAGCTTATTAAATTAAGTCATGTGATATATGACTTGATTTTCTTGTAATATATATATATGTTCATAAGTAACTACATTTTTTAAAATTGCAGAATGCTTTATAATTAAAATAATTATTAATTTTATTTTTATATTTTAGGTTCAGCAGTTCTCTTGTCTATTATGGTTTATCACTGAGTACGTCAACTCTTGCAGGAGATCCATTTATCAACATTGCATTAACGGGTGCTGTTGAAATACCTGCATGCATAATACCAGTTGTACTGCTTAAGTTGTAAGTAAAATTTAAAAAAAATCTTATGACAGAAGTAATGTTCCGAAAATCAAACAAATTCAAATACATGTAAAATTGTTAGAACTAAGTAAAAAATTTTATTGGATATACAGAACAAACACAAGATTTTTAATGTAAGTCTCACAAGATGTAGCTAAGTGTTAAACCTGATAATAGAGCTGTCATAAATGGTATCTACATTTTTTGATTGCCCTGCAAAAACACCGATGTTGCTGTTTTTAAAAATGAACTATTAATTACTCAGATACCAAGTTTTCCTGATAATAAAACCTAACCAGAAAGTGAGCCATAGCACGATTTTCAATGATGCTTATAATATAAGCCCTAATTAAGATCAGCGGCCCAATAGATGGGTTTTGTTGCCCATTGAAATATACAATAGATATATCGAATTATAAAATAATGAATGTATGGATAAACAATATTATTGACATTAATGCTTTAAATAAATGGTAATATAAATTATATACTTCTTTTATATTTTCCTGTTATTTACAACAAAAGTAATCTATCTGTATAGAGCAGTGGTATTCAATCTATGGCTCGCGACCCCAAACGGGGTCGCAAAAAATTACCATGGGGTCGCAAAATGGATTAAAAAATTGTAAATAAATTTAATTGATTACAAAATGATTATAAATGATTAATACTAGTTGATTTTTCAACCTAATATTTTTGTAACTACGGAGTTGATTTTCAGTTTATTGTACTTGTATTGACACTTATGTTTATTTTGTATGAAATAAAAGACAAATTAACATCTTCCTAATTTTTAATATTACCTAGTCCTAGTTTTTGAGCAATTAGAATTAGATTATTGATTTTTTTAAATTTTGGGCCGACATGTTATTCGATGTGGGGTCGTACTGCTAAAATGTTTGAATACCACTGGTATAGAGAAACAACTTATCTGCCACAAATCTGCATATTGGGCAATTTATAATTTCATTTATATATTTTTATGTACTTATTTTATTTATATTTAATACTTAGTTATATATACAAAACACATTCTCTTCTTCTTTATAAATCTTGTTTTATTATATGAACTATTTAATAACTGAAACACAGGTTTATTATATACCTGTGTCTATATATGTAATATATAGGGTATATGAGCACAGATTTTCACACGACCCACCATTCTCCACTCTATCTCCTAATACAGATTTTCAATTGGATGGACGATTGATGAGTTGGAGTGTGGAGTAGATTGAAGCCTGTCCATTAAAGTATGAAGATTGGCTATCTTAATATATATCTGAGCACTTATAGCATATATGTGTAGAGATGATAATCTGGGCCAACTGATGATTGCTGGTTTAGCATGAAATACGTATATTGGTGATTATTTATCTTTTCAACATATATATGTTCAAGTGTATCATTGTTATGAGATATTTAGAGTGGAGAGTGGTGGGTCATGTGAAAGTCTGTACTCATATACCCTATATATTATATGAACTATTATAAAATAAATAAATAACACTCAAACGTTTCGACTATATTCTTTTATAGTCTTTGTCAAGGAACTAAAAAATACATAAAAAACAATAAATACAAATATACCATAATACATATAACAAATACAAATATCTCTTATCTTAAAACTCTTCTAACAAATACCTTTCTTAAAATAATCCTCTATAATTATTTAGTAAATCAACCTACTACCCTCTTTTTTTTATTATTTAACAACTTATTCATTACAGGTTTTATTTCATTAATATAAATTCTTTTTTTTTTATCATTCTTTACACATTCTAAAGATTGTATTTTTTTTCCCTCATGTGTCATAGCATCAGCCGGGAAGCGAACCCGCTAACCCAGGACAACTGCCTGTAAAGCAGCCGTCGCTGACCTCTCGACCACCAATGCTTGACAAAGGTTGTATTTTTATATTAGACTCAACACAAACCTTCAGGAAAACATTCTAAAGGTTCTATTTAAAAGTCTTTACGTTTAAATTTACTCATGTGACCATAAACTGCAGAATTTTTATCATTTAAATGCTGTTTTAATCTTGTTGCCAATTTATTCTTTATTATCTTTAAAACAATCAACATTTTATAATATAAACCGAATTCATAACTTCTAAATGATTACAATCGTTATCATTATTAATTAACAAATTTAAACATTTTTCCTTTTTATAAACAGGATAAATAATATTATAGTTTTAATTAATCATATTAAATAATTTCATAATTTTAACAAACAAATCTTTTGAAATATTGAAACAAACATAAATTATCTTACTATTCTTATTTTTATTTAATCTTCTCCTATTATTCATTTTTTCAATATTTTTATTACAAAACAAGCCATTAATAATCTCCCTAGGATAATCTCTTATAAAACATTCATATTTTATCATATTAATTTCACTTTTTAATAAATCTTCATTGGAACATAATTTAATTGCCCTTTGAATCCTATTATTAAGAACGTTTATTTTACTATGATTATCAATATCTGAAAACCAATTATTTAACATACCAAAAAATGTTTTTTTTTTCTATAAACAGAAATTTCTATTACTATCCCTTTATTATTGCTTATTTTTTTAATTCTGACATCCATATAATTTAATTTTATCTTGTTTACTATTAATGGTAGTTTGGTGTTGGTGTAATGGGGCCACTAGGTGACACTGCAGTACCATCAAGAATCCCAAGAAGCCTGCAAGTGATAAATTTCTATCCGAAAATTGAAGAAATTGAAAAATTAAAACACCTAAGGCAAAGTAAACGAACAAATCCTTCTAAAATACAAACAAATAGAAGAAAACACTATGAAATTTGAATTACAGAAACAGAAATTGGTGAAAATATGTCAAATGCAACCCATCCCCCAATTTAGAAGGATTTGTTCGATTTACTTTGCCTTAGGCATTTTAATTTTTCTATTTCAGTGGTTTTCGGATAGAAATTTATCACTTGCAGGATTCTTGATGGTACTGCAATGTCGACTAGTGGCCACATTATGCCCAAGACCAAACTACCATATTATATTTCCCAAATTTCCCTGCTTTTCTCTTATTTCCATTAAACACCAAAAAATAATCATTTTCATAATATTACATAAAACATTGGCCTATTATTATTATAAACAAAATATTCTTTTTCAAAATTATACATATATACCTCTGCTATAAATCCACTTAAACTATTTCCCACACTTAAACTCTTTTTTTTTTGTTTATAAAACCTACTTCCATATTTAAAAATAAGATTCTTACAACAAATGATCAAAATTTCTTATAGTTGAAAACTCTATTTTTAATTTAACTTCCTTATCGCTTATATATAATTCCATAATCTTATTAATAGCAACTTCTGGATCAGTATTAATATACTTACTAACAATATCTAATTTTATAAAATACACATTCTCATAATCTTTATTTTCCAAAAATTCATTCACTTTATTCACAAACTGTCTAGAATTATTAACACTATTTTCATCATCATCATCATCATCAACCATTATCAATCCATTGCAGGATGAAGGTCTCTTCAAGTTCAATCCATCTTCTCCAATGTTTAGCTTCTCCTCTCCATATCACCCCTGCACACTTTCTTATTTCATCCATTCATCTCACATGTGGTCTCTTTCTGGATCTTTTACAATCTCTTGGAATCCAGTTTAATATTTCAATTGTCCATCTATTATCATCTCTTCTAGCAATATGTCCAGCCCAACTCCACTTCAGTCTTTTAATTTTTTTCAATGAGGTCAGTAATACCTGTTTATTCTTTTACCCATATATTGAGTTTTCGATCTCTTCTTGTTACTCCCAACATGCATCTCTCCATACATCTACGAGTGATCTGAAGTCTCTGTATTGCTCTTCTATTAAGTGTCCAAGTCTCAGAGACACTTAAAAATCATTCTAGAAATCCATTTCGAAATATTTTCATAATAGGTATTACAACTACTAATAATTGACCTCATTGGAATACCTGGCTTATGAATTTTAGGTAAACCATAAATGTTTGCACATTTTATATCCATTCATTCCACCCATTATTGTTAATATTTTATTAACTTTTTTATTCATTAACATACTCTCATCTCTAGTTATCATTTCAGAATACTCATCCTTTAATAAATTCATCATTTTAAAAATTATATTCCTATCTATTTAAAATAACTACACTTGATATTTTATCGATTTTTAAAAATAACAAATCCCTATATTTATTTTTTATATCCCTAATAATATCCTATTCTTTATAATCATAACTATTATTCTTTACTTTTTTATTATTAATTCCAAATCTTAACTCATTTATTAAAGACTCCTTATTCTTAATATTATCATTTAAAACATTATTATTACATTTATACTCAATTAATTGCGTTTTTGCCTCAATTTCAATAATTTATTTTTTTAGTATTATAATCACTCATTGGCACATAATTTAAACCCATTTTTAGTACATCCATCTCCTCATTACTAAAATTCCTATCAGTTAAATTAACAACAAAAAATCCCTTCTTTTATATTTTCATAATTATTAACTAATACCTTATTATTATTTTTATTCTTATTAACTAACAAATCATTAAATTTTTTAGTATGCTTTTCTAAAACTTTTTTTTTTAACAATAAATACAAATATTCCTTAATACATATAACAAATAGAAATATGTCTTGTCTTAAAACTCTTCTAACAAACAATCTTAATTTTTCATTATGTTCATATTTTAAATACCTTTCTTAAATTAGTCCCCCTATAATTATGTATTAAATCAACCTATTACCCTCTTTTTTTTTTTATTTAACAACTTATTCATTACAGGTTTTATTTCATTAATATAAATTCCTTTTTTTTTTTTATCATTCTTTCATACATTCTAAAGATTGTATTTTTTTTTTCCTCATGTGTCATAGCATCAGCCGGGAAGCGAACCCACTAACCCGGGACAACTGCTTGTAAAGCAGCCGTTGCTGACCTCTCGACCACCAATGCTTGACAAAGGTTGTATTTTTATATTAGACTCAACACAAACCTTCAGGAAAACATTCTAAATGTTCTATTTAAAAATCTTTACGTTTAAATTTACTCATGTGACCGTAAACTGCAGATTTTTTTATAATTTAAATGCTTGTTCCTAATTTATTCTTTATTATCTTTAAAACAATCTAAACATTCATTTTATAATATAAACCGAATTCATAACATCTAAATGATTACAATCATTATCATTATTAATTAACAAACTTAAACATTTTTTCTTTTTATAAACATGATAAATAATAACATTATAGTTTTTATTAATCATATTAAATAATTTCGTAATTTTAACAAACAAATCTTTTGAAACATTGAAACAAACATAAATTATCTTACTATTGTTATTCTTATTTAATCTTTTCCTATTATTCATTTTTTCAATATTTTTATTACAATACAAACCATTAATAATCTCCGTAGGATAATTACTTATAAAACATTCATATTTTATCAAATTAATTTCACTTTTTAATAAATCTTCATTTGAACATAATTTAATTACCCTATGAATCCTATTATTAAGAACATTTATTTTACTATGATTATCAATATCTGAAAGCCAATTATTTAACATATCAAAAAATGTTTTTTTCCCCTATAAACAGAAATTTCTATTACTATCTCTTTATTATTGCTTATTTTTTTAATTTTGACATCCATATAATTTAATTTTATCTTGTTTACTATTAATGGTAGTTTGGTGTTGGTGTAATGTGGCCACTAGGCGACACTGTAGTACCATCAAGAATCCCCAAAAGCCTACAAGTGATAAATTTCTATCCGAAAATCACTGAAATTGAAAAATTAAAATGTCAAAGGCAAAGAAAATTGAACAAATCCTTCTAAAATACAAATACAAAAAAAAAAAATCGAAGAAAATGCTATGAAATCCGAATTACAAAAACAGAAATAGGTGAAAATACGTCAAACGCAACCCACCTCCCAATTTAGAAGGATTTGTTCGATTTACTTTGCCTTAGGCATTTTAATTTTTCGATTTCAGTGGTTTTCGGATAGAAATTTATCACTTGCAGGGTTCTTGATGGTACTGCAATGTCGACTAGTGGCCACATTATGCCCAAGACCAAACTACCGTATTATATTTCCCAAATTTCCCTGCTTTTCTCTTATTTCCATTAAACACCAAAAAATAATCATCTTCATAATATTACATAAAACATTGGCATATTATTATTACAAATAAAATATTCTTTTTCAAAATTATATATATACACCTCTGCTATACATCCACTTAAACTATTTCCTACACTTAAATCCCTTTTTTTTTGTTTATAAAATCTACTTCCATATTTAAAAATAAGATTCTTACAACAAATGATCAAAATTTCTTATAATTGAAAACTCTCTATATTTAATTTAACTTCCTTATCGCTTATATATAATTTCATAATCTTATTAATAGCAACTTCTGGATCAGTATTAATATATTTACTAACAATATCTAATTTTATAAAATACACCTTCTTATAATCTTTATTTTCCAAAAATTCATTCAATTTATTAATAAACTATCTCATTATTAGAGAATGTGGAAATAAATTCACTGGCAGCTTTCTTATCTGCCCTGGCACCTTCCCCAGTAAATTTAATATTATGTAAAGAATATCTCATTTTAAATTTGTGAAACCAGCCATGGTTTGCTATGAATTCAACAGCAGAGTCTTCTTTTAATTCTTTCTTCTAATCTTCATGCAAACCAAGAGCCTTAGCTTGAATAATTGATAAACTCACCGGGATGTCTTTTTGATGTTGATCTTCAATCTTATAAAGCCAAAGATTTCTCCATTTCATTCATTACTTTGCTATGTCTTTGTGAAACAATCTTTGAAGAAATATTTCCACAATTTTTAGCATATTCCTTAATGTTGTTCTTGTTTTTCACAATTGTATATATTAAGTAATAACTTGTAGATTTATGACTTTACACTTGTCCAAATTATGATAATATTAAATACTGCTATCATACTTATAATGTAAAGCTGTATAAGTAATATCAATTAGTCAATTAAAATGGCTGAGCGCTTTTGAGAAACTGTACTTCTCATAATCATAGCCAGTTCTGACTCGTTCGTTGAAATCATTCTATCAGTATAATATGCAAACTCTATGCAAATGAGTCAATTAGACCATCTCTTTGATATAGAAAACATGCTTCTTTACAATTAATGGTGGATTCCTCTGCTATGAAGTAAGACTCCTTTATCTTACACTTAATATCATGCCTCTCAGTACAAACCAATTTTACAGATGTGGCTTCAAACTTGTGTCCTGATACTTTTTGACGTTGTGCAAAAATTGAAGTCCATTCTGGGTTAGTATGTCACTTATTATATCTATACTTATGCTGTGACAACCTAGTAGCTATTGTATATATTGTTGATTAGCTTAAATTATATGAATGTGCGATTGAAGCAAAAGATTCACCATTTTCAGAACATCTAATTATATCCATTTTTATTTGACTGTTTGGGGTTTATGGGAAATCCTGTTTCTTGTTTCTCACTCATGTTTTTAATTAATAACAATGAAAAAAATTCTCCAAAACTCACTTCGTGTCTATGTAATGTAATCATGCACAAACTACTTTTAAAAACAAGTGCTAATCAAGACGATTGATCCTGTTCAAAACAGTGTGATGATGCTAAAAATAAAAGTAATTAATGTCAGAGAGATGGGAAGGTTTACTGTATGTTATATAAGTTATTTTTGTTCTCTAAAATATACTTTTAATTATTTTCTAAATTCCAAAGTTTATCTTTCTTTAGAAAAAATTCAATATTACGAATGTATGTAAATAGTTTTTTTTAATCAGATACTATAAATTTATATGTTAATTGCTAAAAGGAATTTTTTAATTATTAAAGAACTAAAATACTGTACAATTTTGAATACCCATTTCTTTCTACAGTATATAGCACTAATTATACATGAAATTATATCCAAAGATAAATATCTAAAGTCCAAAAACAATTATGAAATAGCAAAATGTTTATAACTCGAATGTTCAGAACTAGGGGACTGCCTGTATTTCATGTAATAACAGAGGTTCATCATTATTAAATAAATGAATATAGGTAATATCATTACATCACAACACAATTACATCAATCTTAATTAAACACATTTCAATAATTATTACCTCTGCAAATCTCCATGACAGTCTTTATGTTTGACGTTTCACCGCTGGTAAAATCTTCACATTAAAAAGGGGATTTGTTTAGGGCTGAATGGTTTATATATACTTTATTGTGATTACTTAGGCATATTTCATCTCCATGACTTCTTCCATGTCATGGGAAGGTGAGCGATTTCTTACTAACCAGACATTTTAGCATTTACCATACTGATAATTTGTACCTTCATATCACATTTTTATGGTTCTTGGGCAGTACACAAATAATTAATGGCCATGGTGGCTCCAAACTTAGTTGGTCTGATTATCTAAATTCTTCATAGAATGACTGAAGACTAAATTACGATTTACTGTGAAGTAACTACCATAATCAACCAACTACCTTGAATTGTCCGATTCCTTTTAAATTCTTCTATTTCCCAGTGTTTTTCAATATCCTCTTTGACCTCAGTGATGCTAACCAAAAATGTGTTAACTTCTTTTACCTAAGGCAAGAAAGTGACACTATCGTTCTTGATGAACTAATTATAGTTTCTGTGCTTAATTTGGAAAATGTTAAGCTCAAATATATATATATGTGTGCGTGTGTGTGTCAGTAATATTTTAATTTGAAGCCACAAAATTTATTCCTTAATGTGAAAGATTTATTAAATAAATGTGTAGTTTAATTTTTAACTGTAGATTTTAAATATTGATTTGTTTTCTTTTTTCCTCCTTTAGAAAATTTGAATTCAACATTTTGTTTTATAAGACGAGTGAAAAAGTGACTTTTAAATTACTGTCAATTATTTATTTATTTATTTTCCTAAATTTCACTCACCAAAACTGAATCAGCTTTTATTTTAAATTAAACCCACTTTAAAATGGGGAGGTAGAAACTTCAGGATATATGAAGCAATGTAACTGTTTCATTACTCCTCACTAGATTGTGGGATGAAATTGCCTCAAAAC
The DNA here is from genome assembly GCA_028023455.1 of Epiperipatus broadwayi. Taxonomy (NCBI): domain Eukaryota; kingdom Metazoa; phylum Onychophora; class Udeonychophora; order Euonychophora; family Peripatidae; genus Epiperipatus; species Epiperipatus broadwayi. Next base: position 10,114,531 of record JAQFVV010006208.1, on the reverse strand, counting down.
ACGATTTCATTCCACAACTATAAAATTTCACTACTAACGATGGTATCTTTGCTTGGTTAGATGATGCTGATGAAGTGGGTGAGATGAGATGGAGAAAAGTGAATACATGAATTGTAGTTCCCAATTCCAGGACAAGTAGATGCTCAAGCATGGACTACCATACACAATGCACCATGATGTCATGAGAAAATACCTCAAATTTAAGCACTACCACTCCTGTACCTAGAGAACATCCAACTATTAACAGTAGCCAGAGAATATTTTTGACACTGGGCCAGCCCTGCACCTTACCATGTGATTTTTAGGGAGGTATCATTCCTGGGCCCCATGCCTATTTCCCTACCAGACTACTCTTGGACCACTATCCCTAAATATGGATAGTGCTAAGAATATACTTCTAAGTTTCATGAGTACCATGCATCAGCCATACTCAATTGTCCACCCACCATTACATGAGAAGCACAAATTTACACATCACTACAACCCTACTCAAAAACTTCTCCCACCAGCTACCTCCAAAAAGGTTATAACAGCCTTGTGTTAAGTGTTATATATCCCTTTCTCTTTTCCTTCTTCTGTTGCTGGAAATGCATTATTCCCATATTATTTCATTATTGTATATAAGCCTTCATAACTATCCTGAAATTTCTTATCTATATTTCATCCCATTTTGGGTTTTTTATTGGGACAGACCTCATTATGTTGGCTTGCTGCTCTATCTCCATTTCTCTGGAGCTCATTGTCACTATTAGACCTCTTAACTATTCGGGTCTCATACAGACTATGAATGCTGCCTGTTGATCTCCGCTCTTTCCTTCTCTATGGTGGTATGTCATTGTTACTATAGTATCATGGAGGTATCTTCCTTTTATATCCGAGAGTACCTATTCTTGGTCCATCATTCCTCCTATGTGGGGCTTTATTTGGCAATGTGGAGCCTCCTTTTTTGCTGAGGTACCACAATTTCTGTATGTGGTTAACAACTTGGCAACCTTCTCAATGTATCAATGATCCATTCCAATTACCATCATCTCAATGTAGCTAGGAAAACTATGTCAGATCATCTGGATGAATTGGAATTCCATCAGTGGATCTGCTGTCAGGGCGCTTAGTCACTTGTTTTCAGAAGGGGGTATAAGGTGCCCCAGGTGGACATTTGTCCTGTGATACCTTATAGTTGATGCCCTCCTGACAATCAGCACTTGAATAGCAGTACATGTGTGCCTTTCTAAAATAATTGAAATTGTTGGTCTGACTAAATTGCGACTCCCATCATGCTTGTGCTGCATCCTGTAAATGACTACAAGCTATTGCCAGTTTTGCCTCTTCAGACATTGTGTTAATGTTGAAGTATATATCTAGACTTTTTAGGTACTGCCATTTTATGTGACATTGGTGCTCTTGATTTATATGGAATGTAATCTCTTTTTGTTATTGCTTTAATAGTCATATAGTAATCCAGTTTATCTCTGTTTCTAGTTATCTTAAGATCTCGAAATTGAACACACATTAAATTTTCATCTCTTTTAATCCATTTTAAGCCTTTTATATTATTTAATTCATCAAAAAAATCTTTAATAGTATTTGGCTTTCCACATACAAAAACATCATCAATGTATCGATAGTATAATGTAATATTTTTTTGTTAACATTCTTTTTTCAAAATATTTTCTTCATATGTAGAGATTACAAAATTACATATTTGGGCAACTGCAAGAAGACCCATTGGCCAGCCATTACTCATTTTATAAAAATCATGCTTAAAAACTGCATAAATATTTTTATCAATAAAGCTTAATGTTTCAACAATAAATTTTATTATTTTAACATTAACATTTTTTAACTGTAATGCATTAGTAATTAATTCAATAGAAGCCATTCTTCCAATTGATCCATACATTTCACTAACATCAAAGATATACATTAAGTCACAAGCATCAACATCATTAATTTTCTCAATTAATTGACATGTTTTATAATAAAACGCACCTCCAAAATTAATCATTAATCACAATGGTTTTCTCTTTATGCGATTTTATATTTGAAAAGATCTCTTCCTATAATAAGTACAATTATCAATAACATTATTTTTAACTTTTTTAAAAATGTTATTAGTAAATTGAATGTGTAAACTTTCAAAATTTATCTTATTAACTTTTATAAAATTAAGATTATTCATTTGAGTCATAACTTTATCTTCATAATCAGACTTAATACACATATTCTTAAACCTTTATCCTCTTTTATACATATAAGATTATTATCAGATGCAATTTTTTTTAATTTAGAAATTTGTACATTCCAATAACAATTGATTGTATATTTAAAATTCTTTTCTTTTAATTTTTTTACTAAATCCTTGCAAACTTTTAAATCACATTTAATTACGCCTAAGGAACTTTCAACCGCAATTTCAATTCTAGATCACTATCTATCCATTGGCCACCAACATATTTTGCACCAAGACTTAATATATATTTTTGTTGAAAATCGAGATCCATGCCAGAAAAATTAACGTATTAATTATTATCATGAAACTGATTTTTAAAGTCTTTCTTAAACAAAAAGTTAATTTTCCTATTAAATTTCTTACACATTCTATCGTAATATCGATCAAATAACATTCGAGAGTTACTCTTAAAATTAAACCAGTCATCTTGATTATGCAAACCAATCAAAAAAAGAGCACTTGTTTATTTTGATGTTTATTGAAAAAAAAAAAAGAGCACTTGTTATTAAAAAGAGTTCAAAATACAAAACAAAATTCTAAAAATAATAATAATTTATCAGCTTGTTTTTTATGACCATAATAAATAATGTATATATGATTTTGATTTTAATTATAATTACGTAAAAATGTTGCAAACTGAAACAAATAATAAAAAAAAAATCAAGGAAGCCATATTAATATATAAATACAAGCAAGACTTAATCAATAGGCAGGCAGCAAATGTTAAGATCATCAATAGGCAGGCAGCAAATGTTAAGGTCATGGAATTATAAGGAAGTTGACCTTTCAAAGTATTAGCTGGCAAAGACTACAAGGATAGTTGAAAGAATTCCTAAGTGATGTTTATATTTTTTGTTCTTTTTAACAAATTTTAATTACTGTATTTTCTAATATTTATTTATAAGTTTATGTATATATATATTAGTATGACTATGTTGGGTAGCTATGTATAACTTACATTCATGCTTATATATGTTTATTTGTAAATAGTTTTTTGTTTTACAACAGGATAAAATGCAATAGAATCCTTATATGTGTATATTAATATAAACCAGAGGTTTTAGAATGACTGAAATTTCAACTGTTTTTGATAACTGGTGCCCAAGATACACCTCATATTTTAGTCATATTTAGGGTGGGGATGAATCCTATCCACCAGTAAATACAGTATTTTGCCAATAATTTTTCTACTTCTTCACCTGTTTCTTTTAAGATATTGATTGTAATTTCATTATTACCAGGTGATTTTCCTTCTTCATAAATATAACTGCATGCCTCATTTCTTTATTTAAAATTCTGGGCAAATCGGAAAATGTACTAATTATAGGGGATACTTTTCATTGTTCTTTATTGCTATATAATTCTTTATAGAACTCTTTCACACATTTCATGCTGTTATCACTCTTTTTAGTAATATTCCATCTTTTCTTCTTATTGCAGATACAAATATCCTACCAATACCAAGATGTTGCTACACCCATTTGAGATTTCTATTCCTTTCTATAGCTTTCCATGCTAGTTTCACAATTATATTTTCTTATATTGTTATCTTTAGATAATCAGTTCTTGTTAATGGGTTTTTATATATTTTATATTTCTTCTTTTCTTTATACAACATTAATCTCATTAAAAAATTTACTGGTTAATTCCTGCTTGTTTACGCCAGCTATTTTGGTTGCAGTGCTTAATAATATTTCATCAGTTAGCTTTCTACAACCATTGTGACATCTGTTAATATTTTTAAATGATTTTCAAGTTTTAATTTAAATTCATTGGATTGTTTCTGAAGATTAGGCATATCAATCTTGAATACTGCTTTTCTTAACTATTTTTGTCTCTAGTTTTGCATTATTACATATATCTAATATCTTACTAATTGATCACCATTTTCTGTGTTGAATTTATTGAAAACATTATAATCTTGAAATACATATTTTCTCTAGTCAAAATATAATCCAATTCTGTTGAAATTTAGATGTTCGCACATCCATTTAGCATTTTTCTCAAAGAAAGAATTCATAATACTGTATAAAGTTTCTTTTTTTCTGTAAACTTCACAAGTCTGTGATGTGTCATTTCTATCATTATAACCAAATTTACCCCACAATACCTTTATCTTTCATTTGTTTATCCATTCCGGCATTAGTGTCTCTCATGGCAAATTTAAAATATTGTTCAGTTTTATCAGTGTCTTCTACATTCATATAAATATTCTCTAACTTCTTTATTACAATGAGAATATTTTGGATTATAAATCTGAATTATCTGCATTTAATATCTTCCATTGAATTGAATGGCTAATCTTACTACTTTCTCTGAAACACCATCAATCTCCACAATGTCATCCTTCCTCTTTTTATTTATATGAATTTTTCTCCATTTATGCTTTAAACATTTTTGTCCTTGTAGTATTACTACATATCCATTTTTTAACCAATTGTCTTTTACCTTTTCTTCTAACTTCAGAAAGTCCAACAATGTCACCTTTAATATTAGATTGTTCTTTCAATTCATGCAATCCTAATTCATTTGAAAGTGATATGCAGTTATAGGTACCTAAATAAAAAATTATCAAATGGCAGCCTCAGTCAGCAATCCTGAAATTCATAGCACCCTCTATCTTTTACCACCAATGCTCCCTTAGCTGGTGACTTTACAGTCTCCTGAGAACAAATGCTTAACTTAGTTTGTCTGTCATGATTGTAAATGTCTATTTTTAAAAAAGTTCATTCTCACCCATATTCATTCTGCCTTCAAGAAAACTCAATTGATGTTTCAGTTAAGAACTATCAGGCAATTCAGAGGTATAGAGCCAATAAACTCACCATACTAGCTGATCATGTTAGTGAGTAGCTTAACCATGTTTGTACACTATATGAATAATCATATAATATTAAGAACTGCAATAACAAGGACGTATGGAATGGACATTAAAAATTTGCTCTGCTCAGTTCCTTTAAGACCTCAAAGAGAAGAGTCCTCTTTCAATTAACAGCAAACTCCTTTCTGCAGCTATATAATCTAAAGAAGATAATATATATCCAATATTGGTCAATAATTGAGTAACAAGTAAGATTGTAGATGTAGTGATAGTGTAAAAAAATCATGATTATAATATGATTTAGTTTTCATATTGAGATAAGTGAAATATATCTAGGGACATTGGCCCATGGTATTATAATATATATATATAGAAGGGATTTGAATTTAGACTTTCAAACTCCCTACAGCTATCCACTCCATCTTATACAACCAACATACGTGACCATATATATGTGAAATAGATAAATGATCTCCAATATACATATTTCATGCTAAACTGGCACTCACCAGTTAGTCCAGATCATCTCCTACACACACACACACATATATATATATATATATCATCAAAACTACCCCAAATCCAAAATTAAACCAGACCAGCATAAAAATAATATTAAAACACAACCTAAGGTTTCACTGCTACAAGCAGACTTCTCAAGTGTAAAGAACTACAAAAAAACTACACATTATATATACTATTAAAAACTACCCACAAATCCATTCACTTCCCATCCACCCTTAATATTAAAAGAACTCTTAAATAAGTTAATTGCTTCAGAATAATAAATTTTCAATAATAAAGTCTCTTTAATTCTTCTTTTGATTTCATTTCTCTCAAAGAAGACAACCTTAGCTTCATCAAAATCAATAGTGTGGCCTGTATCTTTTTCATGGACATACAAAGCAGAACTAAGATATATATGGTCACATACGTGACCATATATATGTGAAATAAATAAATGATCTCCAATATACATATTTCATGCTAAACTGGCACTCACCAGTTAGTCCAGATCATCTCCTACACACACACCATTGATTTTGATGAAGCTAAGGTTGTCTTCTTTGAGAGAAATGAAATCAAAAGAAGAATTAAAGAGTCTTTATTATTGAAAATTTATTATTCTGAAGCAATTAACTTATTTAAGAGTTCTTTTAATATTAAGGGTGGATGGGAAGTGAATGGATTTGTGGGTAGTTTTTAATATTATATATATTGTGTAGTTTTTGGTAGTTCTTTACACTTGAGAAGTCTGCTTGTAGCAGTGAAACCTTAGGTTGTGTTTTAATATTATTTTTATGCTGGTCTGGTTTAATTTTGGATTTGGGGTAGTTTTGATTTTATATTGACTAGTTTAGCTTTATGCTTGTAATGTTTATATATATATATATATATACACACACACACACACACAATCAGTGCTGAGTTTATATTAAGATAGCAAATCTTCAAACTTTAATGGATAAGTTTCAAAATTCTTTGTTCCAACTCTTCAGCCATCCAAATCGTTGAAAGTCTGATAATGAAACGCTGTCTTAATTTAAACTGAGCACTGATTTTATATATGTGTGGGAGATGATGATCTGGAGCAACTGAAGAGTGCTGGTTCAGCATGAAATACATACATTGGAGATTATTTATCTTTTTCACATGTGGTCATGTGTGTCACTTATATAAGATGGAGTGGATAGCTGTAGGGAGCTTGAAAGTTTAAGTTCAAATTCTTTCTAATTACATTAAGTTTATTATAGATAAGATACTTGTATTTAAATATTATATATATGTGTGTGTGTGAAATAGTAGAATGGCAGGCTCTGAGAAAAAAGTAAGATCAAACCCCAGCTAAAAATGTCTGTTTAGTCACTTTTTGGTGCGCGTCTCATTTTGGTGCTTGAACACCATTGATTAATTATATATTTCTTTACAATTATTTGATTATAAAAAATTATTGGTCTATATTATCATTATATAATAAAAATAAAATATTGTTAAAATTATCAGGTGAAAATGGGCCACAACTATAAAATGCACATCCCTATTTTAAATTGCCTATATTAAGTTCTCTACTCAAAAATAAGCTGGATTATCATCAGTGGGCGCCACTGCTTGTCTCCCATTCTCTTATAAATAATTTATTCTGCCACCTCAATTTTAGAACTTTATTGTAAACAATAATGATTCCTACATCGTTAAGACGGGCTAAATATTATATAGCTATTGTAGTAATAATAATGGAAATAAAAAAATATTTCATTTACATGTACTTACAAAAATTATAATATACTCGGAGAAAAGATTGAAAATTTTAAATACAACCTTTACTAATGCCTTAAAGTTTTAATTAATACTTTCGATGATTTCCCTAAGAATACAGTATTAGGGTTGCTTTTAATTTGTTTCATCTTAATGACTGAGTTTATTATAGTTATAAATTACGATATATTTATCATTTATGATTAAAATATGGGATTAAAATTTTTTATTTAATTTTTAGTATTGGCAGAAAGAAGTCACTGATGTTAACATTTATTGTAGCCGGAATACCTTTATTTATTTTACCATTTTTATTACAATATACAGGTAAATAATGTTATATATAAACACCCACACATACATATTCACACTACACGTATATATACTCTTAAGACATCTTTGTTTTCCGTACTTCCCAGATTTTTATTCTAAGGCAGGTTTAGTACTGCGGCAAGAAAGTACTACAGATGAAGTGTTAACATTTGATTCATATTATTAGTACATTATTGAGGTCATTTTTTGTAGTTTGATGTTCTTTTAGAATAACTTATTCTCATATATAATCTATAATAAGACATCTCCATTATTAAGATTCATTTGTAAGTTATCAGAGACATCTATTATTGAACTTAGTACTACATTTTGCAATGTTGCTTTTATGCTGAAGTTTATAAATATTTGTCATTAGATTGATCACTCTCCATACAGTAGTGCCACCCTGGGCCAACCAGAGTAATCAATCTCTGGATGGCACAGGGTGACACTACTGTATGGAGAGTTTTGCCTTGTTTAATAACAATTATGTGCTAATATAAGAGATAGTGATCATGTAATGTTTAGATTGATCACCTCATATGAATAATATTAGAAAATTTTACAATACGGAATATAATATAAACATATTTGGAACTAATACACCTCTTAATATTGTATCTAAATGTGCAAATTCTTGCAACAGTAATGTCCAGTTGTTATAATGGCAAGAATGATTTCCACGTTTATCTATGACTTTAAGTTTTTATGCAGGAAGTTAATCTGAGCTATGTCAACTGAAAAAATGAAATTCAATTCAGAGTAGGTGTTAATCACATCAAACTATATTCAGCTCAAGTTCAATCCCCAATGTGGAACCGTTTACAATATGAAATATTTAATGAGATTTATATATATATAGTGCTGTTTTTTATAAAATAGTAATATTAGCGATTAAGCCAATGCACATGCGATTTAAAGATAAATTATAAATGAATACTCTCAATTTTTCCAGACACAAGATATAGTATTTTAGAAAGAATGGAATGAATCCACCCATTCTTTTGACCCATCTTCACCTCACACTCAATCTCGTTACTATTTGAGATCTAATAGTTTTTCTTTGAAAAGTTAACCCTGATAATGACGGATGCTATTTCATCGAAACGTTGGAAAGTAATCGAAAATAATACATAGTTTAAACTAAAAACTACTTTATTTACAGATATATATGTGTTTGTGTTAGAATTCAGTTCACTAATGGTGATCACAACTGCTGGATAACTGAATGATCTTCAGAACTATAAGTAATGCTTAACTAAGTGAATCTTCTTGTCCAATATGGTGTTGATCCAATTTCTGCTCCTTATAGATTGTTGTTAGCTAATCAAAGACTTGATACCATTTTGAGTTAACATCTTTTTTGCACTTACTGTGGCAATGGAATTGTCCAATGCACTTCCAAATTTCACCTGTATGTACATTCTTAGTTTATTTTTTTTAATGCAATTGCATAAAGTGAGCTTAAAATTAGTACCAAAAGAACAAACAGAGACAGATTTAATGGATTGGAAAGCTCTCTTTATAGATCACAGTGTAAAGACCTAGAAAAGCTGTTTTCAAATTATGATTCATCAAATAAATATACGTGCCCATTTTTTTGCATCTTCATTTCATAAAAAGTAATCCTTGTTATACAAATAATGGAGTTAGTGAGTAAAGGTAAAGTTTCACATTTCTTCCCCTAGAGTAATGATCGGACATAAAATGGACTCTTCAGATACTAACACTTGGGACTAAAAAATTGTCAAAATTTAAGATTAACATAGCAGCTCACAAAGGGAAAAAGTTTCACTGAAATTTAGATGGATACAAGTTTTTTGTTTTTTTGGGGGGGAAATAGTTCATCAAGTGATAGGAAATTGCATATCTGTAGATAGTTAATTCTGTTTTCTTCTTTTGTAAGAATAGTTCATCAAGTAATAGGAAATTGCATAAAGGTAGATAGTTAATTCTGTTGTGAGTGGAGAACATTGGCACTTGAAATCAAAGTAGAATAATGGATTCATTGTGGGATCTAACTTTATATCTTTTAGGAATTCTAGATATATCAAGAAGATATTGATATTATATTGTTTTGAGCTGTGAGTAAATTTATTATGGTGATGGAAATGATAGAAGATGTGACTTGTGGAGTTCGAAGAAAACTTTATAAAAAATGCTAACAGAAATGAACACGAAAGCATCCAAATGAAGATATAGCAGAATTGGATTATATTTCAGTTAACAAAAAATATGTATTTCAAGATTGTAATGTTCTTAATAAATTCAATTATCATCAATTAGTAAGATGTAAGATACATATTAATGCAAAACCAGAGACAAAAAATATTAAAAAAAGAAAATATTTATAGCTGATATTCCTAACCTTCAGAAACATTCCAATGAATTTAAATTAGAACTTGCGAACATTTTAAAATGTTAACAGATTTTGAAGATGGCTCAGATTTGAATGAAATTAATATGAAGATAAATGATACGTGAGAACTGCAACAATGTTACCTGGTGCAAAAAAGCAGCAATGGACCAGTAAAATTTTTACCGAGATAAGACAATTTATGAAAAAAAAAAAGAATATGTATACAAATGATCCATTAAGAAAGATTGAATATCTAGAATTTTATAAAATGCTAGGACAAAGAGTTTGGTAATGATATTGTAAAAAAATTGTGAATTAGCAGAGTCATAAAATAAAAAACAGTTGCAACTTATACAGTAGTGCCACCTAGTATAAGCCCTAGTAATCAATGGATGCTAGAAGGTTTATGCATCAAAATTCCCCATATAATCATCCAATATCCTCAAACTAGTTTCTAGATTGTGGCCTTCATCAGTGAGGAGCCATGGATTTGAGATCACTACACCTAGATCTTTGGATTTAATACAACTCTCCAGCAGCCATTTTTTACCTTTTTAGTTAACTATAAAGCTTTGAGTCCAAAATGAAAAAAAAAGTTTTCAATCCAAGTTTGTCATATAGATATGAACCCAATTCAGCATCTATGCATTTTGATGTATTATAGTCATCATCATCCTTTGGCCAGGATTTGTACTAAACCACTAGGACATCATATGATCAGCATTACTTGTGTTGACACAAGCTGTTAAAGTAGTGGTATTCTCTCCATATAGTAGTGCCACTCAATGCAAGTCATAGTAATAAATAGATTGTGGAAGATTTGTGCATCAAAATCCCTATCTAGTGCATATTCATTCAATATCATTAGACTAGGGTCTGTGGCTTTCATCAATGAGGCGTCTCAGATCTGAGAGTACTGCACCTAGATCTTTGGATCTAATGCAATCCTCCAGCAGCTATCTTTTTGCTGTTTTAGTTAACTACAAAGCTATGAATCCAAAATGAAAACAGTAGTGTAAAGGATAGTGGTAACTATGGTTACAAAAAACAAAGACATCAAAAAATATAGATATTGAATTGAGTTCAGATCTGTATGACTATACAACGAGTGAGCTTGGATAGAAAACATTATTGTTTTCAATTTGGACTCATAGTTTTACAGTTAACTAAAAGGGTCGGCTGCGGGAAGGTTGTGTTAGATACAAAGTTCTAGGTACAGTCCTCTCAGATCCAAAGCTTATCACTGATAGAAGCCACAAGCTAGAAACTGGTCTGGGGATATTAGATAAATAGGCACCCAAGATAGGAATTTTGATGCGCAAAACTTTTAGCATCCATTGATTATTATGGCTACCATTTCAAATTTTGAGCTAGATCATAAAATAGTGAATATTTAATTAAAGTAACTAAAGATTATACTTTTTTTTATCTTTTTTTTTTTTTGTATTAACTTCAGCTTATATAGAATGGTTCACTCTTACAATTCTGATGTATGGCGGCAGTCATTAGCAAAAACACCCAAGACTCGCTGTCATCTAACCAGGTTGCGAAGTATCATCTTTTGAGTCTTAGGCATACCCCCCCCATCTACAGTTATATATGTTTGAAATGTAATAGTGATATCTTAATTATAAATTAGATCCCCGACACATGATTGAAAAGAAGTAAAAGATTTTAAAAATTGGAATTATCTATCACCTATAAGAATATTATAGCAACTTGAACAATCAATAACTAAAATTTCCAATAGTTATTATTTAAGGACACTATAGATATATTAAATTTAGTATATGCTTATAAAGATTGCTTATGATTATTGAAAATAAGTGTTTTCTAAAAAAAATAGCATTATAAAGGTAATTTATAATATATAGAGTATATGAGCACAGACTTTCATACACCCCACCACTCTCCACTCTATCTCATAACACTGATACACTTGAACACACGTATGTTGAAAAGATAAATAATCCACCAATATACATATTTCATGCTAAACCAGAAATCATCAGTTGGTCCAGATTACCATCTCTACACATATATGCTATAAGTGCTCATATATATATATTAAGATAGCCAATCTTCATACTTTAATGGACCGGCTTCAATCCATTCCACACTCCAACTCTTCAACTGTCCATCCAATTGAAAATCTGATGATGGAATGCTCAAAGACCACCCTGAAGCCGAGATTCTCATCACACCCATGTCGACCTAAAGTCAATCTGATCCTCATGTACAGGACATAATCCATTTAATACACATACAGGATGGGCAGACATCTCTACTATATAATAACTGAAATACACAAGCTTATTATATACCTGTGTCTATATGTTTAATATATAGGGTATATGAGCAGACTTTCACACAAGCCACCACTCTCCACTCTATCTCATAATACTGGTACACTTAAACACATATATGTCGAAAAGATCATTTATATAATATGTTTAAAATTATATACAATATTTAAATGATAAAATATCTTTAAACATATGGTTAGAGCAGCCTACGCTTTAAAGATGGTTGACCTGAATAAAGTTTAGTTGTAAATGTCATATTAAGGATGACAGAGGCTAGTGAAGGTGTCAAATAGAAAACCATATCCTGGGTAAAGACTATTATTTTCTAGTCCAATAGACAAGTAAAGGTCCAAGGCACTTTTAAAATTACAGAATTTGACATTAATTATTCTGATTATGTGCTGTATCATTTTGTATTATACATGTATGTGTGAATATATATATACACATATACGTAAACAATATTTAACATCAAAAAAAGACAGATTATAAGCCAATTCTTAATCCTAGTATTTAAACTCCTTAACTTCAATGCATGTTTATATCATAACAATTGATCACTGTTCAGATAAAGTGCACAAAAATGTTAAATGACCTTTATTCAGTCATAACATATATCTACAAAGAATTGTTTTAAAGTATCTGAATATAAAATGTGATAGACAGTTTACACCATTTTCTGAACAACTAAAATGTATATCGTGGTAACATATAAAAAATAGCATATATTCAATCTGCTACATATTTAATGAGTTCTCATCTCTAAAAGTTTCTAGACCATATGAAATGAATACACATAAACAAATCAAACAATTCATGTTGATAAACTTTTTAATTAAGTTAAATAAGATTTAATATTTAACGTTCTAGAACAATAGTTAAAAATGTTTTATCTATTTTGGAAAGTTTATGGCTATTAATCTTCATTTATTTGTGAACTTTATTTTCTGCTAATAATTAATGACAATCTGCTATTCATGATATTTTATCTAATATCTTTTATATTCAGTATCTTAGCTTAAACAATTCAAAACAAAGCAAAACTCTCCATATAGTAGTGCCATCTTGTGCTAACAAGAGCAATCAATGGATGCCAGAAGGCTTGTGCATAAAATCCCTATCTAGTGCCTACTCATCCAATATCCCCAGACTAGTTTCTGGCTTGTGGCCTTCATCAGTGAGGAGCCTTGGATCTGAGAGCACTGCACCTAGATCTTAGGATCTAATGCAACCCTCCAGCAGCCACCTATTAACTCTATTTAACTACAATACTATGAGAGTGAAATATTGTTTAATAACAATTATGTGCTAGTATGAGATAGTGATTATGTGATATCTTAGCTTAACTCATAATTTTTGGACTAATATTGGCAGAATGCAATCATTTTACATTTCTGTAATTCACCGTGACATGTGACAATTAATCATTAACTAAGAGCTTGAATCTTTAGATTGACCATTACCTTATAACCCCAATTTCTTGATAAATCTTATTGTAATACTTTATTTCTATTATAAAAGTTTATCACTTTAAATTGCCTGTTTTACATTTTTGTTTGGTAACTTTTATTTTAAAATTAGAATCTGGTACAGACATTAGATGGATATCAACAACATTGGCAATGATTGGCAAATTTGGTATCACAGCTACTTGGCAGATTGTTCTAATATATTGCGCTGAAATTTATCCAACTGTCATTAGGTAAAATTTATGATCAATGCAAGATTTGTTATATATATATATGATTATTTAAAATATTTTTACAGATAAAAAATGTTTGCGTATGATTTCTGAATAGAAAACTCCATGTTTATAAGCTGAAAATATTTTGATTTTTTTACTTTTAAAAAATTAAAGTAAAAGTGACTCTGATGAAGACTGCAGGACAGTCGAAATGTAAGATAGGTATGCATATATGTACAATAAAAGGTTTTTGCTAAAAAGTGTTCAAAGTAGAGTGGATAAATTGCATTTACATAAGATATTACAAGTAGATAAGCATTTATTTTTATATGACGCTATGTGTACAATTGTATTACATTCAAAGATCAGCCTTTCAAGCTAATTGTGCATGTGTCTTTTTAGAGTGTTACATAATAAATGAATACTTTCCTTTACAACACAAGATATAGTATTTATGCAGGAATAAAAGGAATCCTTTTATTCCTGCATAAATACTATATCTTGTGTTGTAGAGGGATATATTCATTTATTATGTAACACTCTAAAAAGACGCATGCACAATTAGCTTGAAAGGCTGATCTTTGAATGTAATAAGATATTACAGCAAAATAAAAGAAGTGGTAAATTTGGTAATATTTCTGAAAAATGGATTATGTGATCAATCTTAATTAAAAATTATTGAATAAATTATAATTTTAAATCAATTTCAATAAAAATTGACAAAGGAAGACTATTTTTTTTTAAATTAATATATTTTCATTACCTAGCTAGTTTTCATTCCACTTAGGAAATTTTTCAAAATGTCTTCCAGATGACTTCATCAATTAATCTACAGCACCTCCCTCTTGTGATAATTTTTCTAATTATAATCAACAAACAAATTTACTTACTATAAACATAACATTACAATACTAGCAAAAAAAAAAAAAACAACAACTAAATTTTACTAAAATTCTTCAAAAGTGAATTTACTTACTATAAACATAACACTACAATACTAGCAAAAAAAACAACAACAACTAAATTTTACTAAAATTCTTCAAAAGTTCTATTTGTTAATAAATGAAACCATGGTTGTAAAAGAATTTTAATAAAATTTAGTTTTTTTTTGGGCTAGTATTAATGTTAAATGAATTTCTATTTTATTAATAATTACCAGTATAGTGTTAGGCAGTATTTAATTTTTATATATTTATATGCACAATAAACTCGATGTACTGTATTTAATAAATATGATAATAGAAACAGTGTGACATTCTTACTATCTAATATTTACGCATTTGATTTGTAAAAATTCAAATAATTTCATCAAATAGATCTATTTTATCATCATTATGAGTCATGGGCAGGTCTAAGCAGTTTTGAATTTCCTAACTTTATAATCAGAAATATTTATGCATATTTTACAAGTGTGAATCTCAAATTAATAATGTAAACAAAGTGTTTATATTAATAAGATGTGATATGTTGGACTATTGCCATCATTTATGAGTGAATGTTGAATGTATAGAAAATTTTAAACTTTATTTAAACTTTCCAAATACAAACAACTTGTTAGTAATAACACACAAATAGACAATACAGGTTAGTAATTACACAACGTTTCGAGTAGTATTCTCCACTCTTCTTCAGGTGTTGCTGGCCTATATGCACAGTGACAATATTCACTTAGAGGTTGAACTCGCACCTTTAGATTCTTGAATATTAAATTTAAGGCAAACGCTCTACCAACTGAGCTATTCTGTCAAAGGCAACATATAGTAGAAATTTTATATATTTATATGTGGGTTGGTTCAAATCCTTCGGAGTCCTTCAATTTTTTTTTTTGTAGAGCATTTGCCTTAAATTCAATATTCAAGAATCTAAAGGTGCGAGTTCAACTTCTAAGCAAATATTGTCACTGTGCATATAGGCCAGCAACACCTGAAGAAGAGTGAATAATACTACTCGAAACATTGTGTAATTACTAACCTGTGTTGTCTATTTGTGTGTTATTACTAACAAGTTGTTTGTATTTGGAAAGTTTAAATAAAGTTTAAAATTTTCTATACATTCAACATTCACTCATAAATGATGGCAATAGTCCAACATATCACATCTTATAATATACCACCATTACAAACCTTCAGACAAATGTTTATATTAATGTTTTTAAATGTGTTTATAAAATTAATATCACAAAACAGAACTGTTCAAATCTATTCAAATAATATAAATTTTAATTGCTAATGACTTAAATACTCATTTCCCTTTAAAAAAATAAAATAACTTCATATTGCTTATATTATTATATACAAAATTTTGTATTTCAGAGGTGTTGGAATTGGAATAACTGCTTTCTGGTCAAGAATTGCAGGAATTATTGCAGCATTTACAAGTTATGTGGTAAAGTATTTTTTGATTATCTTTTTTTTTCTTCTAAATTGTGATACTAAATGAAATTCTTATTGGAGCATTTACTGACTCAAGTAAATTCATTTTAGTAGGAAGCACCATGATCAAACATTATTATTGTTAATGTAAATATTAATTCTTATTAAGCACAATGTCAGCACATAATACTTAAATAAGGCTATAACCTTAGTACATGCGCCTTGAGTGCTTAATTTATTACAAGAGAGACCTCTACTAATCTAAACGCAAGATTCGACTTTATATACTGTAGAGGTCTCTCTTGTAATAAATTAAGCACTCAAGGCGCATGTACTAAGGTTATAACCTTATTTAAGTATTATTACTGTTGTAGAGTTAACAACTATCCTACATTAGGAGGGCATGCCCTGCAATTTGATTTTGGTTCTCTATCCTCCTACTTTTGAATAAAAACAATAAATATCCTATGTGATAATCTGTTGGACTATTTCCATCATCTATCACTAAATGTTGAATGCGTAGAAAATTTTGAATTTTATTTAAACTTTTCAAATACAAACAACTTGTTACTAATAATAAACAAATAGACAACACAGTTTAATAATTATACATTTCAAGTAGTATTATTCTCCATTCTTCTTCAGGTGTTGCTGGTCTGACCAGTGACAATATTAGAGTCCAACTTATAACTTTAGATTCTTGAATATGAAATAAATTGAGATACTGGCAAATCTCTAGTGCTCGTTATAATACTTAACTGACAGCCAATCTCTGACACCTGATTGGCTGTCAGTTAAGTATTATAACAAGCGCTAGAGATTTGGCAGTATTTCGATTTATTTCAATTTTCAACTATCTGCACTTCGCAAATTAAAATATTATTCTTGAATATGATATCTTCAGATTCGTGAATATTATATTCAAGAATCTAAAGACATAAGTTTGACCCCATGCTAATATTGTCACTGGTCAGGCCAGCAACACCTGAAGAAGAGTGTAGAATAATATTACTCGAAGCATTGGGTAATTATTAACCCATGTTGCCTATTTGTATATTATTACTAACAAGTTGACTGTACTTGAAAAGTTTAAAATTTTTTATACATTCAACATTTAACGATAGATGATGGAAATAGTCCAACATATTATCACATCCAAAACACCATCATCACAAACCTTCAGGCAAATAATAAACATCATACTTTTATAGTTTTATATGAAGTGAAACGCAGAATGTTGCATGAAATGAATGCATAAAGCAGCAATGCATGGTTTGCTTTTTAATAGAATGGTTGTGAATCCCATTTCAAAAGTCAAGCAATTTCAATTTGTTTTATTAAGTAAGTTAGGATAATAAAAAAATAATTAAACATATACATATATATTGGATTTACTCTAATCAATTAGACTATCGCTAATTCACTACTTGTGTCAGCTCTGTCACATGTTCAAACCAGCATTTCTTGTAAAAACATAATTCTCAAAATATTTTGTTCTATGTTAACTTATGTGTTACTGCTCTCAGATCCAAGGCTCCTCACTGATGAAAGCTACAAGCTAGAAACTAGTCTGGGGATATTGGATGAGTAAGCACTAGATAGGGATTTTATGCACAAACCTTCCTGCATCCATTGATTACCCTGGTTTGCATCGAGCGGAGCTAAGGTATGGAGAGTTTTGCCTATGTGTAGTTAAATATACTTATAAAAGAATAAATAAAGTTAGAATGTTTCTAAAAACAATTAACATTTCAATTAGATGATTGAAATAATCCAATATATAACTATTTACACTATACATAAATAATGAGTATTTTTTATGTTCCTTTAATACTTTCTATAGAAATTGTCCTGACTGTAATATTTGATGGCCGTAATTGTTCCCAATCCTTTTAATATAAATTGTCACATTCGATAATTTAAAGATTAAATGCTAAGATTTTCAAGAAAGTTTACATTTTTAATACAGGGGTTGATTATACTAAACACTTTTTTAATAACAGATTGGAACTTGAGTAAAATGATTCCAAAATAAATTGTTACAAAAGTGTAAATAAAGAAATACAGTAATTGGGAAAAGATCTAATATCAATAGGCTGTTATCATTCCTAAGATACTTTATTCCATTTTATATATCGAAATTTAAAAGGCAGATGTTTTACAGATAGTGACTATATATTTTTGAAGAAAATAAAAGACGAATCATAAATTATTTCGTAATACAAAAAAGCAGTTTCCATATAATTAAAAAACTACAATATTTATTATAAAATATAAGCACACATTTTAAACAATTATATTATTACTTTAAGCTGAGCACTGATTGTATATATGTGTGGAGATAGTAATCTGGACCAACTGATGATTGCTGGTTTAGCACGAAATACGTGTATTGGTGATTATTTACCTTTTCGACATGTGTGTGATCAGGTGGGTCAGCAATATGAGATGGCATGGAGAGCTGAGAGTCGTGTGAAAGTCTGAGTTCGAATCGCTTATATATTACATTATATATATGCAGGTGTGTGTAAGCCTGTACAGTGCATTAATTTACATATTAAAAAAGTGTGTTAAAGGTCTGTCCATCCTTCACATATGTATGTAAATGGATTATTCTCCAGTACATGAGGGGTCAGAATGACTAAATGGTCAACATGGGTAGGATGACAATCTTGGCACTAACGTGGGCTTTGAACGTTCCATCATCAGATTTTCAATGAAATGGATGGCTGAATAGTTGTGAGTTGGAGTAGTTTGAAGCCTGTCCATTAAAGTATGAAAATTGGCTATCTTAATATAACACTGAGCACTGATTGTATATATGCATGGAGATAGTAATCTGGACCAACTGATGATTGCTGGTTTAGCATGAAATACAGATATTGGTGATTATTTATCTTTTCAACATGTGTATGATCAGGTGGGTCAGCAATATGAGATGGCATGGAGAGCTGAGGGTCGTGTGAAAATCTGAGTTCGAATCCCTTATATATGTGCAGGGGTATGTAAGCCTGTATAGTGTATTAATTTACATATTATTACTTTAAAAATTTAATTTTGATATTTTCATAATGATTTTTTTTTTAATAAATCAGATGTCTTTGAAAAATTCATGTCAAAGTTGCATTTGATATAAATGCATGTTTTCAATGTTTGTATTTTTTCCATTCATTCACATATTGTTCTTTATAATTTAAAAGATAGAATGAATCCACTCTCCCTTTTTAACCTAAATGTACACGTATAGGCAAATCTTAAGCATTTGGAAATAAGAGCGTGAAGATATTAATTAATCACTTTTAATTCCATTTGCTGTTTAATTATTGACATCTGCTAAATTTTTACAATTTATGGGCCTATTAAACATATATATATATATGAAGACATTTATTTATATAGTGCTATGTTTGAATCTGTAACAATCATTAGAGATCCCTCCTCTACACGTGCTGTAAACTACAGCGCATGGTGTAGTGAAGTGATCCCTAATGAGTGTTATAGATTTGAACATAGCGCTATGTAAATAAAATATATTGTTCAGTAATAAAAATATTCGTTCAGTGGGGTCATTACATTCAGGGAGATATAAGTAAAATTTATGAAATATTTTTTAAAAGTTACATTTCACCTGAGAAATATTTTAACATTTCAATCCATTTACGTCATCAAGATTCATTATTTTATCATTATTCTTTGATCTTTTCACTTGTGACATAAAATTCAACACATAAAACTTCATTGAGTAAATTCACTGCCATTTATATAAGTTCTAATGGCTGGAAATTACAAAATGCTTTCCCTTGATCTTTGCTCATAAGAGGAATTTCTCATGGCAGAGTTCATTCAAATATTTTTATTTCCATAAAAAAAGCCATCCCAGTTATTTAAATAATGATTCTAGCACGTGTGCATGTACGGGGCAACTGTCCCCAAAAGCTATAAAGTGTTACTACAAAATAGATAAATAAAAACAAACGAGCTGAGCGCTTTCAAAGGATCTTGCCTTTATAATCATAGCTTGCTAATACATTTAATGATATACAAATATGCTAATTCCATTTCTTCGATAAAGCATAGCACATGTCCTTCCTGTTTTTGGCATTTTTGTCTCATGAGATGAAGAAGACCTCTTTAATTTTTCTTTTAAGGTCATGTCTCTCTCTACACATGATTGTGGAATTTCCTGGAATACACTTGTGGTGACTTGTGACATGCACACATGCTAGAATATATATATTTCCCCAAAGTAAAAAATTATTGGACTTAAATAATGATTGCAAGTTTGGTAAAATTTAAGAATTGCATCTTTAAATATGTTGGCATCAATATTACGGGTTTTTTTCTAAATCAAAAATTTTTTTTTTAATATTTATAGGTAAAATTTTTATATGTTTTTCATTCAGTTAACTTTGCTTCAGTTCTTTAAAATGCTTAGGTGCTTCACACATTGATATTTCTTGCCATTCAATTTTCCAAAATATAAAATAGCCATAATTTTCGTTACACCACTCTCACATAAGATGGGGAATGTTTTCTATCCACTTTTATGCCTTTATTAACAAATCTTAAAAAAGTTTTTCAGAATTGTGTGCCATTTTTCCAATTCCATAAAAAAAATATTTACTAAAGCAATAAACCTTTAAGCATGTGTGCTTGAAAATGTGAAGGTAGCGACCTCTACAGATCTTAACCACAAGCTTACGCTTTGGAAGAAAAGAGGGGAACCTTCTTTACTTCAACCTACTTTCTATATAAATAGGTGAGGCTGAAGCGGTTAGAACTGAGAGCGTGAAGCTATTCAATACTTCACTGATTAAGTCCACAATTCCTATTACCCATTAGTACTCACGAAATCTTTCGATTTACAATGAGTCAATGGAAAGAACCTGTAGTTAGAAATCTATTACGATAATTTAAAGTTGTAATTATAAATTTATTTAATGCACAGTTAAATGATTTTAACAACTTAAATAGTTTAATATTCTCAAAAGCTGGTAGAAGAGTTAGCCATTGGGTTTTGTTGTAAACTAATAATTTTTTTTATTGAACATTATATCATTATAAAACCATTTCAATTCCTCTACTCACTATGATTGTGTAGATCTAAAAATGAGAGCAAATTTTTATTAATATCATTTCAATATCTACTGAAGACAATCAACACCAATACTTACGCAGTTATTGGATTTGTGGGTGAGCGCAATTAACACCAATTAATTTATTGCCACATAAATTTTTGTAACTTATGCATAAAGCAAAAATTTATCAGTAATTTCATATCTATTTAACAAATTGCTTGGCACAAGCTGTTAACTTACTAGAATTTTCGCAATTAGATTCTTTAAATCTAAAACATTTATGATGACGCTTTGATTGGGTAAAAAATTAACTGATTAAAATTGGTCATAATTTAATATTTCCATGATTTGAAAAATTCTGAATAATGTTTTACATAAATCAGTTTTAACTAAGACAATAGAGTGTAAATTGAAAGCATAATAAATGATCACTTTTGATTTTGTTCTAGCATAAGAATATTGTTTGTCAAAACATGCTTTCATGGCTGTATTAATAAATTGGACTATTTCCATCATCTAATATGAGTATCGAATGTCTTGAAAAAAATTTAACTTTATTTAAATATTCCAAATACACTCAACTGTTAGTAATAGCACACAGGTTTACATATGCACAATGTTTCAAGAGGCATTATACATAATGTATGGAATTCACTAATCAACTTTGCTCTTAGGAAAAAGTGAAGAAATTAAGAGGAACATCATAGATAAGTATATGAAATTTCTACTGACTGTTGCCTTGGGCATTGGATGGCTGTTGGTTAGAGCGTTACCTTAAAAATTCAATACTCAAGAATCTAAAAGTCCAGGTTCGATATCATGCTAGTACTGTATCACTGATTAGGCCAGCAACACCTGAAGAAGAGGAGAGAATACCTCTCAACATGTTGCGCATATACTAACCCGTGTGCTATTTATTACTAACAGTTGAATATATTTGGAATATTGAAATAAAGTTAAATATTTCTAAAGACATTCGATACTCAGATTATGGAAATAGTCCAATATATAAATACACTTTGAAGAAGTTAACAGCTACAAATATTTTGGTCAGATTATTAATACAGCTGGAAACATAATGGATGAAATTAATCATCGAATTAAACTTGGTTGGAGTGCTTTTGGTAGAAATAACTTGATACTAAAAGGAAATATGCCTATGTGTTTGGAAAAAAAAGGTTTTTAATAAATATGTTTTACCAGTTCTTACTTATGGATCAGAGACTTGGACACTTAATAGAAAAGCAGTACAGAGACTTCAGACCACTCTAAGAAGTATGGAGAGATGCATGTTAGGAGTAACAAGAAGAGACCGAAAATGCAATATATGGGTAAGAGACCAAACAGGTTTTATTGACCTCATTAAAAAAATTAAAAAACTGAAGTGGAGTTGGGCTGGACATATTGCTAGAAGGGATAATAGATGGACAATTGAAATCTTAAACTGGATTCCAAGAGATTGTAAAAGACCCAGAAAGAGACCACATATGAGATGAGACCACATATGAGATGGATGGATGAAATAAGAAAGTGTGCAGGGGTAATATGGAGAAGAGAGGCTAAAGATCGGAGATGGTTTGAACTTGGAGAGACCTTCATACTGCAGTGCATTGATAATGGTTGATGATGATGAAAACAACATCATCACAAACCTTCAGGAAAACACTATGCTTAGATTGCAATTGTTTGACCGAAATGAGTGATTCTTTTTGTGCAAACTTGTCATCAAAACTTTACTAATAAAGAACGAGTTTAATAATTTACTCAATTAAGCCCTAATTTCAGCTTCTTTCTATTTTGATATCTGTAAATGCTGTGGAACTGATCTATTACTATTCAAAATATTTATTACATTATCATGTCACTTTCTATTATTCATCTTTTTAATAAAGAAAATTCTATAACGTTTTGTTGAAAATACTTTTCTTTTGGATGCCATGACAATGGATCTATAAAAAAATTAATATCTGATAACAAAAACGATATTAATAAGTCTTAGCTACCCAACCATATAAAAAAAATGTTAATGGCGGTATTGTTCAAGAGTTAATAAAAAGTTTGAGGGCCAAAACTGCTAGTGCCGGAATTGATCCTGGGACCTCTCAATCCTAAGTTGAATACTCTAACACTCTGCCAACTGGGCAGAGCCCAAAACATATAATACATTTTGAACAGACTTCCTAGTCAAAGTTCACCAGTGACAATGCACTAAATATTTACTTACTCCTACCACAACTTGTACACTGTATGCACAGCCAATCACAATATGTACACATGCACATTAATGGTGCCATCAAAGATGCCTCACTGCCAGCAAGTGTTAATGAAATGACAATTTCATGTTTCTATGGGTCATGCTGCATGCTAATATTCATAAGAATATTAATCACCATTTCATATGCATACATAGGCTGTTAATAACAATAGCAAACTGTCTATACAGTCATGATTTAAAGTGCAATCCTTTGTAATCAATGGATGCAGGACGCTTTGTGCATAAAATCCTTATCTAGTGCCTACTCAACCATTAAAGACTAGTTTCTAGCTTGTGACTTTCATCAATGGTGAGCCTTGTATTTGAGAGCACTGCACCTAGATCTTAAAATATAATGGAACCCTCCATCAACTACTTTTTACCTATTTAGTTGACTATTACATTCTAAGATGTAGGTACAGTGCTCTCAAATCCAAGGCTCCTTACTGATGAAAGCCACAAGCTAGAAACTAGTCTGGGGATATTGGGTGAGTAGGCACTAGATAGGGATTTTATGCACAAACCTTCCTGCATCCACTGATCACAAAGGTTTGCATATGATGGCACTACTCAATAGAGAGTTTACTAATGCTAATATTCATTTAACCATTTCAGTTCACAAACAAAAAAGACAAAATAATTAAAAAAAAAAAATTTAAAGAAAATAGCAGTGAAATGAAGAACTCGTCTTCTTAAATAAGGATGCATGATTACCATATTTATTCTGCAAGTTTAATATTCAAAAATTCAAGCGCAATAATTATTTAAACAGTTAATTACATCTAAAAATGATTTGCTTTCACTATCATTTCAAATCTAATAACATGTATTCACTATATAAAAATGAAAAACTTATATAAATTTTAATTTCATTCTCAAAATGTAAATCTATCTATATATGAATAACTCTTTAGAAGTTAGAATTAAAAGAAAAAGTTAAGAAAACGCATTAAAGTAGGTTAATGTTTTTAAAGAAATTGAAAAAGAATTGTCACGTGCAAACAGGTTTTTAATAAGAATTATTCTGGCAGTTAATAAAATTAAATGTAAAAAACAAGTTTCTTAAATATTCTGATTGAAATATATCTTTATATAGAGTAAAATCATAAACATTTTAGAAAAATAGTGATGTAGATTTGGAAGAGAACAGAAAAGATAAATTTAAAAAAAGTAAGTGAAAAAGAAATGTTATGTATCAGGCATGTATTTTGAGACAGAGAAATTATCAAAATTATGCTGGAAAGAGTTAGAGAGAATACGAGAAAAAATAATATAAGATCTGATTTTTGGCAGTTCCCACATTTTTAATGATAATTTAACAATGTATATTATAACAGTAGTGTTATAAGCTAGTAAGTAGAAAAAATGTAGAAGATTAAAGTCATGCAGTTGAGCTAAGAGAAAAAAACATGGAGTTTAAAATAGTAAAAAAAAAAACTCATATATTAAATAAGACAAAGAATTGATACAATAATCTATGCTATTTTAAAATGAAAACTGTACTAAAAATAGATATATATATACATAGGTTTTTTTTAAAAAAAAATGTGTGGATGATTTATATGCACCAATGTTTAAAGAAAATATCTTAACATTTGAATAGCTTTTAAGAAATTCTGCATCATTTGAATAGGTTTAAAAGTTTAAATCAATTTTTTTGCTACAGTTAAATTTGAATAACGATAATGAAAATGCTGTAAACCAATGAATAAGTTGTGTTCCGTTTTTTCATGGCGAATTAAAGTTGTCAACAGCATGATAAAACTTTTATCATTTATAAAACTCATGATTATTTCAAATACCATTCCACATATTTAAAATATTATTGAAATTAATGTATAAATTTAAAATTAGGGGTTACAAAATAAATTTCAGTTTGTACAGAATTATTCTTTATTTTAATCATTACATAATTTTATATTTTAAAGTTTAAACTTCAATTTTTATAAACTAAACACATTCAATGATAAAGAAAAAAAAATTGTAAATTTCAATTAAGTCATTTTTTTAAAATTCAATTTGTTAATTAAATGAGACATTAATTAAAAAGAATGATTGAAAAACACACCATCTGGTAAATAAGTCAGCATATTTTTCAAACATCAATTAGCAGGTTTATTAATTTCAGATAAATGCAAATTGAAATGAGAATGCTGTAAAGTAATCCAATGATTTATATTATCAATGATGAACTACTGTCTATGTTGTATGATATCAGTCACTACACTCTGTATATAATTAATCGAATTACAAATAGGAACTGACCTGGCTTAAGGGGTGCTACTGAAAAAAATATCTTAAACTCCGATTGTGAGCTGAACAGGTAAATATGTTAAGCATTGTACTGCAAAGTCCTTCCGTATTCAAATTAACAATTCATTATTCACTTCAATTAAAAACAACGTTCAAGAAAGAAACTAAGTTTTAATATAAAATCTGTTTTTCTTTTCTCTTAAGCAGATTGGGATATTCCTTCTTTCAAATCCCAGGATTTTCTTTACGTTTTGTAAATAAAAAGGAAGGACACTACTAATAGTTAGCTAGATCTAATCTGGAACATTTTTGAATGACTAGGACTAAAATGAAGAAATGGGCTTATTTAAATGGCATCTAGAAATTACAAGACTATATTATCACCATAAACGGACTTTTCATATTTATCAGAAAATAAGTAAATGATAATTATTTCGTATTGGCGAGTCTTATATTTAAAGATAGATTTGTACTTTATTTTGAATAATTTGAATTTGTAAATAACGCTTGCTATCCAGATATTATTTCAAAGAAAAATGAATTGTAAAAACATCTGATAAAATTATTTTTTAAAGAAAAAAAAAATTATATATCACATATGGATGCTAAGTTTATGAATTTTAGGATAAACAGGCAAATGCAATGTACATGTATAAATTGCATAAGTCTCAAATAACCGTAGTAAATGATGTAATTATTTTGATTACTCTCATTTGTTTGTAGTTAAATATTTGATTACTGAAAATTGGATTTTACGTAGATGGATTTATATATAGTTATTCATTCAAAATTTAACAATTTATATATATTCACATCCATATGGGAGAATACATTCCTATCAGTTAAGTTACAGATTGATCTGAGAATGAGTTATCCCTGTATGAATTGTATTAAATTAAGTTTAGGACCAAAAGGTCACTCCTTATAAGTATTGTATAGGTTTATTCAGTTAAGGTTAGGAACAAAAGACTATCCCTTTTATACTTATTATATAAGTGATTATGTTTGGGATTAGGATCTTAAAAGGCCATTCTTTATGATTATTATAATAAGGATAGCATTGATGCCTATCCTATATATAACATATGTATGTGTGAGTATTAGGAGATATACAAGTCAAAGAAATGTTTATATTTATGAATTCATACATGCGTAGAATTATATTTAAGTTTACTGAAGTCAGGGTTAAATGTACGGCAAATGTTGATACTATGATGTTCAGAAATAAGAAAATTGCTTGGAGAAGGGGTATTACTTTGAATAATTTATTAAAAAATATATTTTGTATATAAAAATAAATATCTCATTTAAATAACACAAGGGAAATTTTTGATAGAAAGACTATGCCTGGGGTAATGTATATTATCCCTTGTTTTTGTAAGAAGATATATATAGGTCAGAGTAGTTTGAGCTTAAATGAAAAAATAAAGGTACATAAATGTAGGATTAGAAATAAATATCTTAGTTCTGCTTTATATATCCATGAAAAAGATACAGGCCACATTATTAATTTTGATGAAGGTTGTCTTCTTTGACAAAATAAAATAAAAAGAATTAAAGGATCTTTATTATTAAAAAATTGATACTGAAACAATTAACTTATTTATGTTCTTTTAATATTAAGGTATACGAGAGGTAAATGGAATTGTGGGTAATGTTTAGGTTGAATGTTATTTTGTAGTTCTTTACACTTGAGAAGTCTGCTTGTAGCAGTGAAACCATTGGTAATGTTTTAGATTATTTTCTGGGCTAGTCTGTTTGAGTTGTGAATTTGGAGTAATTTTATTTTTTGACTAGTTTAGCTTTATGCTTTTAATGTTTATATGATATATAAAAATTAAAGAACTTCGTTAGAGATAAATTGCATATCAATTAATAATTATGCTTTATAAATAAATTACTGTTATATGATTTGTTAATTTTATTAAATAAATTGTATATCAATTAGTAAGTAAAATTGTAAACGCTTTATTACTGCAAGATCACCACAACCTAACCCAGCATTACAAATGGGAGTTTAATGGTTATATTGCTATATTAAATAAAATATAGTTTTATATATATGTGTGTTGATTTATGTCCTGATGCTTAAAGTCCGGCAGTGCCCATATAATTTATGTAAATAAAGAGAAAATATAAAAATTGTGGAATATCGTAGTCCAACAATTACTATATATATATATATCCATACGTATTTTGTTTACATTAATATTATTATGTTAATAAAACTTTTTTTTTGCTTTCTTTAGAAAACTAAAAAATGATATTTATTTAAGTTTTTATCTAATTTGTAAAATTTCAGCATTTTTCATTATTATTTTAATTCATATTATTATTATTTTTCAGGCTAAGCAATATCCCACTTTACCACCATTAGTATTTGGCAGTATGGCTCTTACAGGTGCACTTTTGGTAATATTTCTTCCAGAAACAAGCAATAAATCACTTCCAGAATTCATGGAAGATTATCCGGAATTAATTAGAAAGACTCCAGCTAAAATCAAACATAAAAAAACATGTAATACATGTTCTGAGATTAATAGCGATTGTACAAGTCACCTGTAAATCACAATTCACTTTATTTGAATTGTTTTTCCATTTGGTCACTTTTCGGGTCTCAAATTTTAACAATAATTTTATTCAAAGTTCAAGTTAGAATATAGACATATTAAAATGAAGATTTTCACAGGAGACAAATATAAATGAAGTGTTATGTATAAGTTATTGCAGTAAAAGTATATACCAACATTTTGGCTATGTCATACTGGTCACCAAACGGATATTATGAAAACAGTTGCAGACACACTATAAACAATTATGTATAATAATAATGAATGTACTACTAATAGAAAACAGAAATAATAAATATCAGAAGTTATTTAGATTATTTTTAAAAAAAATATTCCAAAACAGAAGGCAATTTGTATGTGTCATCTCATTTATTGATACGCATACATATCATTATCATCAACAACCATTGTCAATCCACTGCAGGATGAAGATCTCTCCAAGTTCAATCCATCTTCTCCGATCCCTAGCTTCTCCACTCCTGCACACGTTCTTATTTCATCCATCCATCTCACATGTGGTCTCTTTCTGGGTCTTTTACAATCTCTTCGAATCCAGTTTAAGATTTCAATTGTCCATCTATTATCATCTACATATATAAGCATTGAAATTCTGTGTAATAGTCTAAATAAAATTTCGAACTGTAATGTAATCACACAACTATAACACTAGAAATGGCAACTGAAACCATATAATTTAGTAATGACAATATTCTGACTCATGCTAAGTCAAAAGCCACACCACTTTTAAATTTAAATTCTAGCTGATATAAATGGTATGTCAGACCTACATATCTTGTATGTGTGAACAATTTCTAGTATAATTTCACAATTGACAAAGCTTCTCCGACAAAGAGTTATATTAATTTAAAGAATTTTGTGGACTTGCAATGTAATGGAAATTTTTTCTTATAACAATCAACTGAAATTTTAATTAATGATTACATGATAAATTTACATTATATTTTCATTTCTACATCCATAAAAATCTTTAAATTAATATACTTACATACATATCATTTTTAACTATTACAAATCCACAGAAAGATGGAGAAGTCTCAAAGTTTAATTCATTTTCTCCAATATATTTCTCCACATCATTCTAACAAATTTCTTTCATCTATCCATCCTATTTCACATGGTTATTTCATTCTATCACTTTTAACGATTTCAATCTAATGAAGATCTCTCCAAGTTTAATCAAATTTCTCTCATTCATAGTTTCTATATCAACAAATTTATTTATCTCATCCATTCATCATCAAATACATTTTTCACCATCATTTCCAAACATTATCATTTCACTACAGGATAAACATTTTTCAAATTTAATCCACTTTCTCCTATCCATAGCTTCTCTACATTTCACATGTTCTTTTTCTAAATATTTTACAATTACCACAAATCCAATTTAAATCTTCGTTATCCATCCATCATCATCTTGTCTGGTGACATATCCAGCCCAACTCCACTTTAAAAACCTCTTAATTCCTAAAATGAAGTGAATTTTCTCTTTCATATATTTTGATTCCTTTATATTGCTTCCAACATCTGTCCATAATTTGATAGGTTTGAAGTTTTTTTATTGTTCTTCTATTAAGTATCCAAGCTTTAAATCCATAAGTGAGCATTGACAAAATAAATTTTTCTTTTCAAGCCCTATGCATATTTACTTTTACACAGATGCTAAACTCTCCATACAGTAGCGCCACCAGTGCAAGCCAGAGTAATCAATGGATGCAAGGATATTGGATGAGAAGGCACTATAGGTTTTATTCCCAAACCTTCTTGAATCCATTGATTATTCTGGCTTACACTGATGGCGCTACTGTATGGAGAGTTTAACCTCTATATAAACAGCTTGTGTAAGCATAAGAAATGGTGAACATATGATGCATATTTACTTTTAATATTATTTCTGCCAAAAGCACTTCATTTAAATTTAATTCTAAGATTAATTTCATCCTTTGTGAGAATTTATATTAAGTCTAACCAAAATATTTGTTAACTTTTAATTCATTACCAATCTTTATTTTCTCTCCCTTTTTTTTTTTTGAAAAAGCTGTTGAGCATTTCTTATCTTATTTAGCATTTACCTTCAGTCCTATTTTCTTGCTTTCATTTCCCCAACATCTACAAAATATACATAACTTAAACCTGTATTTATTTTTATTATCATAACTTTCCATTTTAATCCATATTTCCCATAAAATTGTCTTGAAGAATCATCCTATCATATATATCCATATTTTCTTCATGTCCTATGGTATATACAAGCGCTTTAAAATGCTGGTTGAAGAAGCTGTTAATAGCAAACAACCAAAATGAGTTATTCCAGGCTAAGCACTTTCGAGACATTATCCCTCATAATCATAGCCAAAATAGTAATAGTTGTTGTGATATTATTAAATGGTAATATATGCAAATGTGTATGTAAATTAATCAGCTAGTCCATTTTCTGGAATAGCGAAGCATGTGTCGCGTCTATTAATTGCGTTGTCGATGATAAAATACGCTTCTTTTATCTTCCTTTTGCAGTTGTTAGTTTCAGTGCACACAATAACCTAATTACCATTTTTGCATTATTATATACACTCACAGACATATACCAGTTTGCAAAAACATGTATTTAGGTTTCAATACAAACAAGTGAAGCACATGTTTACAAGCTTAAGAGAATAATAGGGTCATGTGATCTATGACTCTTATTTTGACATGTTTATAGTATTTCTTAAAAATTGGAATTTTAAATTTAAATAACGATAAACAATTTGTCAACTATGAAAAACAATGATTTATTCACTAATTTCTAGGCAATGCTCCCCATAATTACTACCAGATCTCAAACACACCAATATCGAATTCAGATGCAACTAACGCATATGTATACATATATTTCAGACAAAACTATGTATCATGCCATTTTATAAATGCATTTTGCTTCCAAAATTGTAAATTATTCTCATATTTTAAAATAAAACAAGATCATTTAATATTTGGAATTTTCAGCAGCATGTAAGTGTATTAGACTCAGGAAATTTGGAGGGAAAGGGTAAGAATTGGACAAAGTTAATCATGCAGCTAAGAAGCCAAGAATATTACATTAACTATATCGTATCCATGAATATATGTAAAAATTCTGTGGCAAATGGTAATATATTTGCATGACATATTAGGTTCAAAACTTCGCCAGTTAAATCTGAAAGTTTTTTGAAATAGATAGGCCACAGTCAATCTATTTAACCATCAAAAATATTGGTTAGTAAATAGATACTATCTATTCTTAGAGTGTAAAACTTCCCAAACTTTTATAATCTAACAATTAGCAAGCACTAACTTCGTTGTAAAGGACTGTTGAAGAAACAATCTGTAGTCTTCACCTGTATATAAACATATTCATTTCTGCTTGATGAGTATTCAAAATGTACTTTATTTTGCCAATTGGGAAAAAGTTTTTCAAAATAAATAAATTTTTATAAATATTATAATGAACTTATTTATTGCAAAAATCTTAACATCCATAAATTCAATAAATATAAGTTGATACATAGGTGAAGTAGCCCCTTTTGGAAGAAATGGGGGGGGGAGGACTTACTCTACAGGCATGTCATGTGGTGTTTGTTTTTCTATTCTTATTTTATGTTCTAGTCAGTCTTAGCTAGACATCTATTTATTTTCTATTATTAGTAAATATAGGGATTTGAACTCAGACTTTCAAGCACCCACCAACTATCCACACTATCTCATATAACTGATACACATGACCACACACATGTAGAGAAGATAAATAATCACCAATGTACGTATTTCATGCTAAACCGGCACTCATCAGTTGGTTCAGATTATCATCTCCCACACATATATATAATCAGTGCTCAGTTTATATTAAGATAGCAAATCTTCACACTTTAAAGGGCAGGCTTCAATCTACTCCAACTTTTCAGCCATCCATATCATTGAAAATCTGATGATGGGAATTGATGCCAACATTACTGATGAGTGCTGGTTTAGCATGAAATATGCATATTGGTGATTATTTTTTCTACATGTGTGGTCATGGGTATCAGTTGTACGAGATAGTGTGGATAGTTGGTGGGTGCTTGAGTTCAAATCCATATATTTACAATTAAGCTCCAGGTTTGTGAGGAGTGCCTGGTTTTCAAATATTTCTATTATTAGATAATTAGATGAGTTGGCTATAAACCTGCTTGTCTTCTATAAAATCAGATATTGAAATTTGTGAAGTTAAAAAACAGAAATCTGAATAATATATTTTCATTTTTAAAAGATTGGAAATTCACTTTGTCTTTTTTATTAACCAAATGTAACTTATCAAGTATTAATAAAATTATTTAACAAATGTAACTATATATATGTTTGTCTCATTTTTTTACATAAATGGTTGATCAGGCCAAATAATACATAAACTGTCCATGTTTATCCTGTTAACCAATTAATATATATATTTCTTATTTATTGAATTATTTACTGTTATGGATGGAATATACAAGAATTTGATAGGAGTGTAGAAAGAATTGAACTGTTTTGATGCATATAATACAAAGGGCACCTATTTGGTATTGCAAACTAAATTTATCTTGGTAATATTTTGCTTAGATCTCCAAGACTACAGATTTTAATTAATTTATTTTAAGTTATTTCCTAATCCCTTAAATAATATTTATTTTTATAAAGCGCAGACGGTATTGAAATTGAACTGAGAGTGCAAATCTCTTAAGCGCTTATGACTATCACCAGCCAATCAGATCAAGCACTGAGACAGAGAATTTCACAAGAAAAAGGTGGTTCCACCTTCTTCTTTACTTGTCTTTCTATATATCCAAGCCAATCTAAAGTACTTAAATCTGAAAACGTGAATCTTAAATATCTTCACACTCAACACACCGAGTTCAAATTACAAACATACAGCGTGAAATCTTTCGATTTACTACGCAGTAGTTTTTCGATGTTATAACTTGCAGCAACGTATGTAAATAATATTTATTTTTATAAAGCACCGACGGTATTGAAATTAAACTGAGAGAGTGCAAATCTCTCAAGCGCTTATGACTATCACCAGCCAATCAGATCAAGCACTGAGACAGAGAATTTCAGAAGAAAAAGGTGGTTCCATCTTCTTCTTTACTTGTCTTTCTATTATGTCCTGTACATGAGGGGTCAGGGTGACTTATGGTCAAGCTGGGTGTGATGAGAATGTCGGTATCACTGTGTGCTATGAGCATTCCATCATCAGATTTTCAATAGGATGGACAGCTGAAGAGTTGGAAGGTGGACTGAATTGAAGCATGTCCATTAAAGTATGAATATTCGCTATCTTAATATAAATCTGAGCACTTATAGTATATATGTAGAGATGATAATCTGGACCAACTGACAAGTGCTGGTTTAGCACGAAATATGTATATTGGTGATTATTTATATTTTAGATATATATGCGGTCAAGTGTATCGGTGGCATAAGATAGTGTGGAGCATTGAGGATCATGTGAAAGTCTGAGCTCAAAATACCCTATATATTACATTGTTTGTACAGGTATATACAAAGCAGGAAGGTCTGGATTGTTTAGGACCATATTTCACATCTTGTATGGGTTAGTCCTCCCCAAATTCTTGTTACTTGTTTGCTCGGTAAGAATCTTAAACACTGGGAAAAATATTTGTTCCAACTTTTATCTAACTTTTTTATCCAGTTGTACTTCTTGGTGTCAAAAACAAAGTCACATCTAGCTTGCCAAATAGTTTTAATTGGGTGGATTATAACCATAGCATTGTGTGGGTCAAAATTCTTCATGTAAACTAAATTTGCAAGAATAATATATAATTTTAACCAATGTTTATTAACAATGAGTCTTCAATAAATGACCAAATATTCATTAATTATTTTTATTAGGTTAGAAATTATCACATTTCCTTTTACCTTAGGTATAGACTTTAAATTTTACTAAATAAATTATCTAAGAGTTTTATATTTAAACATTCACCTATTTCTATATAATCTTATATCTCTTGAAATCATTATTGTCACAACTACATTTCAAACATTATTTTGGATGTCAGAAAAAATATGTTAATAGCTTCTAATATGCATTTCAACCTAATCCAGTTCCTTCAGTAGGTCTCATTCATTTGCTATGTAAATTAAATTTATAAAAGGCGTAACAATATAGTTTAATGTGTCATTTGGCTCAAAAGAAAAGCTTGAAATGTTTATTAAAGCTATTAACACCCCCCCCCCTAGTACTTACATTGATAAATAAACAAACTCTCATATGAAGTTATAAACAATAGTGAGTAAAAAAAAATTTGCAACTAAGGTAAAAAGACACCATAATATCTAACCAAATAAATAATAATTAATGATTATTTTTGAATTTCTTGAAATATTAGCACTGGGAATAAGCATTGGCTAAATTTGTAGCACTTCTAAATTGTTTAAATGTTTAATGAGTTAGTAAATGAGGATTGTGTTAATAATAAAGAGGTTAGCATTGCAAGTAGAAGGGTTCATTGTATCACATTTGCTGATATAACAATTATTGATAATAAGCTTATCAAAATATATAGGAGTAATAAACTTTGTAAAAGGTTAAATTGATATCAAACAATTAGTATTTTAATAACAGATTGAAAAATAGCAGACTCAATTTTTTTACATGAATACATCACAAAATAATTCATTGATGAAGCTGCATAGATGAAAATTTGAATATTACACAATAGGTACCTTTTCAATTTGCTTTATCATTAGTAATTCTCATAATATTCTTAGATGCTTCATCCTTCATGAGTGTTTTGTGTAGGTACACACAAAGTACTAACATTTTTTTTCTATCAAATTGTTGTATTTTGTAAAAATTGCATACAAGTTTGTGCACTCCAGAAAAACCAGAATTTATTCGAGAGATTGTTTTTAGATCATGAACTGATAACAGGAATTTAATTAAAGCATTAACGTAATGGTGATTGACAATTCCAAGAAATATTTGCTGATTGCAAACATTTCTAGATAAGAGACCTTACCTTATTGGAGAATATAATTAATTCTTGCAGTTATCAGAAAGCTATAAAAAGAGCATGTAACAAGTATGTAAGGCCATTATTCGAGTGCATCTCCAGTTGACTTTCATGTTCAATTCCGTTAGGAGAGATCTAGTGTCAGTGCTTCGGTTAATGTCCAGCGCTCAGTGGAAATGTAGTTCACTGGCATAACTGAATAGACCCAGAGATTGGGAGACCAAAGCTTGAGAAAACTGTCCAGATAGCAGCTGAATGAAGAGTTGAGTTTCCAGCATTTTTCAAGTGGAGTTACTGGTGGAATGTTGCAGAGACGGAAGCTGTAAGAAGTTTATAGTTGGTCACAGTGCTACATTATGATGTGTTCGTGTACAGCTAAACTGGACTGGGGCCAAGATGTGCGTAAACCATTGTGAACTGCTTTGTAACAGCCAGCTTGAATGTACATCGAGGGAATTGAACATTAGTGAACTGTAGAGATAGTGTTGTTACAAACTATTCGCTATTCTGATTACTTAAAATATTGTCTTTTACTATATATATTCATTTGCTGGCCACCCAGTCATACTTGCGGACACAGCACAAATAGAGCTTATTTATGTCTTTTTAAAATTTAAATAAATTGATTAATGGTATGCATAAGTGATATTGGTATGCAGATACCAAGTTTTTAAAGGCATGGAGAAATGATTATGGAAAGCCAACAAGATGAATATTTGATTATGATCTGAGATAAAAAAAATCTAATAACAATAGTTTTTATTAACTAGCAAAAAAATATTCATACGGCTTAATCGGTAATGGCAGTATTACCAATGAAAAAAAAAAAGCATGCAATGAAGCTAAACTCACTGAAAAGGCAAACCAATGAACTTATTTATAGCAACGAATCCTGAAAATCAGTAAGATAAAAGAATTGATAAATATGCAGATAAAGAACATAAAAAAAAAAATGGTAGAGTTGTTGTTGGGTTGAAAGTCTTGATATGAGTATTTCTAAGAAATTAAACAGATTCTACAATATCTAACAAGTTTAATCATAATTTATTACTCTGTTTTCCAAACAATAAAAAAGAGACTGCACAATCACAAATACAAAAAAAGTACTAAGAATGATAGGTCGGAACAATTAAAAAAAAAAAACTGCGTAGGAAATTAAATCTACTTTTTAAAGAAAAAACCATTCTTATTTACCAAATTACAAACAACTTTAAAGACCCATAGCAAATAATGTTCCTTGACTCAAGTAACGTATTCAGTCCTCTTAATCTCAGGATGTAATTAACTAGAATTGGTTAATTTGTGTCAAACTGGCATGCTGTTGCAAGCATACGAAAATATTTGGAATCTAAAGAGATCACATAGAAAACTGTAAGAAAGAAATCAACGTAAGAAAATTATCTCACAATGTTAAGTGGAACCATAATTGATAAGGGCAACTATATCACCACAGTAAAAAAAAACCGAAGAAAGATAATGGGATAAGAATAATATCTTGCCATCTGAATTTGATTATGGTAAGATTAATGAAATGAAAAAAAAACTAACAAAAATATCTGACATTTTTGAAAAAGGCATAGTTACTACGAAAATAAAAACTGCTCTCAATAAAGAGAAATATGGGGGAAATATTAAGGAAATATACATTCATTGTCCTAGAAGAAATGGAAAAGTCTTGACTAATCATGGTATGGTGAAAATCTTCCACATATCAAAGAAATTAATTGGCAAAAAAAAAAAAGTTAATAAAGACAGATATAATTGATCCAATAGATCCTTTCGGTAATACAATTTGTTAAGAAGACGAAGTAAGAAATGAGATTATTGGACGTACAAAGGACTATAAAAGATTTATTCTGCCATATACCAATCCCATTACAAACTTCCAAGATCAAGATAATACATAACGAAAAACAAGAAATTCATCTTTATCGCCCTTAAATAAGTTACCAGGCTAAATATGAGAACAATGGTTCTTTTAAAATAATATAAAAATAATGTTTATCTGTGGCGAAGCATATCATATTTACAATAACGTTATTTATTGCAAGAGCCTAGATAATGTCAAGGCAGTGAGAAAAAATGTTAAGAAAACATACAGAATCTTGGATGATAGCCATGGTCAGTTACATTTAATTGGCCATGACGGAATTTTTTTTTCTTGGATACAAAATAATCATCCAATAGCAAGAAACCACAATGCCATCAAAAAATTTATAACAGAAGACTAGATGGTGAATCTATCTGCAGCAAGGCTACTTTGCTACTATCACAGAGAATACACTTTATAAGTATTGAGGTGAGTGTGTCTACATAAAGATGGAATCATCTTAATGACATTTGTATATTAGACAGTGTAAGAGAAGACATTAAGGCCAAGATGAATATAGAATATTAATAAAAAAGAAAAATAACAATAAATGAAAGCTAAAAGCATCTTCATAACACTGGTTTCTATCAATCAACCAATAGTATTTGTCCCATGGACAGGTCCCAGAGAGTAATCACATCATCAATTCATCCATTTATCCACACCATTCTCTTCATTGCCCAGTTCTTCAATTCTATGTAATTCTTCCTATCTCTGACATCATCCAACAATGTCAATCTTTTCTGTCCTTTCATCTTGCTGACACTTATCATTTCCTCCAAAACATCTTTAATTAAACTATATTTTCTTCTTAATACATGTCCAATCCAGTTTCTCTTTCTAATTTCCTCAATCAATCTTTTTTTCCATTTACTTTTTTCAAAACCTTGTTATTTTATTTACCCAACTGATTTTTTTCTATTCTTCTCCATGTCCACATCTCAAAGACTTCCAATCTATTCCTAATTTTATTATTCATTGCCTACATTTCACATCCATACAATAATATGGTTTATATAGTAAAAATCAAATCAAATTATAAATCACTTTAATAAATATCTTAAGTTCAAATTACAGGCAAGTATAATGAGTTATACAGGCATATTATATCTATGGGTCAACGTGATCACGTTAACATTGTCAGAAAAAATCAGACTGACCCAGAAAAAATGTTAAAAGGAGGAAGTGGACAAGTTTTAATACTATCAAAAAAACAATAATATGCTTTATAGCAGCATTAATGATTATAGAATACTATTTTATTAAAATAATAATAATCATATCTTCCTATTGCATCTTAAAAATTCAAAAGTATATATAGATTTTATAAATGTATACTTATGACTTAAAGTATGGCTTTTAGATATATACATATATATTTTTATAAGTACTTTCCAGTGCCCCCCCCCTCCCCAAATGGTAGCAAAGAATGCACTATTCACAGACTTTTCAACTGCTGAATGGCAAAGATTTAAAATGTTTTCCTTATTTTTGCCTTTAATTTAAAACATATAGATAACTATAAAATGACAAATATTTATAATAGATAACTATAAAATGACAAATATTTATAAGGTTAATGGGTTGATTAAACTATAGCTAATCCAAAGAAAAACCCTAAACTTGTGAAAGACCTGAAATAATTTCCAAGTTTTATTTGTTCCTTATATATCACAAATCCATTAATATTAGCTATACAATTATTGTATAAAACAATGTAATTATAACTGCCTACAAATGTTTAATTGGTAGCAAATTGTTTAAAAATTGAATGTAAAAAAAATTATGTATATACTTCTTTTAATATATACTTTTAGTTTAAATATAAATATACGTCCACATTGAAGTTATCACTCTAGAATGAACAATAATGTAAATGATGTATTAAAAGATTTTTTAATGACTTACAAATTATTTATAAATAATGTAATATAAATGAGAATTTCTGTGTAGTAATCTAGATAAAATTTTCAGCTATTATGTAACCAAGGTAACAGCAATTAAAAGTGGTAGTGTAAGTAA
The DNA here is from genome assembly GCA_028023455.1 of Epiperipatus broadwayi. NCBI lineage: Eukaryota > Metazoa > Onychophora > Udeonychophora > Euonychophora > Peripatidae > Epiperipatus > Epiperipatus broadwayi. The sequence continues at coordinate 10,075,113 of JAQFVV010006208.1, read as the reverse complement.
ATAATAATAGTATTTATCTGAGCTACTTTAAGCTAAAGGATGGATCCATTTTTATCTTAATATTCAAGTCATTATAAGTTATTAGGTAGACATACATTCTATATATATATATATATAAATGAGAATTTGAAATATTTCTCTAAATATTCAAAAGAAATCATAACTATTCCTCACTAAGATACATACATCAATTTAAAGATTTTCGAGAACTTCTAGATACAAACATCATAATATAAATGAGAATTTCCATATAATTATGTAGACAAAATATACAGCAATAATATTTGTTTGAGCCACTTTAAGCTAAAATATGGAGCTGCTTTTAGCTTAATATTCAGACCTTTATAAGAATTAGTAGTAAGATGTAAATACTAAATACACACGAGAATTTGAAGTATAACAATTGCTCTCAATTTTTCACAAGAAATAAAATTTCTAATGCAATAAGATGTATATTAATTTTAAAATTTTCATAAGAATTAAACAAGTAGATACTGAAATACAAATTGGGAATTTCTGCATGGTAATCTAATTAAAATTTTCACTATGATGTAACCAAGGCAACAATCAGCTAAAAATGGTAATGCAAGTTACATGGCCTGATAATAATAATAGTATTTGTCGGAGCTGTGTTTAATGTTCATGTTATTATGAGAATTAATAATTAAACTTAGATGCTATATATGTGTGAAAATTTGAAATATAACAATATTTTCTGAATTATAAAAAAAAAAAAAATCAACCCTCTTTACAGATGAAATATTGATATATAAATGGGAATTTTCATATAATAATGCTAGTAAAAATTCATAATCGTTATATTATAAATTCTCACACATAATATCTATATTTTAAATTAAAGACAATAAATAATCATTTAGCTTAAAATGGCTAGGATAAATAATATTATTACCATTAGATGGCATGATTTCAGTTATACTATCACTTATAACTGATTGTTGCCATGGTTACATCATAGTGAAATTTTTTATCTATATTTATTAAAAGGAAATTTACATTTCAATGTTTACATTCAAAGAATGCATTCACACAATATATGGTCAATTTTCATAAAGAATCATTTCAAAGATGTCAACAAAATTTATTATCACTAATGATTTATATAAAAACACTCAGTGCAAGCCAGAGTAATCAATGGATGCCAGAAGACTTATGCATAAAATCCCCACCTAGTGCCTACTCATCCAATATCCCCAGACTAAGTTCTGGCATCCATTGATTACTCTGGCTTGCACTGAGTGGCAAATAACAGTTTATAAGCAAGCATAGGAAATGGTGATCATGTAATGATTTATATATATATATATCTCAAGTTATTTTAAATTCAATACTGAAATGACTTTAAAGAAACATGCAGGAGGGGAGAAAAAAGACAACTCTCAATTATTCATTTCACAATTAATTTTATTTTTTTTTTTAAATGCTGGTGCAGATAGATTTTTAATTACAACAAATTATTACCCTCCAATATATTGCATTTTGATTTCATGCCATGATTAGAAGTCAATTACAATATTCTAATTTATATTCTAAAGTTCTAATTTAATATCAGAGTTTGTAACAAAAACTCTGCATTAAAAATAAAAAAGCATACTGTATATAATAATAAAACTTTTTCTTTAAAATTTTTGAATCACATAATATTCAAACAAAACATTTTTTAAATTCTTAAAAGTAATGTACAGAATCTATTTTTGAGAGAAGTAATAATTGTGGTGAACAAAGTTTTCCAAATTTTATATATTAGTATATTTAATGATGTTAACTGTTTATACTTCTTCTATATGGAATGTAATAAATATGCTTATACGCATCTGTAGAAAAGGCTTGTTATTTCAATAAATTAAATACTGCTTAGCGCTTTCGAGAACTTGTGGCGTTCTCATATTCATTAGCAAGATGAACCATAATCATAGTGGAGAGATGAAAGTAATTGTATATATTTGAAGACCTCTAGCACCGTTTACAAAATTAAATGCCCCCAACCTGGATGTCAATCAATCTATTATGGGGAATCCCAAGCATCTTTGTCTACATGTCTTTCCAACGAACCTCAGACAAGCGAGAACATAGCTCTATATTCCTTGCACACCAAAAGTGGCAGGACATAAATTTGTTCCCTCCTATGCAACCATCCAATACAATGAATGAAATGATTCAAAGAGAAAAATAAGAAAGGCTTGCTATATAGCCAATAATACGAATGCTAGTGCATCCTTCTCTTTTTTTAAAAAAATGGAAGCTCTAATTTAAATATTTAACATCGAATTTAAATAAATTTTAATCTTTTCAAATATATACAATTACACTCATCTCTCCATTATGATTATACTTCATCTTGTTAGGAATATGAAAACGTCATAAGTTCTTGAAAGCGGAAAGCCATATTTAATTTATAGAAACAACAAGCTTCTCTATAGTTGTGTATAAGCACACTTATTACATTTATTAGTATATTTAATAATACTTTCCAAACGATAAAAAAGTAAAAAAGAGATTAAATGATTGTCTCAGTGATAAGAATTCATCTTGCTAACAACAACAATGTAATGAAAGTTATTTCTTTCTTAAGTTGCTATCAAAGCCTGCTTCTGCGTTTCAAATAAACTGAAATCAAAATAATTTAATAAATTAATACATTAAGCATTTAATAATGCTGCGCAAAATAATTCATGATAACAGAAACCGTTGATAGGTAAAACTTAAAAATGCTAAATTATCAGAACCATTTATTTCATATTGATACTAATGGGTTTTTTCCCCATAAAACCAATAAACATTTTTAATAATAAATATTCAATCAGATATTTCAATTTAGAATTAAATCTTTTTTAAAAAAAGTTGTGTATAAAATTTTATAAATTTCAGACATGATTTGCAAAAAAACGAAACTTTTTTTTTTAGCCCTATGGGAGAAAATTATTTACATATAATTCAAAAAAAGCCAGTCTCTGATTAATTACTGTCCCAAAAAGTCTCCTTACATTTTTATATATAGTTTTTAATTTTTTTTTAATTTTATGGACATCATAATTCTATAGAATTGCTGGCTTGGGAACATTATATCAATGTGTTTTTGCTTAGCATCAACGCCATCAAGCGGCTGACACGATAAATCAGAACACAACCAAAAGTTTTTAATTGCAAAATAAGATAATCATACATATAAAATTATAAACACAATTTCAAATATATTAAACGAAAAAAACTATATTCTTTCTTGATATGGAAAGTAAGTGGTCGAAAAATACCATTAAGTGAGAAAAAACGAAAAATCATTACTTGTTTTCTACCTATTTATAAATAAAATATCAAAACTATTATTTTTTAATCTTGCTATCTTATAAGCAAACTAAATATATGTCTCTCTCATTGCATACCATTTTTGCATATACAGGAGTAATGTTTGTCTTTAACAAAGCCTTATATAATCTTAACTGGCCCAAAATAACAATGATACTGTAATATTTACATATCTAGTTTAAAAACACAAAACAAATTCATTATATAAGGCTATGGATAAAGATATTGTCATCACTGAATAAAACAAATACTCATAAAATTATATATATTGGCAACATTGCACTATTTATGAAAAAAAAAAAAAAAACACAATTCAGTATTACATATTATTTAACTTATAAATCTTAAAATCATGGTAAAATTTATAATAAAATCTAAATTTTAATAAATTGATAATAAAAAACAATATCTACTATTTCCTATTGCATTGTCAAATGTATACCACATAATAATCAATTGACGAAACACTTTATTACTTTTACAATGCTTTATTATTCACCCTTTCCTTCAGTTAACAGTTTCTGCTCCAGCAATCTTCTTCAGAACCTTATATCTCCTAATCTTACTGTTACAATAAAATTAGGAGAAATAAGGTTCTGAAGAAGATTTCCGGGGCAATCGAAACTGTTAACTGAAGGAAAGGGTGGTTAAAATTTGATTGTAACAGTGAGATTAGGATATATAAGGTTCTGAAGAAGATTGCTGGGGCAATCGAAACTGTTAACTGAAGGAAAGGGTGGATAATAAAGCATTGTAAAAGTAATAAAGTGTTTCGTCAATTGATTATTATAAAAAACAATATCTTAATAAAATGAAATGGTATAAGAATATGAAATTTGTGCATGAGTTTTTTTTCTCTTTCTAAGATCAAAAATAAAACTAAAAAATGTTTAATTTTGGAAAATATTAATAATCGTAAAATCAGATATTCACAACCTCTAGTTTAAACATTGGAATGACTAGAAAAGAGATATTTTTTGTATATTAGGAAATTACGTAGAAGGCTTTCTAGTTCAATCATGTTTATAAAGCTCTTGGTATTTAACACAGAAATTCATTTCATTGAAATGAAAAGAGCAGATTTTTTTGAAAATATTTTAAAATAAATTTTGGTAAAATTTGTTTTCTTCTTCAAATTTTACAGAGAGTGGTAGTTTAAAAAGAAAAATACTTCTTATTTTATTCCAACACAAATTCAAAGTGACAAATCTTAAAATACTTCTAAATCTATTTCTAGGTAGGCCCTCCATAAATATATTAAAAATTTATTGTAATTATAATATTTATAATAATTATTCTATATATATATATATAGTAAAAAATAAATTTGAAACACTTTGGATAATACCTTTTTTTCCTTTGTAATATATTGCTAAAAAAATTCGGTTTTTACCCTAAAATAAGGCAGTATGAGGTAAAATCACTATTCTGGATACTGATAAAAAGTTTGTCTTAATTTGTACATTCACTAAGAACATATGAATATACCTGCCATTTAATTAAACAAGTTCCAAAATTTTTACAACCAAAATAGCCAAATGTAATGCAAAAGTAAATACACTTTTTTTTTTTTGAAAAATAACTAACATGAATTGCATAGATGGATAAATTAATGTTATCCTCACTTATCATGAGATTCTTGGCTTTGTCCTCTTATTACGACAATTGAGTTAACTTGGAAGCGAATGGGAATGTAACCGTCTACATCACAATCAACTGCACACCATTCTTCACCTAAGAGAAAATAAAAAAGAATATAAATCTTTGATTTTGTTTATTACTGATTATTTAAGCAACAATAAAAATGTTGTAATTAATAAGTTAAGACAATTTACGACAAATTATTGTTATAAAAAAATATCTTCAGAAAACAATTTTCAAGATTTAGTTATGCACATTACAGTATATCGGAGAGTTTTTCAGCTATGAAGATCCAATTACAAGAGGATGTATTACCATTGATGGCTACGTCAAATCTTTTTCGAGAATTTTACATTTATAAACCTACCTAGTTTTATTATTTAAGTAATATGCAGGAGCGTAGCTTGAAAGTTATACGCAGTTTGAATGTTATAATTGATTATTTGTTATTCTGCATTCAAAATAGGTTTTAGTCACCCATAAAATAAGGTTTATTTAAACTTTATTGTAACAATAATTTCACTCTTTATGGTCAAGTTGCAATCTTTAGTAATGATATATACATATTAGACCATAAATAAAGGCGTATTTCCACCTTCATTGTCAAAAGGAGTTAATGAACATTGATTTGTACTTACACATTTACAATCTATCTTTTTCGAAACTATTTTCTTTTTTTATCTTTCCTTATGATAATTGTAATAACAGTATACAAACATTTTGAACATTGGCTTCAGAAAAGATTATTCTACGCTGATTTTCTAAGATTAAAACAGGCAAAACTCTCTATACGTATTGCCACTCAGTGCAAGCCAGAGTAATCAATGGATGCCAGGAGGTTTGTGCATAAAATCGCCATGTAGTGGCTACTCATCCAATATTTCCAGACTAGTTTCTGGCTTGTGACCTTCGTCAGTGAGGAGCCTTTGATCTGAAAGCACTGCACCTAGATCTTAGGATCTAATGCTGTCTTCAGCAGCCACCTTTTATCTCTGCTTAACTACAAAACTATGAGATGGGGATTTTATGCACAAACCTTCTGGCGGAAATGGCAATATGTATAGAGAGTTTTGCCTGTTTTAATAACAGTTATAAGCAGGCATAGGAAATGTTGATCATGTGATGTTTATTGATTTTCTAAGACATACTGAGCATGCTTTTGGCCAGTAAAGTCAAAATCACAGAACTTGTGAACTGCAGGAAACGTGGAATTTAATTGGAACACAAATTATATAAATTGCCGATTTAAATAGTCCACTTTTTGAGATAACTGCACACTTATTCCTTTTTGTTGATCGCATGGGAATTCTTAGGAATAAACCAAGTCTCTTTGACCTTTCGCTCTCTGCCATTATGCTCGATACACACAAGTTAATCTTCCCTGGGTTAAATTTGTGTTCCAATCAAATTCCACAACACTTCCTGTATCTTATGAGTGTTATAATTCCGGCTCAGCATGCCTTAGAAAATCAACATAAAATAATCTTTTCTTAAGCCAATGTTCAAAATGTTTGTATACTGTTACTACATCTATTTTTTTATATATACCATCTAAGGTAATAACCTGAGGTTCCAAGAACACCTAAGGTTTTGAACCCAAGTCAAATTAATCCAAGATGTTTTAGTGACCATGTTTTTTATGAAAAATATGGGGTCTTAGATTTATGACACAAGTGGTCACCTTTGATTGATTAGAATGTAAACACTAAATAAAGTATCACATGAATTTCTCTGTTTATGTGAACGGACTATATAACATTTTAATACTAGTAAATCGAGGAGTGAAAATCAGAAATCTCAAGTACAACTTCCATCAGTAATCAAGCTAAACCAGAGGGTTTGCTCGATTTCTTCAGAATTTTTTTTTTTTCATAAGCTAGAGTTATAATTCAAAGCAAAACTAATTAATATAAGCTCTTTGAAATGAAAAAAAATGTAAACTAATAATTAATACTTTTAAATTACCATACTTATTTGCTAAGTAATTAAAGACTACTTCAGTAGCAGATTAATAAATTTTCCGATTTAACTCGTACTTTGGTGGTTGAACTTATATTTCAGTTAGTAATAATATGAGCTTAATAAAAATTTCATTAACTAAATATAGTTTATGTCGATTTAAATGAACAAAAAAATACAAATTTAAACTAATACACCTGGGTCTCGTTTTATGCAGATTATTTTAATGTGATTTTAAAGTTATGCGATTCATGTTTCTTCTTAATATCTTTCATATTTCACCATATTTATTAGATATCAAGAAATTTAAATTATTAATAACTTATTTTGACTTGAAATACTTTTTTTTCTTTTCAAAAATATAACGTTATATTAGCAGCTAACGTGAATATGGCCTGAAGCTGTATTTAGAAATTAGCTTCTATGTAAATAACCTATTTATATTAATAAGTAAATAATAATAGATTTATACTTACATATAAAAATATCGCAATAAATATTCAAAAAATTTAAACTTTTAAAACGTATTTTGTTATATATAACAGAAATAAATAATCTTTTAGATTTTTAAAATAAAAAACAAAGATTTTATAGACTGAAAATAATTTTTCTAATGATAATGAATAATCTTTTTGTTTTGATTGCGATTTCATTTTTTTAATATAGAAACAGAAAACCATTAACACAGCACAAGAATGAAAATGGTGCTAGTTGTACATCACATCACAAATAAAAATAAAGTGGCTAACAGGTTTCTCTGGGCATAATTGCCGAGAGATTCTTGACTTCGTTTAAGGAGAAACCACAATACATCACATCGAATCTGATTTCTTACAGTTTACAAATGAATGCTAGCGGTAATGATTAAAATATGTATGAAAAATGTAAAATTAAATACTTTAGTAATAAAAAAAGTAAAAAAAAATTTGTCTTATATTAATTTTTTTCAAATATTTGAAATTTTTTATTAGTCATACTTTATTTGCTTATTTTTTTAATGCGAATTTTAAAGTAATTTTTCCTTGTTGCTTTGCTTTTATGCGAATTCTGAAAATTACAACACCTATCCCCCATTTTTCAAGGTAAATTAAGTCTATTTTTGTGCGATTTTTTTTAATGCGGGTTTTCTGTGGAACCTATCTACCGCATACAACGAGACCCAGTGCATATAAAACAAAATTAACATTTTGGTGGTAGAAAAGTTTCTAATGAAAGAAAAGATAAAAGATTTGTCTTAATTTTATATAGTGGATTTATATTTTTGTCAATATAAAAATTTCATTCACTGAATCAATGATTTTTAAATAGTTGATTAAGTGCATTACTAATTTGCAACCACTTATGCCAATATAAGTTATTCATTTATTTATTAGACAATATATAAATACATCACACAATATAAAATATCTTTATATAATAGAAATAACTGTATATATTATAACAGGGCTGGGTTCAAACCCTGTTCTAAAGTAAGGTAGAATATGGGCACGCATATATATTTAAACAAAATTGATATTAAATTCGATTATTTTTTTGTGTGTGTATATTTTAAATGGGGAAATAGAAATAGATTAAAACAGAAAGGGGAGGGGGTTATATGGTTTGTGCGCTTGTATTTTGTTTAAAAACACATGTAGTTATATTGTTGTATGGATGAATAAGTGTAATGAATTCACTAAAAAAGAAAAATAATAAGGCAAAGTTTTATTTTCAAGATGGAAGACGGAGTACAGGATTGTCAAAAAGATATGTTAAACGTAAGAAAAATAATCAAAAATGTATAGATTGCTATCTTGATAGATAAAATTTGTTTTAATTAAAAGAAAAATGTTAGGAAATAAAACAATGAACGGTCTCGAATGTGGATTTTCGAGGTGTTGATTGAATTTCTTAAACATCAAGAAAAAAAGTTGCTAAAAGGTCTTTGCAGACCTAAGAATACCATGTGGTTTCGTTTGAATGAAAAGAAAGAATAAAAAGAAAAAGAAACAATGGGAACTAATTAACGAGATTTTAGAGTCGGACTTTAGTAGGCATTCTAAAAAGATTGATTGTGCTAGCAGGATCACAAAAATATCAGCTTAAAAATTATATATAACCATCAGCCATGAATAGGTTGGGGTAAGGACCAAAACGGGCTGGGCTCTGCCAGCCATCCTGCAGAGGTATTGCAGTTGCTGTCTACATAGAAACGAAGCCCCTTCTAGACCACAGGCAGAATGACCTTCACCGAATGTCACTGATCTTGCATTAAGGAACCGATGGAGAGACACTGACCAAAAAGCACCTATTCACCACGTCGCAGTATCAAGCAAACAAACATTGCCATTCATCTACACCCCGGGGGAGAAATAATGGTAATATGAACAATTTCTTAAGCGCTATTCACTTCATAAATACTAATTTATTTCCAATATAATAATAAAGCGTAAAGGCTAAAAGAAAAAAGGAAATCTTTGATATATTGTCAAACATAGTTATACAGATGAATAGACTAAATAATGAATTATTTCCTTTGTCTTGTATTATCTGATTTTTATTATATTTATGTATCTATGCAGTATATGTATTTGCATGAGTTATATTTCAATATTTGAGCACAAGCCAGTAAATAATTATTATGGGATTTTGTTTTTACATTAATGATTATTAAATCTTTGTTTTAAGTATGAGTGTATGCATTTCTGTGTTGACTTCTTTAAATTTAGATTGCATCATAGAGATAGAGATTTATAGTAAAAATAATATATTAAGAGAGTCATTTAAGCATCTATGTGTGCATTTCCTCCCCCCATATCTTTCTCATGGTTAATAACCACCGGTCCTGAGCGAGCTAGCCAGAGGTAGGAGTTCTATCTATTCAAAATTAATACTCGATCTCTCCCAGCATAATTCTTATTTACCTGTAGATAATATTGGTGCTTGGAGTCAGAAATTGACGTCCATAAATATTCTGGGTGAGAAATAAGAGTACCGTGCAGAATTACTGACTGGCTGCAGAATTGTATATATATATATTTGTGTTATAATTTTAAGAAAAAGAAACTATTACGTTCTAATTACGGAAACAGGCGTATGTCTTATACATATGTGATTCTCACAGATAGGGTATCCTGTTACAATATATAATAAAAATTATGCAGAAAAAGTTTTTTTTTAGCAAATATAACTATTTTCCCTTTTCAATGATATGGAACTATTTTAAAGTTTCAATTTACTTATAGCATACATAGCGACATCTATCTTTTTTATATATAAAATTAACTAGAACCAATTATAACAATAATACAATAAGTATAAATTTAAAAAATTATTTTCAGCTTCTTCCAACCTGGGTTTATTTTTGAGATCAACAATAACAACAGATGTTTTTCAAATTTAACTATTTTTAAATGAGAATAATTGTGAACTTTTACTTTTTTTATTTTTCACTTTCAAATGAGTTCTGAATTTATCACGATAATTTGTTAATGTTCACATCACCTTCGCGGTCAATGGCTGTTGATGTCTTGGCCATCCCTGCTATGTAGGATCTAATAATTTACAGTTAACTTTATTTAAAATTTAATTTGTTATGCAATATTTATAGTAAATTCATACCATATTTTAAAATAACTCACTAAATCAAAATTTGAATACGTTAACACTAATACATAGTTGAAAATAAAAATGAGACAATTTGCTCTACATAAATCCTCTTCATGTAATAAAGATATATATGAGCGATGATAACCTGGCCTAACTGATGAGTGCTGGTTCAGCATGAAATGTATCTTGGCAGTTATTTGTCTTTTATTGTATCTTTATTTATATGAAATTTATGAAATAAAAAAATAGAGAAATATGGAAGTTGTCTATCTATAAAAAAAGATATATACATTAAAACTACTGTACTTAATTGCCAAAAATACCACAACTTATAAATGAATTTTTGAATACTTTAGCTCAATGCTTTATATCTAAAATTACGTAGTTAAAATAATAAAAACTTAATGAGGGGTGCACATGCGTGTTATTCATTTTAATAAAAAATAGTGAATCTAATAATGTGTTCTGCTGACAAGTTCAGTTTTAGTTTTGAAATAAATTGATCAACAGTGGAGTTTACCCCTTCCCCCACCCATTAAATATTGTATAGTAATATTATAATACAAAATAAACTATTAATATTTTAGACAATAACTCATACCATAAAAATATAAATATCCTCCTCTCAATTTAATAGCTGAAAAACCTAAATTAAGAAATTTATCTAGTATTTAATAAGATTTCCGTAATGTAATGAAGAGATAGTGCAGAAATCAAAATAAAATAAATGCTAATTAGCTTTACAGTTGTTACAAATATGATTAATCGGTATTTGGGAGTTTCAAGTAAACCAATATGGTTTCCCATATTTTTGATAAATGTACTTTCGAGAGCCTATAATCTACCAAGATGTATTATCTGTTAAATTAAAACAAAATTAATAAATCAATTGTTAAATTAAAAAAAAAACGAATAAATTCCAATAAATTTCATTAAGAAACTGGATTTCACTTTTTTTTCCTTTTACGTATAACATGGGAAGCGACAAGACACTCTTAACATTGTCTTACATTGGTTCAATTCAGCGTTTCCTTTTGTCAGCAGTTTTTGGTAATTTGTTATAATGATTAAAAATTTGGAACCTCCCTGTCATAGAACGTGAATGAATGATTTACAAAGATATAAAATCTAGCGCACCTGAAAAGTGTTAACGGTCACGATATGATTGCATACTGCCTATATGAATAAAGTGTAAATATTGCATTTATCTTTTTTACCCAATTTTTTTGTTAATCCCAAAATAAAAAAATAAACTGTAAATATTGTAATTAATTTTTCCAGTTTCTTTGTTTAAAATAATAATAATAAAAAATAAAATGTAATTATTAAATACAATTCCTAACAGGCATTTTTTTGTAAAAAAAATTTAAGGGCCCTGAAACTGTATATTTATCAAAAATACAGGCTGCCATCTTGATTTACTTGAAAACTCACAAGTACTGATTATAATATCAGAGAAAATTTTTAAATTAAGGAATAATATACAGTAGCGAACATTTCAAATGTGTCAAAACTACTGATAATTTAGTCTATTACATAATGGAGTATTTAAGTTTTCCAGTTACCTGACTTACAAGTTGGAGATATTTATCCTTTTTTATGATATGAGCGTCACTTTTAATTGGGATATTGTCTAAATTATTTATACTTTATAGTATCCTGAACTTAAAGATTGTGGATTTTATTTTGTGAGCTTCTGGTAAATGAAAAAAAAAAGTGATATTGTTAGTCTACAATTACACAGTTGTGATTTGGAATGAAGACAAATTAACACTGTCAAATATCAGAATTGTTTTTCTTACTATGTGCATAAGATTTTCAAAAATTCATTGTAGTTCAGATATGACTACTGTATATGGTCTATACATTATTTGATGCGATTCAAAAAGTAACCAATAAAAAATAAACTGTCCATATTTATTTTTGAATTTAAGACTGGCAATAAATAAAAAATATATGCAGAAATGAAAATCCAATAAATAAGATTCAAAAATAAAACTATTTATAGCAAGAATCTATCAAAAGAAAGAACAAAATGTGTATTAAATACAAAAAAAAGCAAAGGTAGTTAAATCTATTAGCAATCGTGACCAAATTGCCTGATATTTCTTTTCATGGATCTTATACTTATGTTCTCTGCGATTTAGCCTTGAATTACAAATAGGGCTGTATAATGGTTACATTATATTAAATAAATATTGCTTTACATATACGTTAATTTCCTGAAGTTTAAAGTCAGATAGTGCTCATATAATTTATATAAACAGAGAAAATATAATTAAACTATGTTAAGTCTGATCATTATGTAGTAATAACATCTGTTTGTAAATTTTTGGCACGCAACATGTAGAATAGCATTGTCAACATTTTCTCTTCATTGTGTATTATTTGACAATGAAATTCGTTGCTCAATATTTAATACAAATACCTCAAATGAACTTTTACTGGTTGTGTAAAAAATGATGGAAGCTATGTCAGCTGATAAAAAGAAATGATAGACCAATGTCACAATATTTACTTTTTGGTTTTAAGGATATGATATAAAAAATAGTCAAGCATGTAAGTTACATCTGATTGCAATTTTAAGAATGCATGATTTGGCCTATGTGTGTATTACACTGTGTATACATTTGACTTATGGTGTCTTATTTGGCATTTACTACTGTGAATATTTTTTCTTTGGAATTTTATTTATTATAGATTTACATCACAGTGTACATTTTATTTTTTATTAAAACAGGCAAAACTCTCCACCACAGCCAGAGTAATCAATGGATGCAAAGACATGCATAAAATCTCTATCTAGTGCCTAATCATCCAATATCCCCAGACTAGTTTCTAGCTTTGGCTTTCGTCAGTGAGGAGCCTTGAATCCGAGAGCACTGCACCTAAATCTTACGATCTCAGATCCAAGGCTCCTCACTAACTAAAGTCACAAGCTAGAAACTAGTCTAGGGATATTAGATGAATAGGCACTAGATAGCGATTTTATGCACAAGCCTTATGGCATCCATTAATTACTCTGGGTTGTATTAAGTGGCACTACTGTATGAAGCACTTTGCCTGTTTTAATAAGTTATGAACAAGCATAAGAAATGGTAATCATGGGATGTTTAGTGGTTTATATTTTTTTTTAAATATATATAGTAAGTATATACTTCGTATGGAATTTGGAAGTTATAAATGACTATTTATTAGTCTACTTTCTCAATCTAGAAGTTATAATTGATTATTTATTAATCTGTTTTCAGAACAGGTTATATTTGCCTGATTAACGAGGTTTGTTTCGACTTCTTTGCATCATTAATCTCACCTTTTTTGATCAAGTTGCAATCTTTTATGTCTATATAAACATATCAGACCGAGATAAAACTAGTACCAGCTTTGTTGTTAAAGGAGGTCACCTGACTACAGGTCGTTGACAGTTTAAGCGTTGAATGTTATCATTGCTAAATAGACTATTTTTTTGAATCTATTCACTGTTCACCAAGTCTTTAAGAAAAATGCCTGTATTTTTTTATCATATACTTTTTAAGTCATTAATAAATACTATGTAGTTCCAACTAATGGGTGGAATATATATTATGCTTTAACTCATTAAATCTTAAAAGTGTCAGGTGAGGGAAGAGAAATAATTACTCTTCTCATCCCATATTGATTTATACTTTTTTTTCTGATCTTTTTCTTTTTACTTTAACCATAATTTCTTCTATTTGTTTTATATATATTTTTCTTATATCTAAGACTGAATTCAGTCGAAAGATTGCTCAGCGTTCATAATTGTCTGCACTAATAAACCTTTGCTCTCAATATGTTATTATGTCTTATTGTAATATTTGTATCAGGCAAAAGTGAAAGAGGATGACCGATCAAGTCACACAAAAAACAACTTTTTAAATTATACCAAAAAAAAAAAAAAAGAATCGTATAGTATTTCATTATACTAGCCAAAATGTTATTTAGATAAGTGCCAGGGTCTAATGGTACCAAATGACAATATTATGATTATTATTATTAGTGAGATAAAACCTCTATATGTTTATAATTTTTGGTGAACCTCCATAAAACTAGATAATAAATTATCGACAAATCATTTAATTCCCTAGCTTATACAATACCTGATAGAATAAGCTATAGTAAGCTTGAGCAGTTAGTAATTACTAATTGGTAATGCATTTAAACCCCTACACTCAGTGTCAATGAGTCAAGGAATTCAAACCTAGAAATAATGCAGTTACAACAGCCAACTTTAACTCATTTTACTATTTTCAGATTTATATAACTGTTCAAGCAGGCTGGCTTGAGTTCAAAAACTCAGGGCATTTTCCATTCCAGGTTTTTAGTTTAAATAGTAAAATGGAGTTACTAGACGGATAACCGTATTACTTCCAGCTTTGAACCCCAAGCCTCATTGATAAAATAATAATCTAAAAATCATTCTGGAGATAGGGATTTAATACTATAAGCATAGGGTAATCACTGATTACTCAAACTTTTTATAGATGGCATTACAGTAGAAGGCAGCTCTCATTTTATCACATGACAAATTATCGTTGTTCTGTAGTTAATTAGTTTACATCAGAAGACTTACAACCTAATTAAAAACAAAAGTTTATGATCTAATGTTCAAACAGTGATCATCAATTTGAAAAATCAATATATATATATATATATATTAATGTAATTAACAATATATGTTTATATATTTATATCAAATCACCTCTATGCCCTCTGTGAATAAATGTATTAGAGTCTGCAATACTTTTTTTGGACTGGTTATTTTAATACATTTATTCACAGAGGCATAACCGAAAATTTCTTAACGTTTGAGGTGAGTTGATATTTATTTCAGGTAGCGAGCGGTATGCACTGAAATTATTTTCATATATATATTTATATAAACATAACTCAATATATTTGTACACAAAAGGAGTAAAATATCCTTCCTCGGACTTTGAATTAAAAATACTAAATATTGAACAAAGAATCAAGAATAGAATGAAGTCGTCTATTCTTAAAGCTCTGATCATTATAAGTATATCCTTGTCAACCTTATTGGTAATTCAGAGTAAAATTGATATGTCACCCAAATGTAATATGGTACTTAATATTTATTAAATTAATAATCAATTACACGTAGCTAGAGATAGAATCATTAATATTTTGATTATAATAATTAAATAAGATTTAATATATAAACATTAAACACTAACGATTCTTTATGTAGTGTAATTTTCAGGACTATCTTGTGGAAGGATGTAATTATAAACATATGACCAGATGTGAAAAAGATCTATGATCCTCAAGATGCACATTTTGTGCTGAACCAGCACTTATCAAATACACTTTTACCCAGCTTAGCGAAGGCAATTGGTCCCCCAAAACTCATTGTTAAGCACGAATACTGTATGCAGAATAAACATTTATAATGATTGTCCATATGGAAAAAATTGGCCAGCTACTCCATAAAAAAATTACCAAGTTGGAAATATTACGTTAAAAAAATAACTTATCGAGTATATATAAAAATTTAAAAACCCCTTAACTTATGTTATGTGCTTACATAAACTGTTCTGTATGCATTATGCAGATATCCATAGTTATGTATGTATGATAATGCAATTTAAATCTATGTAAAAAAAAAAACCCACATAGCTTTATGTTGTTACTTCCTGTGATTCATTCACCAATCATCGTTATCTCGTTTGGTTTCCTAGCTCAAAGATTTTCTTGATTTTTTTCATGATCATATTAATTGCTAAGATGACTTTAAACAGAATCTTTAAAAAAAATGTTTAATATTGCTAGAAAAAAATTATGTTTTCACTGTCCAAAAGTACAGCGAAATAGACTGAGAAAGTGAAACTAAACTAGCATTTAATAATTTTTGGTGTTCTTCCACACATGTTTCTCATTGGCTGAAAAAAAAATCCATACTGAAGTTTTATTTTTTTTTTAAACTTGTACTACTATATTATATTACTTACAAGAAATTATTTAGAATTTTAAAAAAATGTTTAATAACAACTTATTTAATTAGACTTCTTATTTGTCATTAGTGCAAGGGTAATAAAATTAGCATACTGCACATTGTTAAAACTACTTTAAAAAATCAAATACAGATGGGTTAAAAAAAGAATATACCCAGTATATATATATCCAATGAATTCTGTGCTTGCATATTGTAATCAATATTTAAGGCTTTAATAGTATTTAATTAATTATTTTTCAAAGATAAGTAGTTAACGATCTCTAGAATATTTTTATATCTACTATACATTCTTTATTAACTTCCAGCTACCATTGACCTACTCATGCTTTAAAGGTAGCCATCTTTTGCCACGTTAATAAAAAAAAAAATTATAATTGCATATTTAAGGCTTTTTTACAATAAGTACTATATGGATCTAAATAAAATTATATAATATAATATATAAATAGATACATTAGCGGAGATTGGCTGCAGAAAGGAGTTTTGCTATTAACTGAAAGGAGACCCTTTGATTCCTCTTGGAGGCCTTAAAGGAACGGAGCAGGGCAAATTCCTAATGTCCACTCCATACGTTCTTGTCGTTGCAGCTGTTATTACTATGTGATTATTCATATAGTATACGAACATGGATGGGCTGCCCACCAACATGCATTAGCCAGCGTGGTGAGTTTATTGGCTTTTTACCTCTGAGTTTAAGATCAAGAAACACCATGGTCTTTCTTCTCAGTGCCTGATAAGGCAGAATGAATGTTTGTGTAAATGATAAATATTTTCCCAATACATATATACAATTATGACAGACAAAAATAAAGCATGGCCCTTATTCCCAGGAGGCTGTAAAGTCACCAACCAAGGCAGCGGTCGGTGGCCGAAGGCGGAGGGTGCTAAGAATCCCCTGATTGCGGACCCAGGCTGACCATTTGATGACGACTTTTTATTTAGGTACTTACAACTGCAGATCACTTTCAAGTGAAGGAAGATTGCAAGAATTAGAAGAAGAACTCTCTTATATTAAATGGGACATTATTGGACTTTGTGAAGTTAGAAGAAAAGGTGAAGAGACAATTGATTTAAAAAGTGGACATATACTCTATTATAAAGGCACAAATATTGGACATACAAGTGGAGTAGGATTCATTATAAATAAAAAGTGGAAGAACAATATTGTGGAGATTGATGGTGTATCGGACAGAGTGGCAAGATTAGTTATACAACTTAATAGCAGATACCAAATGCAGATAATTCAGGTTTATGCCCCAACAAGTTCTCATAGTGATGAAGTAGTAGAAGATTTTTATATGGATGTACAAAAGGCTTTTGATCAGAGTAAACACCATTTTAAAATTGTTATGGGAGACTTTAATGCTAGAATTGGTAAAAAAATGAAAGATGAAAGTGCTGTGGGTAATTTTGGTTATGGTAATAGAAATGAGAGAGGACATAGACTTGTGGAGTTTGCAGAAAAAGAAAAACTTTATATTATGAATTCTTTTTTTGAGAAAAATGTTAAAAGGAAATGGACATGGAAGCATCCAAATGAAGGTACAGCAGAATTGGATTATATTTTGACTAACAGGAAATACATATTTCAAGATTGTAATGTTCTTAATAAATTTAACACAGGAAGTGATCATCGATTAGTAAGGTGTAAGATACATATTAATGTAAAACTAGAGAGACAAAAATTATTAAGAAAAACAATATTTACAGTTGATATTCCTAATCTTCAGAAACATTCTAATGAATTTAAATTAGAACTTACAAATCGGTTTCAAGTATTAGTAGATTTTGAACATGATTTAGATTTGAATGAAATTAATATGAAAATAACTGATACACTTTTGAAAACTGCAACAAAGATAGCTGGTAGAAAGAAACAGCAATTGACCAATAAAATTTCTACTGAGACTAGAGAATTTATGAAGAAAAGAAGGAATATGAAGATATACAAAAATGATGCATTAAAAAGAATTGAATATCTCGAATTTTGTAAAATGGTGCGGAAAAGAGTTGAAAATGATATAAGAAAGTATAACTGTGAACTAGCAAAAAAAGCTGTAGAAGAAAATAAAAGTCTTAAGAATGTAAAACAACATTTTGGTATTGGTAGGAAATTTATATCTGCAATAAGAAAAAAAGATGGAATTATTACTAAAAGGAGAGATGACATCATGAAATTGGTAGAAGATTTTTATCAAGAATTATATAGTAATAAAGAACAAGTACCTCCTATATCTATTACATCTTCCAAATTGCCCAGAATTTTAAATGAAGAAGTGAGATATGCAATTAAATGTATGAAGAAAGGAAAGGCTCCAGGTAATGATGGAATTATAATTGATATATTAAAAGAAGCAGGTGAAGAAATAGAAAAAATTTTACCAAAGTTTTATACCAAATGTCTAAATGATAAAGATGTACCGGATGATTGGAAGAATGCAGTAATAATATTAATATTTAAAAAAGGTGATAAAGAAGATATTAGAAATTACAGACCTATCAGCCTTTTATCAGTTTTATATAAAATTTTTACCAAGATAATTACTACTCGTCTACAGAGAACATTGGATTTCCACCAACAAGAGAACAAGCCGGATTTAAAAGTGGTTTTAGTACAGTAGATCATATCCAGGTATTGAGAGAAGTTATAGAAAGGACAAATGAATATGAGTTGCCATTATGCTTAGGATTTGTAGATTATGAAAAGGCATTTGATTCTATAAACATTTCTTCAGTGATTAAAGCATTAGATCATCAAGGTATAGATCCAGGATATTGTCATATTTTAAAGAATATTTATAAAAATGCAACAGCAACAATTAGGTTACATAATGACACTGGGAAAGTCAACATTGAAAAAGGTGTAAGTCAAGGTGACTCTATATCTCCAAAACTTTTTACAGCAGTGCTGCATGAAGTATTTTGTGGATTAAAATGGGAAACTAAAGGAGTGAAAGTAAATGGTGATTATTTAAGTCATTTAGATTTCGCAGATGATGTTGTTTTTGCAAATAATGCTTCAGATCTGCAGGAAATGTTGCAGGAATTATCAGGTGAAAGTAGGAAAGTAGGACTAAAGATAAATGTTAAAAAGACTAAAGTAATGTTTAATCGATTTGCTCAAAATATGAAAATAAAGATTGATTATGATGAATTAGAAGAAGTTAACAGTTACAAATACCTTGGTCAGATTATTAATACAGATGGAAACATAATGGAGGAAATTAATCATAGAATTAAACTTGGTTGGAGTGCTTTTGGTAGAAATAACTTGATACTAAAAGGAAATATGCCTATATGTTTGAAAAGGAAGGTTTTTAACAAATGTGTTTTACCAGTTCTTACTTATGGATCTGAGACTTGGACACTTAATAGAAGAGCAATTCAGAGACTTCAGACCACTCAAAGAAGTATGGAGAGATGTATGTTCGGAGTAACAAGAAGAGATCGTAAACACAATGTATGGGTAAGAGAACAAACGGGTGTTACTGACCTCATTGAAAAAATTAAAAGATTGAAGTGGAGTTGGGCTGGACATATTGTTAGAAGAGATGATAATAGATGGACAATTGAAATTTTAAACTGGATTCCAAGAGATTGTAAAAGACCCAGAAAGAGACCACATGTGAGATGAATGGATGAAATAAGAAAGTGTGCAGGGGTGATGTGGAGAAGAGAAGTTAAAGATCGGAGAAGATGGATTAAACTTGGAGAGACCTTCATCCTGCAGTGGATTGATAATGGTTGATAATGATGATGATGATGACTAGCGGAGATTTTTTTTTTTGCCACGAGGTGTTCCATTTTATTAAAACATGTTCTTTGAAACGACTTAAAAATTTTTCGCTTATGTGCTGTCAAACTATTTAAATAAATATTAAAAATATGAATCTTTTTCAGTTTATCTGTGAGAAATTTTCGCGTACGTTTTTTAAATTTTATATTGAATAAAATTTCTATTTTTTTTTTTTTTTTCAGATAAGTGTTATAACGAGCGCAATGTGATTTTTCAGTATCTCAATTTAATTTCAATTCTTCATTTTTATAAATTAGCTATGTTATGTTTTAAAATTGAGCTAATAGATAATTTTTAATTTAGATTTAGTAATTTTTGATCATACAAAGTTCATTATGAAATCTTTTTTATTTTCAAAATAACGATAACTAAATTACAATACGATAAACATTATTTTGCCTTAAGCAAAGTTCTGTTGGTAAAAATTTTAATCCATAAAATTGAGTAAATACAGTATAGTTTTTATACTAATGCACACATTTTAGAATTTAATACGATATTAATATATTTGTTTATTCTATGTCATTAAAATAAGATTTAGATTATTATATTGAAGGAAATACTTTTTTTGAAACTTTTAACGATGAAAATCTTTACTTTGCTTAAATTATTATTGGACTGGTTTTCTTGCAAAGACGCAGGATGAAAATAAAATACTGTACACGCATTAATCGTATTTTAAGTTTATAATTAAAATATTATACACAACACTAATATTATATACTGTATTGTATATTATGAATAAACACTGTATGTACAGTTTCAATATGAAAGTCGTTATTTTGCTTTTGGATAATGTAACGTTAATAACAAAATGGCTGCTGAAAAATTTAATGAATTTTTTTTTTTTTTTTACGATCATTATATTGAAAAATCGATTATAAATCAAAATAGTGGATACAGAAACTGATGCTTGCTATTGTAAATCCTTGCATAAAGGTCAAGCGTTAAGCAAGTGTATTAAGCAGATAAAAATTAGTCCCTAGCTTGCATGAGAGTGGTGTAGTGAAAATTACATTACAGAAATATTATTCATTATTGGATAATCTCTAGCTTAAATGAATGACTAATAAAATTATTAATATACTTTCATTAAGTGATGTGTCAAAATTGTGAGAGCAGTCCATTCAACACATCAATTAAACTGTTTGTAATTTACTATATATATACAGAGCAATGATAAAGATATGTGGGGAGTGATCTTATAGGCAACCTACATTTCCATTTTCTCTTTCATTGAGTATTAAAACACTGAGTTGACTAATCGAAAATTTGTAATTTCTTTCAAAAAATGGAGATTTAACTTAGTAGTAAAACTACTACTGACTAAATTGATAAATTTCTTGTTTAATTTAATACTTCTTAGTATTTATTAATCTCTTTGACAACAGATCTTTTGTTTTATGATAATTTCTCTTTTCCATTATTAGGTTTAAAGATGGGGGAATGATGGACGAGTGGGACATCTGGTATGTGGGAAAGAACCAACAACCAAAAATAATTAGCAATTTACAGAATGGCTGATAAATTTCAAAGAATCATTTTCTTAATTGGAATTGAAAGTAAAAAAACTGTTTGGAAATTTGGATTGTTCATCTTTGGTTTGGTTTCAAAAAGGAGAAGGGAATAAAACAAGTATTGTATTAGGACTAAATTTATAAACAATGTGTAATCTACTTTATATTGACAGATGTTTTTGTCAAGCGTTGGTGGTTAGTGGGTTCGCTTCCCGGCCAATGGTATGACACATGAGAAAACAACCATTTATTTATTTAGTTTTTGGACGAACTTTGATTTTTCTTTGCAATTTCTAATTGAATTTAAAGAAAAGGTGAAAAGGGTGGGAAGGGGAATGGAAGAAATGAATCAATTTGATGTATAATCTAATAAAATTTATAACTCTTGGGTTTTCACTGACAAGGTTTTGGGGTTTTTTTGCTAATTTATTGTCTCAATTTCTTATAGAGGGCTCTAGAATTTGTAGAATTATTTTTTTATTTGTAAAAAAATTTACATTTTCTTATTTAAAATCTAGATTCATAGAGAATTTTTTTGCATGTTTAAAAAAAAAAAAAAAACAGGATACGTTTTCCCCTGGATTTCAATCAATAATTTACTTTTTAAACATTAATTTATAAGTAAATTTTTTACTTTACCTTCAATGTTGTTATAATAATTAAAAATAAATAAATATATATTTGTTCTTTATGTGCACTTCATGACTTGAAAGTTGTATGTTTTTATTCTAAATGTTTTAGACTTGAACAGTTGTTTATTTTTGTAGATTAGTAGCTATGTTATTGAAATATTATTCTAAAGTAATCGCTACTGAAACAATTACTCTGTCATTTCTATGGGAACATAATCTTCTCAATGATGTTGAAAGAGAAACCCCCTTGTCATAAATTTGGGTCATGTATGAAGGAGAAACAATGGAAAAATTCTAAAGGTGTTTTTCAAGCAATTTTTTTGGTCCGTGTCATGGCTGCCTAACTATGCATTCTATATGAACTAGCAATCTCTTCTTTTATTATTGGGAAGTTAAAAAAAAAAAAACAGATACATTGAAGAATAAGTCTGTGCAATATCTTAGAAATTGTATTGTTTTGTAATGGAGCCACCTACAAACATGGTGATGAAGTATACTGGGAAATGTTCCCAAACAAATGTTGACTGGAATAACACGTGCAGGGAAGTATGCTTACAAGTTATGTCTGCCAAATTTAGAGGACAATTGGTAGGAAGAGAATATCAATCAATACAAATTGATGAAGCCAGATTCACCAGTCGCAGAAAATACAACCATGGTGGACTACTTCTAGCTGATCAACCATCAACATTATATCTGTCAAAGTTAGAGGACAATTGGTAAGAAAAAAAAATCATCCAATACAAATTGATGAAGCCAGATTCCTGGTTGCAGGAATACAACTGTGCTAGGCTACTTCTAGCTAATCAATCATCAACTTTTAGTGATAGTACCATCCAAATAATTAATAAAAAAAAATCACGGTTGTCGAATAGACAGACCATGGGTATTTGGTTTAAAATGGGATCAGATTGTTACTTTTGTGTTAAAAGGTCTTGATGAACTACTTTTATTCTAATTATTGAGAGAGAATGTTCATCCGCACCAGTTATTCATTCAGATGAATGGACAGCTTACAGTGAACACAATTCAAAAGGTTTTATTAATTCCATTGTGAATCATCAAAAATACATCGATCCAGTGACTAAAGTAAATACACCGGCATGAGATCATGGGTGGAGGTTTAAGTGAAATTTTTAAGAAAATGAGAGGTACATCTCCTGAACTTCACACCTTGATTATATATAAGTAGAAACATGGTTAGATAAAATAGTGAAGATCTTTTTAATGTTTTTAGCTTAATTAGATGGTCAGCGAAAATTAAAACTAATTTCCATCTTCACATAGTTTTAATCAGTTGTTCAGTTTAATTTTGTGTTTGATTTCAATTTTTATTCAACAATAAAAAAATTAACAGATCAAAATAAAAAAGTTATACATCATAATTATTTTGAAATTTAGTTGTATTGTTTTTATTAAATACACTCCAAAAACAATTACAAATGACTTCCCCCACCCCTCTTAATCCCTTTTTCCATACTAAGTCATTTTCATGCCCCACTGTACTTACAAGAAAGCTATACACATATTTTTGCCATTGTGTCCATTTACATTTATTATTATTATTTAGTTTTTAATTTGACAAAAAAGTATAACCTACATCAACATTTTTTTATTTGTTGTTGTTTAAAAGCCAGACATTTCATTTTCATTTGTAGTGATTTAATAGTTTTGTATTGAATGGAACTGGGAGCTATGCATTACACCCACCAACCCCCCCCCACCCCACACACACACTATCACTTTTTAAAAAGCTAAAAAGAAAGAAAAAATTTCAAATCCGAATTTCTGAAACAAATCTATCAATTAAAAATAATGATGGTTTGAAATAAGTTAAGACAAGCAATTCACATCTTCCCCTTCCTCTTTATAAAAAGCTAATGAGAAAGAAGACCTTTAAAATATTTTTAAAGACAAAATCATATTTCTAAATCAAATCTGTCCATTATGAATCAGAACAGATGGTTTGATTTTAGAAAGACTATAGATTCCATTCAATCCTTCCCCATCACTTTTTAATTACCATAAAAAACCACTAAGAAAGAACAAATTTACATAAGTTTTTAAAGAGAGAATAATACCCCAAAAGAAATCTGTCATTTATAAGTCAAAAAAAGAATTTTGAAAAGTCGATGTCAAATGACTACAGAAATCCAAAGAAAACTTATAATTGTCCTTTTTTAGAAATTGAAGAAAAAAAAACAAATACTACTAAAATTCCTCCCCCACCCCCAAATAATAATAATAATCTGTCAATGAAAACTAATAGTAACAAGTTTTAGATTACACACTGAATTTATAAAGTAAGATATTACTACTATGATCAATCGCCGTTTCTCTAAAGAAACCTTCAAATGATCGACTAAGTCATTCCTGTATCATTTGAAGCAGTGTTTAAAGAGTTAATAAAAGATAAACATAGAAATGTAGATCACTAAGAGATTGTAGTATGGGCCAACTGATGAGTATTGGTTCAGCATGAAATGTGCATCTTGTTGATCATAAATCTTCTTGACGTCTTTGGTCATATGTTTACAATTACATTTCTCCTCAAGGTGTTAAACGCGAAAACGAGTCCCTGCCTTGCGTGAGAGTGGTGTAGTGAAAATTATTCTACAGAAATATAATTCATTATTGGATAATGTCTAGTCTAATGAATGACTAATAAAAATTAAATTAAATACAGCTCAATGTTATACATAAACACAGGGAGTAAATTACTCTCCCCAAGCTATGAACTAAAATCATTCTAAATGTTGACAAAGATATGCCTAAAACATCAGTTCCAAGAAGGATTCAGTCTATTCTTCATCCTTTGTTTAACAGAGAAGACTTTTAATTCATAGCCTGCTGGAGAATGATTTATTCCCTTTGTTTGCATATATACATACAGCTATTTTTAATTTAATATTTACATATTAAATCATATTTAATTATTATAACCAAGATATTAAAAAAGATATTCTTCCTCCAGCCTTATATAATTATTAGTTTAATGCATATTAAATGCCATATTCTATCTGGCTGATACAAGGGGGTACCCAAAAAGTAATTGGAATTTTGCAATAAAAAATTGTGTAATCTCCTTCAAAGTGCTTCCCACACGATGTAGTGCACTGGTCTAAACGAATTTTCCATTTTTCAAGGTAGTCCTGAAACTCCTGCAAAGCGATGCCTTTTAACACCTTCTTCGTTTTTTCTTCATCACTTCCAAAGTCCACAAAACTTTGAGACATTTTTTCATTCAGGGAAATAAGTTGCATAGAACGAATAAGTTGAATATGACTGATGAATAAGGTGAGTCAAGCTGTTTTTAATTAAAAATTTGTATACACTCAAAGCTTTACGTGCTGGTGTGTTATCATGAAGCTTACACTCTCCACTTTGCTACAAATCGGGACATTTTCACTTCATTGCATCAGGCAAACTTTTCAGAACTTGTAAGCAAAATGATTGATCATTATGAACAAATTCTGAGTGAACAATGTCATTTGTGCCCCTCCCCCCAAAAAAAAATCAGCATAGACTTGACATTTGTCTTCACCCATCATACTTTTATGGATCATGGGCAAATTTGGCACTTCCATTAAACCATTCATAAATTTGTGTTTTCCCCAAAAACAGCTTGCTTGTAAGACTGTTTCATACATTATAACTGTTTCATCTGTCATTTTTTTAAATAGAAAACAAAATTTTATGTTGTTTCAACTTTTCAGCCATTACAAAAATCAACAAATAAGCAATACATACTTAAAAAAATATTTACTAGGCCAACAGGGTTACTGTCGATGATGATGGTTAGCAGACTGGTGCAGAGAGCATCTTACCAATCATGTATTACAATGTACTCCAGTGAATGATTCCGGTTACTTTTGAGTACCCATTGTATATAAATTTCACTTTGAATTACCAACAATGTTGATAAAACTATATTAAAAGATCAGTTATAACTGGATTCATTCTATTCTTGATTCCTTTGTTCAACATTTAGAATGCTTTTAATTCATAGCATGATGTAGTGTGTACTCCCTTTGTTTACCTATATTTATTTACATGTATACCAATACAAAACTATTAACATATGCTGTACTTTGTTTTATAAAGATGACATTTACATTTTTAAGGTATATATATATATATGCAAGAGAGACACAATGATCTGACTCTATGCTGATGGATGTTTTTATATAGTGGAATTCTGTTGTGGGATGTACTAATAATAATATTTTAAAAATGTAGAAAAATCCATATATATATACATAATTTTAATAACTGTAAATAAACCATGATTATTAAATATGTAATGCTAAAAATATATATTTATAAAAAAGTAAACTCCAAATGTGCATACCATAATAATAATTCTCAAGTCAGTCTTAAATAAACATCACATGATCACCATTTCTTATGGTTGCTCATAAACTGTTATTAAAACAGGCAAAACTATAAGTATTGCCACTCAGTGCAAGCCAGAGTAATCAATGGATGCCAGAAGGCTTATGCATAAAATCCCTATCTAGTGCCTACTCATCCCATATCCCCAGATTAGTTTCTGGCTTGTGACCTGTCAGTGAGGAGCCTTGGATCTGAGAGCACTGCACCTAGATCTCAGCATCTAATGCAACCCTCCAGCAGCCACCTTTTATCTCTACTTAACTACAAAACCATGGGTCTTAAATTGAAAAACAGTATAATATTTTCAATCCAAGCTCATTAGCCTATATAGTCATATAGGGCTGAACTCAGTTCAGTACCTATACATTTTTTTAGAATCACTTTAACAGACACTTGAAAAAAAATCTTTCGCATCGTTGCTAATTGATCAGCCAGACAAAAAATGGACTTCTTTTATCTCCCAAGCTGTTACATGGATAACAAATCAACCATTGAGATTTGAAAGAATGAAACTTTACATCAGCGATTCACAGTTTTAAATAATAAGATACAAAATGCCAATAATTTAAATAACCCATAAAAAAAAACCAAAAGCGATTAAATATTTAACAGCCATTGTTTATATATGTATTATTATTATTGAAATTAATATTTTAATTAATATTTAATATTGTTAACTAGTTTAATTAAAACTTTATCCCACACTCTTTCAAGTACCGTATTAACATGGAAGTTAGATAAAAGTGATTTATTTTTTGTCTGACCGATAATATTGATACAAGAGCATTCTTTAAAAATGTAATGAAATGATTTTTATAAGCCTGATTCATGAATTATTGATCATCATCATCAGTTATCAATCCACTGCAGGATGAACATCTCTCCAAGTTCAATCCATCTTCTCCGATCTTTATCTTCTCTTCTCCACATCACCCCTGCGCACTTTCTTATTTCATCCATCCCTCTCACATGTGGTCTCTTTCTGGGTCTTTTACAATCTCTTGGAATCCAGTTTAAGATTTCAATTATCCTATTTATTATCATCTCTTCTAGCAATATGTCCAGCCCAACTCCACTTGTCTTTTAATTTTTTCAATGAGGTCAGTAACACCTGTTTGTTCTCTTACCCATATATTGTATATGAATTTGGAGTTTATTTCTTCATAAATATTATATATATTGTAAGAGTATCAATTCATTTGCAGTTAAAATTAATTCTACTACAAAGCTGCCTAGTCAAGAAAGGAGCAAAGATGGCTTAATAAATGACTCTAATAGAATTAGTAAATTTATAGATTACCATGTAAGGAGCAAAGATGGCTTAATAAATGACTCTAATAGAATTAGTAAATTTATAGATTACCATGTGGATATGTGTGCATATTAGAAATAATATATGCATAACTTAACTGTACTGATATAAGAAAGTAAAGGAAAATTAGCTTACGAATTAATACTATTATTAAATATTTAATAAAAGAAATGGACTCTGTAAAATTACAAATAATAAAATGATAACTTGTCTAAGAAAAGGCAAAAAAGAAATTACTATTACATGAAAATGAATTGCATAATTCAGAGAAATTTATGTATTTTGTAACCATTCAAATTTGCCTTCTGGAATATGCCTTTTTCTTATAGTAAATTGAATGTCAAGTCTGAATATATCATTAAAAATTATAAGGAGTAAAATTGACAAAGTTAGAGAATGAATTAGAGCTCAGTAATAATTTTATTTCATTTCTTTTTCTTGCCAGCCTAAATAAAAACTATTTTTATATTCAATTATAAAATAATTATATGAATTTAGAAAATATTTATGAAGAAAGCATGTTGGGTAAAAAATATTAAATCTGGTCATTAAGTGTGAACAAAAAGGTTGTGTAAAAAACATTTAAGATAAATTAATACATATTTAATTATATGGGATGAGTTATAAACATGTCATGTGGATAAAAGATATAAATAAATCTGAAAAAGGTCAGTAGATTATTGTTGAATCTTGAGTTTGGAATTGAGAAGGCTATGATCAGTTCCTTGAAGACAGAAGAAGAGACCAATAGAGAAATAGCTATTAAAGGAAAATGCTAGTTCAAATATTCTTCTTTGCATAAGTGTCAGAAAGTTTTGTCTTACTGATCGCAACACAACTAAAATGACAATATTAGCTAGCAGAAAAGTTTACCATGCACAGATAATTCAATCAAAGACATGCCAGTCAAAGAACTGGAACTATGCAGGTGTTTCCAGGGATAAACATTGAAGTTACACAAAATATGTGGTCTATTTTAAAAAAGGAAATCATGCTGTAAACAAATATGTGGATTCTGTTGTAAAATCTACCATACATCTTTATCTAGTGGGACTCATCTACATTGCCTATCAGCATTGATACCCAAATAGGATAATTATAATGAACTAAATTGATAAAGTCTATTGTTAAAGATGTGCACATATATAATAAGCTTACACTCTACAAAAGCCATGACTTAACATTTTTATTATCTGGTAAGATCTTCCTTTATATGTAACTGTAACAACCTTAAATATAATGTTCATGCTTGGTCAAATACATATTTTGTATTTTTTTTTATTATTTACTTCTAAAATATTGTCGTAGTTATGAACGTATAAGCAACGATTTCATATTTTATTTATTTATTGCAAATAAGTTATTTTTATTGACCAATTTAGTTTATTTTTGCTGTTTGAACACATTTCAAATATTAGCCTTTAATGTTTTTCTGAAGGTTTGTGATGATGGTGTTCTAGCTGTATTTTTATATTGAAATATTTCCATCATCTAATATGTGTGTTGAATGTCTTTAGACAAAGTTTAATTTTAGTTGAATATTCCAAATGCATTCAACTGTTAGTAATATCACAGCAAACAGGTTAGTATATGCACCAACTGTTAGTAATATCACAGCAAACAAATGTTAGTAATATCACAGCAAACAGGTTAGTATATGCACTAACTGTTAGTAATATCACAGCAAACAGATTAGTACTAACCTGTTTGCTGTGATATTACTAATAGTGTTTGCTGTGATATTACTAATAGTTAGTGCATATACTAACCTGTTTGCTGTGATATTACTAACAGTTAGTGCATATACTAACATTTGTTTGCTGTGATATTACTAACAGTTGGTGCATATACTAACCTGTTTGCTGTGATATTACTAACAGTTGAATGCATTTGGAATATTTAACTAAAATTAAACTTTTCTAAAGACATTCAACACACGTATTAGATGATGGAAATAGTCCAATATAAAAATACAATTAGCCTTTAATATACCCCTAATCCTGATAATGCAATCCACGGAGAGACAGGCAGGGATAAAGGAATTACATTAACGTGACGACAGGTGGTAATAAATATCTAGAAGTAATCTTTTTATTTAAGAGAGAGTGAATCTAAACAAAGAAATTAAGAATACTTTTGCAATTATTATGCTTAACTTATCCTTCGGTGCCAAGATTATTCTGATCATCATCATCATCGATGCTGATTATATTAAATATTTATATTTGAATTTAACCATTTGCATTTGTAACTCTATATTTTGAATTATCACATTATTTAGCCGATTTATTTACTGTTACAATATTTATGCATATCCAAGAAAAATTTTCATTTATAGTGGTTCTGCATGATCATAATGGAGTAATTCTAAAATGCAAAATCAGATTTTGCTGCTTCATGGACAAACTCGCAAAATAAATTCTTTTTTTATTTAAAAAAAAAAAGATTGATGTGACAATAAATACAATGGCCACTTTCAATATTGTATTAGAATTTATATTCTCATCGTAATGCATTTTCTGTAAATTACAATTTAACACTATTTCCTTCCAAACTTAAATGAAAATTTCATATTTACCACTTAAATATAAAAATTAGAAATTATCAAAGGTGAATGAAATGTCGACATTACATATCTTTAAAAAAAAAATATCTGCAACTGTTATTAGGACTTACAATAAAATATAACCAGTAATTAAAATTTTTAGATAAAGGCTTTAATCATTATCATATGCACCTTGAACGTTTATAATAATCAAACGATGTCTCTTTTTTTTTTATTATAGAGGGACCTCTCAAACCTCGACACAAGATAGCAACTTTATAAAGATAAGAATGTCTGTCTTATCTTTAATCTAAATTCCCACTTATATAGGCCAATCTGAAGCATCTTGATTTGAGAGCGTGAAGCTGTTAGTCTCTTTGCCTTTTTAAGCCCACTATTTCCTTTGCAATTAACCGTCGCGAAATCTTGCAATTTACAGCGAGTTAATACTACGATGTTTATATTATTTGAAAATCTGATGATGGCATGTTCAAAGCCCTTGTTTGACAATTTTATTGTTCTAACCATGCTGACCGTAAGTCATTCTGACCCCTCATACTATACATGTATTTAAAAATCCATATATATATAAACTATTAATTACATTTTATTCCTGTATTTTTTTTGGTCTTTTGATCCCTCATTTAAGAAATGAATAAGCAACTTCTGTTCAGTAAAAAATTATTCCTTTATTGAACTAGCTGATCATCCTAATAAGGCTTGGATCATCTAATTAATATAAATCTGTTAAGCACTTAATAAAATGATTTAACAGAAAATCAATTTTCCCAATAACTGCATTGACTCAAACTATTATACCTGCAACATTTTAGGTATTTGAAAGAATTTTAGTGCCCCTCTTTTCTTTCATAAAGTAACAGCAAATATTTGAGATTAATACTAATTAAAGAATTGCATTAGGATATACATGGGGGGAAAAATATCTTTCAGTTAATCAAACAAAAATATAATTGGTAGTAGTATCAACGACCATACACGTCACTTGACGGCGCTGCTTTTAATGAAAAACAGTGAAATATAATGTTACCTGGCCCTGACCTTTTAAGAACTAATTGACCTTTACTTGTTTTTTTTTAAAACGTTAAAGAAGTAAATGTCTTTTTTTTTTTAATAATGAAAATACGGCGGCATTTTTACAAAAGGAAATGTATTCTTTTTTAACAATGACAATAACAAAATCTTTACTTAGGACCTTCTTTACACTTTATTAAATATGTTATTCTTCTAGTACTTTAAACAAAAAAAAAACACTTGACGAATTCAAATGGTGCGCATAGCGCTGGAATGTGCAGGGGGAAGGACCAATGGTTTTGACTATCCAAAAGATCGTCCAAAAGATGCATTACTTGATTAATAAAGTAACAAATTAATTAAATTGTCTGGCAAAGATATCGCGACTGCCGTGACTATTTAAGAAGTTGTGCTTATAATAAAACTTTCCCTAATTTTAAACCCTTCCAAAGTCTTGATAACTACTGCGACCGTTTGAAATTTTTTTGGACCTCATGCTACATCATTTGAATGTAATATAATACTTTATTAAATAACATTTGAAATGTTATGTTGACTTCAAATCTACACACTCTCAAATTATACGATAGCGCAGCCTCAATAGTGATCATTTGTAGAGTAAGAACAGGGCACTTGAAAGTAGTGTGAATTACAAAAAATTAACATAACACACTACAAGGCATTACTAGGTGTCTCAGAAATGGTATATTTAACTGTTTTTGAGTAGCAACAGCGCCATCAAGTGACGGATACGGTCGTTGATACTTGTATAATTTGATGAAAAGTTAATAACTTTATATGAATGTGCCAAAAGTTTTAGATAAAAATAAGATTATAAAATATATTCATTCTTTAAATGTCTTTAGAATATTTTGAAAATGCCAAATAAAAATTTCTTTAAGCAAGAACTTCATCATAAAGTCTTGGATTATATAAGTAGTAATATCAAGCATTGTATATGATATTTGTCTATATTATAATAAATTTAAAAAAAAAAACAAATAAGAACAAAAAATAAATTTGGGGAAAAAAAATAGGATAATAATCAATTAGTACTTAAAAACTATTTTAAATGAAACTTAGGTATTAACTATTTGTGAAGATTTAAAGACAATATATGGTACAAAACTAAATAAAGAGCGTGCAATAGCTCTAACAAGCTTTATCGATAAATGTCGCAAGAGAAAGCATTTAAAAAAATCTCTATCTAGAATTATCCCTATCCTCAGACCGGTTTTGTGCTATTGGCAATCCTCAGTAAAGCGCTAGGATATTTCAGACACCAAGATCCAAAATACCAACTCAAAGCCAGCACTTATCTGATAGTTAACTTTTAAGTAGACAATCTGAAATTTTCAGACCCCTATGTCTTCAAATCCAGCTATCTAACTTAAATAGCTATATAGGACTGAGAATTCTTCAGCCATACCATATATTTTTTTACAGTGTAGTATTGAAAATAATAAACAAGCTTGATAAGGAGATGCAAAGTGATTCAAGATTAATAATATTCATCTTTCATTTGAGCCAATATATATTTATATATGTATAATTACTTTTTAATAATTTAAATAATTTTTTTATATACCTGTATATTAATAAAGATTCTTTTTTTAATCTTTTGATTCATTTCACTTTCCGGTGAGGTCCTGTACAAACGATGATCATTAAGTCATACAATGAATATATTTTGTAAGAATTAGTTACCAATTTAATTCACATAATTCAAATTATTGGTTTCACTTCTGAAAACCTTCCAACCTCTAGATATCAATATAATTGTTGTATTAAATATATCAGTTAATCTTTAAATATTATTTGAGATATTAAATTTATTTTTTCAGTGATACTTTAATTAAGTTTAAAAATGAAATATATAAATATAGGTGATTTGAACACAGGCTTTCAAGCACCCTTCAACTATCCACACTA
The DNA here is from genome assembly GCA_028023455.1 of Epiperipatus broadwayi. Lineage (NCBI taxonomy): Eukaryota > Metazoa > Onychophora > Udeonychophora > Euonychophora > Peripatidae > Epiperipatus > Epiperipatus broadwayi. Next base: position 10,041,448 of record JAQFVV010006208.1, on the reverse strand, counting down.
TCTCATTCCACTGGTACACATGACCACACACATGTAGAAAATATAAATAATCACCAATATACGTATTTCGTGCTGAACCAGCACTCATCAGTTACTCCAAATCATCATCTTCCACACACATATATAATCAGTGCTCAGTTTATATTAAAATAGCAAATCTTCATATTTTAATGGACAGGCTTCAATCTATTCCAACATCCAATTCTTCAGCCATTCATACCATTGAAAATCTGATGGTATGCCCAAATCCCATGCTGATGCCAATATTATTATTGTGCCCACGTTGACCTCAAGTCACTCTGACCCCTCATATATAGGACCTTATCCATTTAAATACATAGAAAAGGGATGGGCAGGATGCAGGCTTAATGTAGTATATATTACTTCATAAACTTACAATATTAAAATGCAATTAAATGTATATAAATTAAGGCCTATACTGCAGAACTTTTTTTTTTTTTTCATATAAATGACCTTCAGTTTAAATAAAGTTTAAATTATTTTTTATCTCAATTATATATTATTTAAGAAAATCTAAAAATAACAAATATATATTAAAACAATAACATTATTTTGAGAACTGTACAAGAAAAAAACTTAATGTGACTATGAAAAGACTAAATCAATAAACATACATATTACAAAAACTACTACTGATAGACATAGCATATACGAGACTTTTTCGAATGCTTTCTTCTACTTGTTCTTAAGACATATTTCTCACATTTCCTAAGGAATTTATTATCAATTTAATTCTCAGGCTTGTTCAGTTTTATCTTTAGAAGTCAAAATACTGACTTTTTTTAAAAAAAAAATTATTCTATGCGCACGCTGTGAAATAATTTTTAAATGTGATCAGCAAACTGGAATTACAAAATTAAAATATTAACAAGAAAGAAATAATTTCCACACTAGAAAATGATTAAAAAAAACTACCAGAGAACTAAATGCTGAATATGGAATTCCACTTTAAAAATAAGAACGAACTAAAGAATCCACAAATCATTAAGGGATATTTCCAGATTAAGCAGTTTAGGGTGTAATATTATATAACTGATGTAAATTCTTACTAATATCTATTAACAAAAAGCAAAAAGATGACAGCATCAACGTAACATCTTTTTATATTTTAAAAAGTTCAATTTTAGTTCAAAATTACAATGCCATATATAAGAACAAAATAATTTTGTATATATTTCGATAATTATATATTTTCGATTTTGATTATATTTTGCCTGTTTAAATGAAAATGTAATATTAATATCATCTATGTTCTTTACTACTTTTTACAATGATTTTTTACAACCCACTATTGACGGTTTTGGTCACCCAAGCAATCTTCAGAACTATAACAAACACAGTTCATGTATATTTGTATTCAAATATGTTTTGTTATAGTTCTGAAGAATTGCTGGGGAAGTCGAAACTGTCAATAGTGGGTTGTAAAAAAGCATTATAAAAAATAATAAAGGACATAGATAATATTAATATTATATGGATTTGGCAATGCAATAAGAAAGATAATGTTAAATGAACATGCTGAATGAGAACTTTGTTCAAAGCTGCAGAACTCGGATAGATTACTCTAAATACTTGCATTTCTATATTCCATTAGATATACTTCTGAAATCAATTATGTTCACTACACAAGGCTCAAATTGTATTTAAATCACATAACTTTTAAATTAATAAGAAAATTTAATGCAAAATAAATTAGTTTTTAATTTAATAAAAAAAAAAAAATTGCATTTACAAAAACAAAGTATTTCATTTTTGTCTTTCTTATTTTTCGTAATAATTCATTTAGATAAAACAATTCAATATATATATATATAAACATAACATTAAAAACTGAAAATAAGTAATTGTTAATTATTTTTCAGATATAACTGAGTATAAAATTTCAATAAAAACAAAATAACATATTTGAAAATTTTTATTAGTCATTCATTAGATTGAATAATCTCTAGTCTAATGAATGATTACTAAAAATTATTAATATAATTTCATTAAGTTGTTTGTATCAAAGTTATGAGGACAGTAAGCATGACACTTATCAATTAAACTGTGATAATAGGCTATTTATACCTACTAAACAAGGATAAAGATATGTGTAAGAGATAATAATCTGGGCCAACTTATGAGTGCTGGTTCAGCATAAAATGCACATCTTGGGGATATATATTTTCATGTCTTTGGTCACATGTTTATGATTATACTCCACCACAAAGTATTAAAAGTGGATATAAACCAGTCCCAGATAGTAATCTGTGCCAACTGTGAATGCTGGTTCAACATAAAATAATATGCATCTTGGAGATGGTATCTTTTCACGTCTTTGTTCACAACTTATATCCCTCCACAATGTATTAAAAGTGGATAGAAACCAGTCCCTATCTTGCATGAGAGTGGGGGATGAAATAAACAATATATTGGCTTTCAATTTTAAAAATATATAAATAATGTAGATGATACAAAACGATTTTACTGGATGGTGACATCGATATTTTAGTTATCTGCTAAAAAGACAGATCATGCACATCAACTCCATAACCATCTGTCAGTCTTTATTTTCTGATTGTAATTACATTTAACCAATATTCCTAATTCCTCTCCTCTACACATCTATTTAATACAATCTTCTGCTTCATAATTTTTTTAGTAAATAATCTCTTCTACTTAACAATACAAATCACACCCTTTCATCTTTTTCTAAACCGACAATTCAAAATTCTCCATTTTTTTTTTTTTTAATTATTCAAGTCTCTGCTCCATATAAAAACACCCTCTATACAGTTTTAATTCCAACTCTGATAACAAATAAGTTCCTATTCATATCAGAAGTTCGTTTAACCATTACAATTTTATTCTAATATTTTTAGCACTTTTCCATCATCAGATATCAATTTCTTATACTCTAAAATGTTTTCTTCCATTATTATTTTCAACCTTTTACCATCTCCATCTATTATTTTTTTTAGAATTATATGTGCCGATTTTCGTCTCAAATTTCCTACAAATCTTCATCAATTCTAATTATTATTGCGTTAAACTCTTCCTTGGTAAATGTAAGCACTGATATGCCATCAGCGAAAAAACATTTAAATAAAAAATGAAACCAAAAAAATCAACATCACTCCTATCAGACATTCTCATCTGTATCTATCTGTTTTGTAACAATTCTATTTAATCTCACATTTTTGATCTTCCAAATTTTCTAATAATCATTTCTCTTTCCAGTTTATACTTTTCTTCCTCAAAATATCCAACCAATTAACATTCTATCGAAAGTTTTCTTGAAATTAATGAAACAAATACATCTGTATTATCTTTTTTTTATATACTGCTCTTACCAAATTTTTTCATCATTCCTCAAATTTTATTGCATAAGGACTTTTTGTAATGACCATATTTCATGGGGGAAAAAAAATATTAAAAAAAATTAAATAATGTTCTCATCCCAGTCCCCTTTTCAGTAATTCCTAATGTATTCTGCTCCAACTTCATAGTGCTATTATTAATTGCCATCTGTTTCAAATTAAAACATAATTTATTTGATTTTAATAAATATCACTGAATGCTATCCAAGTGAAGAGGTGGTGGGGATGATAGTGAAATGTATTTAACCTAATAAAGTACGTCTCTTCAATACATTCAGCAATATCTTAGTTTCACATTATCAATATCTCTTATGCTAGCACATAATTGCAGTGCTCTCAGATCCAAAGCTCCTCACTGACGAAGGCCACAAGCCAGAAACTAGTCTCGGATATTGAATAAGTAGGCATTAGATAGGAATTTTATGCACAAGCCTTCTGGCATTCACTGATTACTCTGGTTGGCACTACTGTATGGAGAGTTTTGCCTTGTTTATAAATATCTTAGTTACATGTAAGATTAAATTTATTGTTTTAAAAATTCTCACATTTTGTCATGGTAAGTCTTTTGTATAATAATCATTATTCATAGAAAGAGTCTACTGTCCACTCCTCAATTATAAATCGCATCACAAAATTAAATGCACCCCCCCATCTAACTACAAGTTCATCAATTTTGACTGACTTCATTTCAGTTAATTTATCCTGCATTATTGGACAGGCTCACTTTTCTTTTATTATTTACACGGGATGAGGGCTTTATTACTGCTAACAAACAAATACATTATCTTTTTATAATATTTAAAATCCTTTCTATTAATAACTTGCCATTACTTGCTCCAATTACCTTTTTTTTTTTTTTTGCTAAAATGTTTTATTCTACTCTAAAATAAATGTACTACTATTTAAATAAACATTTATTTATATAGCGCTCTGCTTAATAATTTTTAATACAATTAAACACAGCCTATCAAGCTATTACGCAAGCGCTTTTTCTGAGTGTAAATAATAAATGAATAATTTCCACTCCCAACACAAGATATAGTATTTAGGAAAGAATAAAATGAATCCACTTATTCAATCCGACCCAAATGTATATATATGGGCAAATCTTAAGTATTGGAAGTGAAAGTGTGAGAATAGATCACTCACTTTAAACAACTGTCTATGACATGAGAGTGACGTTCAGTAAATTCTAGGTAATTTCGTCAACGTCATTTACTCGGATATCATAGACAGTTGTTTAAAGTGAGTGATCTATTCTCACACTTTCACCAGTACTACTATTTAGTAATTTTTTATTTCACTGTTTTCCTCTTCTAACCATACTTGTCTAGCTTTATTATGTTAAATGTTTCAAATCATTTTTTAAGCTTTCTATATAATTTTTCCTGTTAATAAATATGTATTTTTCATTTTTCTTTCTTTCTTCTATTTTATTAACTATCTTATTGTTAATGCAAAATTTTTCTGCTTCTTTACTCGTCACATATCTAATAAACGAGTTTTCTTTAGGTTCACTTTTTACTGAATTTACAATAACTTTATTACTTATTTTCTCATCCAATATATTTTAATAATTTTCTCCGTTTTTCTCTCATTAATTAATATCCCGTTTTCCCGTGCACTCTGAAAATTTTCAATTAATTTGGCCACTACTAAATAATGGTTTTAGGTCGGCCTCACAATGTGCCCATGACTTATTATTGCTTTTTCCAGACTCATTCTAGAACGAATATATAATCTAATTAAAATCTTTTTTTACCTTTTGGAGCTTTTCACATTTAAGACCTTAGGTGCCTTTTAACCGATACATTTATTACTGTCATATTAGTTTTCATTGGCTATCCATCTCTGTCCTATAGTGTTATCTTTTTCCTTACAAATATCATTCCAGTCCATCATTCCTTATATAACTATTTATACATTCATTTTCAATTATTTTTTCTATTTCTTAGGTATAATCTCAGTGCCTCCATAATCAAGTTTTCTGTTTAGCTTGTACGTCAATTTAATCACAAAGTCCTTTGAAATATCTTTCAGCTTAATCATTTACACTAATATATCTGTTTACGCCACAGAACAAGAAGATTTTATCCCCCTTTTCAAGCTACCAATCTGATTCACCTACAATATATAACCATGTCTATATTCTAATGCCTGTTAAGATTGCATAAACAAATGTCCTCATCTTTAAACAAGCATACCAACTAGTAATACATTTTCTTTTTCTTTAATATCAACTTTTAGGAAATTTTTAATTCAGCCATGAGCACATGTCAAATTTTTCTTTTCAAACGAAGAGCACAGTAAAAATAGCAAATCCATTATAGTCTATTTGACATGCAATTATTTTCCTGAACAAACTGAATAATTATAAAATTAACTGAATGACATTATTAACAATATATAGCCGTTTCATAATTGGCAGACGCAGACAATATAATATTTTTAAAAATACGTTTAAATGATATAGCAAAATCTTTAGTTCTATATTTGTCAATTATTTCAAGCTAGAGTTTTTTAATCCTTTTCCTCATGTACATGATAAATATTATTAAGTAAAGATAAATAAGTAAATAGTCTGTTTTAACTTTTAAAATGCTTAAGCTTCCTAATTTTTTTATCATTTCTAGTTGCATATTCCCATGTCATTAATAGGTTCTAAATCTAAAGGTTTTGGAAATAGATTGCAAAGCAAATTGATGTGCTCAATTTTGCTTCTCTTCCTGTAAATATACTTACTAACTAACTCATTTTATTTTATATTTGTTTTTATCTAATTTTCATAGAACTCTTACCTAGTAGTAATTCAACAGTAAGGAGCATAAAATGCTGCTTGATGGCTGATAATTTTAATCTGCCAGCATCTAAAAGAAACAATTTCTGGATCTGAGTTCGGTTGTTCTGACTGAGAACTACATGTACAGTCTGTGCAGATTCCATTTTAGGATAATGATTCAATGGAAGACCACGAGATGCTCGCATTTCCTTGAGTACCTTTAAAATTTCTTCCACACAACGCTGAAGCCTGTCAAACCTATCTGATTTTTCAGTTGCAGGTTTTTCTGTTTTTTCTTTTTCAATAATTACTTTATCTTTACTACTATTTGGGGTAGCGTATCGAGAATCTAACGTATCACTGTGATCGAGATCTTGGTGAAAAGATAAGTGCTGTTCAAAGTTCTCGTGTAATGATATTCCAGCCAAAAGGTCCATATCTTTGGAATGAGGCATCTTATTTGCAGTTTCTTCAAAAGTTCCCTGAGCATTTAAAAAATCACGTAGCATAGTTTGATGATCACCAGATATGCTTTCTCTACTACATCTACGGACATCTGGTGTGCTAAAAGATGACCATGAAGATAAATCCTGCACAGATTCTTGAGAAACTTTTTCAGTAACTCCTACTCTCATACCTCTGATACTTGGAGGAGGTTGAGAAGGTGGAGTCTTTGATTCATTATCAGTCATTACCTGAATTAGAGAACTCGCTGATCCACTGCCATTCATCATATTGATAGAAGTAGGGCTATTTAAAACTTGACCTCCAGGAAGTTTAAGAACATTTAACAGCTCTGGTTGATCAGAAGTATCATAATTATCTTCATTAATTTCCATAACACGTAAATCTAAATCATAATTTGCATATAATGATGATGGAAGAAACACGTTGTCTACTTCATTTTTTTTACCCACGACAATTAACAGCTGTTTGGGATTTGCCACGCCAGGCATGAATATTATTCCTTTAGGTTTTTCTTTTTCTTGCAAAAACTAAAAATAGATGCAACAAAAAAAATATTAACATAAACAAACTAAATAAAATATAAATTACTTTAAAAGTAGACAGTAATACATTAAATACTTAAGATTTATTAAAAACAATTATATAATACATTCAACCCAACTTTCATTCCTTAATGGAATCTTCACCACCTTACCTTCCCCTTCCATTCCCCACCCTAAGGTTTTCCCATATTTTTCCCTATCTTGCTCCATCCCATTTCCACAACATAATCGCCTTTATATCTAAATCCCCTTACCTTTCCCCAAACCCAACATAAAGACCAAGAACCCACTTTCTGTATAATCATTTTGTTTATATTTATTCTCTTACAACTTCATTATTTGTACCCTTTCTGTTTGCAGGCATTTATAGTCAATTAATAGATGTCTAATATTTTCTATGCCTTCCTTACATAACTTGCAGACTAATTCGCCCATATTTTTCTATCCTGTTTGAGCCTTAAACAGTAAACTACTTTTCTTGGTTATTATCATAAATTAACTCACGTTCAATATTCTGTTTACCTCTATAAACATTTAAACTCTTTTTACTCTCCATACTAGTTCTCCATCTCTCCAACTCCCTATTTTTTGTTAATGCATCTATTCTTCTATCCCATTCCTTGCTACTATAACACTCAACAATTCTCCTAACACAATCATCCCACCTTTTGTATAAGTATACTGACATAAATCTAAATATTCTGCATACCGTACTACCAAATACTCTACAGCAATTCCACACAATGGACATTATTTACATTGCAATAAATATAATTAGTAAAATACATACATGTTCATAAATATGATTAAACTTATTACAATCCTTTTTTCTCAATGTAAAATTTTTATTTGAAGCTAATTACAATAATTATATACTCACATATGGAAGTATTTAGTGGATTAAAATGAGAATTGAAAGTCACAATAGTTATTTAGATTTTACAGATAATATATATCACATGTAATGAACAATCAGATAAAAGAACTAAGCTAGAATTAAATTAATGTTAAATATATTTTTAAAAAGATGAAAGTAAGATTGATAGTAATAAATTAGAAAATAACACCTGTCAATACTTTGGTCAAATTATTAATATAGGTAAAAATATAACAGGTAATATTAATGTAGAGTTAAGATTAGATAAAGTGCTTTCAATAAAAAAATAATAATAATAAAATATGCTTGTGGATCTTTAAACAAAAAAATTTCTAAAAATAATGTCTTGTCGATACATATTTCTGGGTCTGAGATCATACAGAAAAGTATAAAGAAATAAATATTAGAATTAATCCAGACGGCTTTTTAATAAAAAATAGGTATTTTTCATTGACATCTCCCAAACAATAAAGATTTTCTCCATAAAGTATGGCTTAATTTTTCTCTAGATATTATTCAATTGTTAGGATATTGTATTTCACTGAGAATATAAACTAACCCTAGTACTTATCAATAGTTACATCATATTAATAAAGATACCACAATTATTTTCATTACTTTATCCTGATCATATTTATATGTGTTACATATATACACACAAACTTGTATTTTATTGTAATTAGTTCTCTACATGTTTAGTAGTCACTTGTTTTGTTTTAAAATTCAAAATTCTCGCATGAAGTATCATTGCAAATTAAATAACTGGAAGTAGAAGACAATTTCCAAGTTTTTTAGGAGGATCAAAACTTAACGAAGAATCAGAATCTCACTAAAAGAAGCCCTCATTTTCGAGTACAATGAAATTTTATATATCAACAAAAAAAAAATGTGGATGTATCTTTGCATGATTTTTAATATAAGTGAAGAGAAGTATTTTGCCAAATTAATATTACCTTGAAAATTATTATGAATGAACCTACACTGCCTAAATTTATCACTTTCACCATCTGTAAAATATGTATTTATTTAAAATTAAACGCATATACGAAAGTGATTTGTCATAAAATATTTCTTTTAAAAGACATTTTAAAATTCTAATATTTTAATTATAGATGTCTTAATTAGTTGTTGTCTGATTCGTCTTAAAATACAATTAATTGAATCAAACTAATTAAGCAGATAATGAAAAGAATTTAATTAGCAAAACACCAATTTAATTAAATTCCACCTTAAGTTATAAACTAGTATACTCCAGGAAACAAAAGAAACTATACAGATAAAAGGGGGAGTTTTGGAAAGGATGCCCGAGTGAGTTCAACGCGCATACAGTGAATTCTAGGAGAGCATCCGTTGCAAGGGAACAGCGTGGAATTGAGAATTACCCTACGTTGAGAAAGGAGAGAATTAAGATGTAGAAACTATACATTCAGGATTATAGTTCGAGTATCCATTATTGTACTACATAGTGTGTTTTTCTGAGACAGTTCGGCGGGGATCAGAACCGTGTTAATTTGTATACGCCAATCTCTTGTCACACGCTTAGCTTTGAATAGTTGAGAACTTTGTATAAACTAGTTAGCATCAAACTATTTTGGGAATTAAATTCTAACTAGTTCGTGAATTAGCATTTGTGCACTGTGACACAGCAGCATCGAAAATGAAATTCTGAATATGATAGAATATTTTTCACAGTGGCAAAAATCTCCATACAGTAGCACCATTGATTACACTGGTTTGCACTAACTGGTACTACTGTATGAAGTTTTGGCTCTGTGGAAAACAGCTTGCGTAAGCATAAAGAATGATTATCATGTGATGTTTGATGGTTTAATACATTAGAATATTATGAAACAGTAGTGGAACTTGCAAATAAAAATTTAAAAAAATTAATATAGAAGGATTTGATTCTTCAAGTATTAATTTAATAATCTTGCAAGTAATGCGAAGACAAGTTGACACTGGCGGAGGACTGTAATAAGAGCTGTTTTATCACATTTTGCTTCTCAACTTCTAGCACAGCAATTTTTAACACTAAATCCTACCTACTATCCCTCAAAATCATGTAGTATTTGAGCCCATTAATGGTCACACCTTAACTTAGCCTTGGAAAAAGAATAGGGTCACATGAATATTTACGTAAAGCTTTTCAGTTGTATTAATTTGAGATTTTAAAATGATTCTGAAGCTGAATATATTGAAATGAAAAAAAACAGACTACATACAGTAGTATATTTAAAGTAAAAAATTAGCTAAAATCAACATTGGATTTTGAATCGTATCGTGATTCAAAAATTAATTACTAGATGTCTCAGCTGCATTTTTTATTTCAAATGAATAAAAGATTTACTTTAAAGTAAGAAAGTATATCAGAAGTCTTCAAATAAGAACAATTTCTAGACTATTTTTTAAGCATTTAATATACTTTTTTTAAAAAAAAAACAAAGCCCTTTTATAAAACTGCTGTGAAAACTTATGTAATCTTATCTAATCACTGCTATTTTGTTCTCTTGAATATTCTTAAGAATTTGACAATATTCTGCATCTATAGGATAATATTACAAATAAATCCAAATTATGATCTACTAATGAATATTTGTTCACAAAAAAACTGTAAAAATAATAAACTATTTAAATAAAAAAAAATCTTACCAAATGGCGAGCTTTAATAAGAGTTGGTCCTTCCCATTTAAAAATTTGCAATCCATTATGACTACTATTTCCTACAGCAATATATCTTGTTGAAGGCTATTAAATAGAATTAACATTATTAATTTTTTTTTTTTAATTCAAATCAAAATATGTATATTTATATTTTTTTATATAAAACAAAATTTCACAAGAAATGAAAAATATTTATCTAATAATATATATCAAGAAAAGCCAAGTATTTAAATAACCAAACGAATTGTTCAGATTTGTGAAATATTTCTGTAACATTTATTATAAATCTTGAATATACACTCAGTGTAAAATTTCCCAGACCAATCTCTCTCATTATACACCTGGGTCTCTTTTTACGCGGACTTATTTAACACGATTTTGACGTTACGCGACTTCATTCACCGGAAGTTGAACTTCAATAATACGCTATTACTTTAAATAATAAATTTCGCGCACTTAATGTTATATTGAAAGTACTGTAATAGCACATTACTATTGGAATTCGACTTTCATGTTAGTAATTTCAATATTTTCAGTGCTTTATATGCAATAATGAAATTAAAATCATAATTTCCACATTTTATGTATACACACATTAAATTTTACAAGATTATAATGTAAATTTGTTCAAACATTGTGCGTGTTAATTTTGCATTTTAAATCACTTTCGGTTTTTGCTTTTTAAAAAAAAACGTAATCAATTATTAATCATTTAGTGTCTGCAAGTTTATTTTTAAAAGATGAGTTAATAGCAGTGGGCACAATTAAATTTGACAATTAAAATCTGATTTTTAATTGTAATTAACAATTTAATACTTAAGGTGACCTGAAATAAATGTGAAACGAAATTTGATTTTTAAACGAAATTGAAAATTAAAGGCAAAAATAAGAATTTAATTTTTAGTTGTTAGTTTTAATTAAATTTTTCCCAGCAGTGGTGAATAAATATCTTTTTATTATCATAAGTCTAAGTTCTTTTTTTTTTTTTAACTTTTAGTTTACCCTAATGGAGAGGAAAAAACAGCCAAGAAAAGGAATTTCATTGGAAACAAAAATTTCTATTTTAGATCGCTTAGCAACAGGGGAAGGATCGACAGCGATTGGAAAACATTTTAGTTTGAGCGAGTCTAGTATTAGAACAATTAAAAAAAATGAAGATGCAATAAAAAAATCTGTCATTTTTGGCACAAAATTAAATGCCAAATTATCACGATATTCAAGAGATGATTTATTAGAAAAAATGGAACGAGCACTTATAATCTGGATTGAAGAATTATCTCAAAGAAGAATTCCTTTAAGCGGTTATTTAATTCGACGAAAAGCTCTTCAGTTTTATGAACAAATAAACGTATCCGAACCATCTACTTCCGCTTCTCGGACTAATAAGAAATTTTTGGCTAGCAAAGGATGGTTAACCGGGTTTTTAAAAAGGAATGCACTACATAATGTGAAGATTACCGGCGAGGTTGCATCGGCAGATGAAAAAGCTGCCAAAAATTTTCCTGAAGAATTAGCAAAAGTTATTGAATGTGGTGGATATTGCCCACACCAAGTATTTAATGCTGATGAAACAGGACTATTCTGGAAAAAAATGCCTAGTCGAACTTATATCGCAAAGTCAGAGAAAAAATCCAGTGGATTTAAAGCAAGCAAAGATCGAATAACATTGTTGCTTTGTAGCAATGCATAGGGAGATCGGATGCTGAAACCTCTCATGGTAAACCGATCTTTAAGACCATGCGCTTTAAAAGGTAAAGATAAAAAACAACTGCAGGTACACTGGATGGCTAATACAAAGGCTTGGGTGACGACTGCAATATTTACTGACTGGTTTAAAAATTGCTTTTTACCAGAAGTGGAAATGTATATGAAGCAAAAAGATCTCGATTTCAAAATTTTATTACTTGTTGACAACGCACCAGGTCATCTACATTTAGAACATCCAGATGTAAAGGTTATGTTTTTTCCGCCTAATACAACAAGCATTATTCAAGGCATAATTGCAACTTTTAAACAATAATACGTTAAACGCACTTTTCAATTTATATTAGATAAACTAGAAAATGAATCAATAGCAGTAACTGACGCTTGGAAAAAATTCACAATCTTCGACTGTATAAATCACGTTGCATTTGCTGTTACTCAAATAAAACCACACACTTTAAATGCCTGTTGGAAAAAGGTTTGGCCTACATATCTTCAAACATCGGCATTATCAGATGAAATAATTACTTTGGCACACGATATTGGTGGAGAAGGTTTTGATTCCTTTAGCCAGAACGATATCGATGAACTGCTTGAGGATAATTTCTTAAATGACACTGATATTATTGCAATAAGTTTAGATACAGAAGAAAATGGAGAAAAAGATAATGAAACAGAAGTGGAACCTGTTCCTTTCACTTCAAAAATGATTCGAGAAGGTCTTCAACTTTCTAATCAGTTGGCAAATTATTTTCTTACTAATGACACTAATCACGAACGTGCTCTTAAATTCCAACGAGAGCTAAATGGTTGTATGTCTGGATATCGCGAGCTTCATAAACAATTAATAAAATCATAGTCTCAAAGATTAATTACTAATTACGTTGTCACTAGAAAACCATTAACACATGAGAGTGAAGTTGGCGCTAGTTGTAGTTCCTCTCGTGAAGAATCTCAGCAAACGAAGCTGTTTATCGGCAAATAGCGTTAATAATTAAAACGTGTATAAAAAAATGTAAATTACTGTACTGTAAATTATGCATAAAAATATATTATTCTGAATAAAATTAAATATTATAGTTAAAAAAAAGTTTGTCTTGTATCAATTTTTTTCAAATTTGAAATTTTTTATTAGTCATATTTTATTTCCTTATTTTTTTTTTGCGCGAATTTTAAAGTAATTTTACGTTGGCGCTTTGCTTTTACGCGAATTTTGAAAAATCACAGTCCGCATCCCCCCTTTTTCAAGGTAAGTTACATCTATTTTTGCGCGATTTCGTTTTGCTCGTGTTTTCTGAGGAACCTATCTATCGCTTAAAATGAGACCCAGGTGTATATGCATTTCATAGGAAATCCTTCTTTGTCAGATGAGCTAGACTTGAAACACCTGAATGTCCAATAAAATAAAATCTCTAGTCCACTTGATATGGTTTCCTGTGGAATGCATTCCTAGTCTCAGAAATTGGTTCGAGAAATTTTACACTGGGAAAGCTTTGGAAGGGTGCATCACAAATCTAAAAAAAATAATTGGATATAGATATTTAACAGGTGTATTAATCAAATTTATAATCATCATCAGTACCCAAAAAAAAAAAAACAAAGATAAAAGACAAACAATAATATTAATAATAATATACTGGATGAGTTTTGTGATGAATATACAAACTCTTCAAACCATTAATAGGCTCGCATATAGAACACACTGGTCCATAATCCTGCGAATTCGATATTTTGCAATGGTATCTTTTAATTTCCTCTGCAACTAACTTTTCTTTCTAAAGACTTCAACATCATGTCTGATCATAGCCTCACTTCCATACAATAAATTAGGTAAAATAACAGCTCCATATACAGCTCACTTAAATGTAGTAGTGATGAAATATTCTATTTTTTAATTTGTTAAAAGCATCATCAGCACATAGGAATCTTCGTTGCATTTCAACATCCAAGATCATCTTTTTATTTTAAAAGACATTGAGAAATTTAAATTAACTTATATTCAGAAGTTGATAACTACTTAAGCTAAAAGTTAATGAAGATTTTGCTTCCATCACTGGTTAATAAAGATCTTGAGTTTTTCTGAGCATTAATTAAGTTTTTCACTAAGAGCAGCTATACCGATCTTAAATCTTGATAGCTCATTCGTTACCAATATCATCCTTCAGTTCGTTATCAAAATCATCCATTCAGATCTTGAAGATTTTTTTAATCAAGTAAAGTTCGCATGTTCAATCAATATATACCACCTATATGTACTAAAATAAAAATTAGATTTACAATACTTACCTTTAATAACACTGTCTCTTACTTTACTACTACTGATATGATTATTTATACTGCTTTAATTAATGAGGAATCAACCAGGTATAACAACCTAGTTGGAATGTTTGCGATAAACCATTTTGAGACCATTCTTTTTTAGCAGTTAGAGCAATTTGTACCAGGACAACAGCCTAAAGTTACTATTCAAAGCAATCATTTACACAGGAAAAATATAGCACAAAAGTCAAAAATATAAATATAAAAATGCATACAAATTTGTACAGTTCGTCAAGCATTGGTGGTCGAGAGGTCAGCGACAGCTGCTTTACAAGCAGTTGTTCCAGGTTAGCGGGTTCGCTTCCCAGTTGATGCTATGACACATAAGAAAGAAAAAAAAAATTGTACAGTTCGTTTTGAATGAAAACTAAATAAAGTAAAACTTTTAAAAACAGAAAATAATAACTTAAAAAATGTACCCTTAATAGAAAAAATTGCAAATCACTGATTTAGTCCTTTGCAGAACTTCTGCTTTCTTGATTGGAATTTTTTTTTTTTCTTCAGACCATGTTCAACACTGCCTCATAACGAAAATTAAAATTGATCTTCTAAAAGCGAAAACAATCTTATAATAATAAAAGTCACTTTGCTCGGCTTTCTCATTTGGAATTTTTTTTTTTTTTTGATGACTTTTAAAAATTTTCTAATTCTGTTTTCATAAAGATTCTGAAACTTCTTGCACATGCATATCCCTACATCAACCAATGGCATTCATCATAGCATTTTCGTTAGTTGACAGTTTTATAGATTTTTCATTTGAAAAATCGTTTTTTTTTTTCATGGCAATATTACTCAGTTTTATAGTCTCAGATTTTCAGGCTTCATGGCATAAAGTGCTGAATAATTAAAAAATTAAATAAGCATAGTATATTTTAATTGCTAAAGGTACAAATGAACAGGTAAGTGAATTAAACTGGTAATTTACATTTTACAAAAAAAAAATAAAAAATCTTTGTCGTAACAATTATTTATTGTACAATTCAATATAAACTTTTTATAGCAGAACTTATTGTATGTGTAAACAAATAAGAGAACAATTTTATTACGGATTTACATAATGATAATCTCCAGACTGTTAGAAATTAGTATTATGGAGATCAGTTAAAAGAAGCTTTTGTTATTTGTTCAATCAAGTTGATATTTCCACATGGCTAACAATAAACACTAGAATTTAAAAAACATTACTATTAGTCATAACCATTTTATTGTTTAGCCTCGGGAATAGTGAAAATATTTTGCATTTTTTGAAAAGTGGAAATAAACAGATGTAGCATTAAAAAAAAATATGAGTCATTTATTTTATATACTCTTTGTAGCTAACTCGTTAGTAAAGAACTGAACTCAGAATTAAGATTTTAGTATCAATTTCCAGCTGACAGAATAAAAGAAATTTCAAATTGATCAAATGAATGGAATTATCATATTCAATTTGTCATTCAGACGCTTGAGCACATGATTCCTCTGAGCAACTAAATATTCCTTTGTAATTGCAATTTATTAGATTATTTCCATCATCTAACTGCTAAACATCTTTAGAAAAATACACACTTTATTTAAACTTTTCAACTACATTCATCTGTTAAAATTAACACACAAATTAGAGTATAACACATTATGAGCAGTATTATTCTCTCTTCTTCCGACATTGCAGGCTTGGACCAGTGATAGCGCTAGTCTAATAAATGACTAATAAAAATTATTAATATATTATCATTAAGTGATTTATGTCATACATGAGAGGGCAGCACATTTGACACTTATCAAATTAACTGTTCATATGATATTTAAAAAAAAGTGAGAGGTCTATATTACTTTAACTTTGGAACAAGCACCATAAAGATTTTTAAAAAATGATACCAAAGGCACGGGAGGCATTTATTTTACATTAATTCATTATAGGACATCCAAAAATATTAAGTTAGATCTAAGTTTGTAAATCTTTCAGAGATTTTAAATTATTACATATCCAAATATTGCTCTTTAATTTTCTTAATCCTTCAGTGTCTTTTCTTCTCCTAGAAGTGTTATTATTCTTATATCTTCTTTACTTTTTTTGCATTTTTCTTCATATATTCATATACACTGCTTTTTTATAAATCTCCTCATAAACACTTTAATGCAATTTTTATATAATTCCTCCTTTATTTTTCTAACAAGTTTTGACTGTCCTGCGGTCTTCATTAGAGTTTTTTATATCTTTTTTCTTTCTTTTTACAGAAGAAAAATATAAAAAGCTCTGATGAAGACTGCAGGACAGTCGAAACTGTTAGAAAAGTAAAGGAGGAATTATATAAAAATTGCATTAAAATGTATATGTGGAGATTTATAAAAAAGCAATATATATAAATATATAAAGAAAAATGCAAAAAAAGTAAAGAAGAAGATATAAGAATTTTAAAATATCCTATTCTCTAAATTTTCATAGTCATGTCTTACAATAAAAGCAAGTATTTTATTTTAAAAAGTAATTATTTCAATATTGCAAAACAATATTAACTAATAATAACATAATTTATTATTACAAAGCAATATGAAATTGCAACTAAGTACAAACTGGGGGGGGGGGGGGGGGCTGACAGAAACCAAAATAAAAATATAATAATTTTATAATATAAATAATACATAAAAAAAAAATTAAAAAATAAAAATGGCGGTAATGTTTCAGAAATTTAATGTAAGAAACTATTCAGATACATTATGATAATACCTGGTAAGTAAGGAGATCAGGTGTTAATACCCCATAAAGATTGCCAGAACAAATTAAATGGGGTTCAGTTTCAGCAGTAGAGATAACAAGAAGTTGAGAAGCATCTTTAATAGAAAACTAATAAATAAAAAAAATTTAAATCAACACAAATAAATAATAAAATCAAATATACATGTAAGTGGTAAATCAAATTTCTAAGTAGCAACTAACAATAATAATTTTTAAAAGTTCACTAAAGCTATTAGTATTCAAAATTTGAAATTAGCGTTCAGTTACTTCTCCTACAATAATGTTCAGTAACAATGGAAAACAGTTACATGGTTAAGCATTTGAGAGTTAATTCTAGTTTTAAGCAGTAAAGGTTTTTGCAAACTTTCAACTGTTGTTTAAGAGTTTGCTTATTACATATATAAAATATTGACATTTTAATATTATATATATATATATATATAAACACACATACACTCATTTCTGTTTTTACATAATACAATATATTCCACATTAAAAAGGATTCTATCAATATAAAGGAAAATTAAAGACTTAAAAAACAGCAAAAATAACATAAAATTATTAATATAATAGGATATGTTCAAATAACCAATATGAAAATCTAAACTAAAATCTCAAATTACTGTTAAAGTGCTTATGCATGCAATTTTTTTAATTTCGTAAACTTATAAACATAAATATAATTAGAAGGGATTTGAACTCAGAATTTCAAGTTCCCTACAGTTATCCACTCCATCTTATACAACCAATACGCATGACCACATACATGTGAAAAAGATAAATGACCAATATATGTATTCTGTGCTGAACCAGCCCTCGTCAGTTGGTCCATGAGTGCTGGTTCAGCATGTATCGGTTGTATAAGATGGAGTGGATAGCTGTAGGGAACTTGAAAGTCTGAATTCAAATCCCTTCTAATTACATTAGGTTCAATATAGACAATACACTTGTATTTAAATATTAAACATAAATATATAAAATAAATTAATATTTATAAAGATGTCACAAAAATTGAACAAAAAAATATCACATAAACATTGTCAAAGAATAAATAAAATTTACTACCTTGTAGAAAGCAAATAAAGGAAAATATATTAAATACTATTGTACTTATATGCAATAATTAGATTTCATATCATTTTCAATCATGATTAATCAAGGAGAGAGTGGAAAATTGGAATTTACTTATGAATAAAATTTAAATTGCATAAATTTTATTTTATTTTTTCCAGTAAACAACACAATATTTCTAACTTTTAATAGTAAATAATATACAAAAATGATTTAATTTTTCTGAGTCATGTGATAAAGTTTGAATAATATTCCAACTGTTTAAACAAATCGTAAAATTTATTTAAGATTGCATAGTAGCTTTAAATGCAAATTCTAAATTTTTTTTTAAATTTAAAGAACTTCTAAGAAAAATAAACAGAAATATTAATTATTAGAATTAAAATTAAATGAAAACTTTTATAAGTCAAGTTTATTGAACAGAGCTAAATCAAACAAATAATATAAAATAAAAAAAAAGAATTATTTCCCCCCCCAGGCTATGTAAGAATAAAATCTTAGGAGAAAAGTCCATGAAAAACAAAATTAGATGTCTATATTGATAAGATAGTAGGAAGGATGAAAGAAGAAGTAATCGGACAAGTATCAAAGATTAACAAAAAGCCGAGAAATGTTGACTAGCAGAGAGCATGAATGTAACTCAAGAAAAATTAATTGAAAATTTAAAACAGATGAAAAATAAGCAAACATCTGTATGAAGAGATATTACAAAAGTGTAAAATTAAAGATTTGAAGGCAGAGAGCCAATGGAAGTTAGTGAATGGGGTTATAAGTTGAAACCAAGTCGCCGAGAAACTGTGTGTTACCAAGCGATGTCATTTGATTCCTAAAAATAAAGTCATTTAAGGGTAACACAGGGAAACACTCTATGGAACACCTTGACAGTTTAGAGAACTTTTTCAATAAATAAAATAGGGAAGCACAACAAAATAATGACCTAACTGTGGATCCGATGACGATCACGTTCTGATCACGAATTCTACCAAATGATTATATTTCTTGGTGCTTAAATATAACTTTATACCTAAAAAATTTTAAATGAGCCTTATCTGTCGATCCATTCAAAATCAAGGTTGTATCAACGTATATTAACTGAAATAAAAATAATTATTAAACTGGAAACCTGGAACTACAAAGGGGGGAAAGATAAAAGCGGTAAAAAAATGAAATAAATATAATTATTAAACTGGAAACCAGGAGCTAGAAAAAAAAAAATCTAAATAAATAAAATAACTATTGAGAAAACTATAACAAAAAACAAATTTAATTACAGACTTAAAATTAAATATAATTTTCCTTTTTTATTGTAAAATAATTTTTAAGGCAGAGAGTCAATAAAAATTAGTGAATGGGGTTATTAAAGAAATTTAATTACAGATTTAAAATTTTATGGGGGCATCCTCATTTTCATAAAAAAAATGAGAGGAAGACCTAAATTAAATATAATTTTTCTTCTTTATTGTGAAATAATTTGTACAATAACCAAAACAAATGCTCTAATTCATTAGACCATGCAGCAAACCCTGCAAGAGCTAGTTCAAAGTTTTGTCAATCTCCATGTTTGAACCCAGAAAAAATCCTCAAAATGCACTTTTTTTCTGAGTAAGAATCAAATATCTATAAATATTAAGTACAATTCAACAAATACAAATAACTTTTCTTTGACAAAAAAAATTATAACTAGCCGAAAATGTCATCCACCAACCTACTACACAATCTCTTCAAACAAGAATGTTTAGCCACCAAGAATATACCACTCTTAACACACTCTAAACATCATCCAAAAGATGTACCATTGTAAAAAAATTAATATATGCCTACAAATTATCAGTCTCTTCTTAGGTCTGTATCTGTTTGAAACTTTGCCATCATCTGCATATAACAGTAGTGATCATTTGATTATCGGACATTGTAAATCATACAGAAAAATACTGAATAATTCGTTGATTTTAAACAAGAGACTATCTTCATTCATATTGTTCATAGCAAGCCTTCTCTATTGGAATGTTATGACATTGCTATATGTATAACATTCATTTTTATTTCTAGTTTGCTTGATTTATTTATTATAAAATTATGCTACACATTTCGAAATGCTTTAATGAGGTCAAAGCAAACAACATTCCGACCCACACTACCTTAACTGAATGATAAATATTCTATCCTTCGAACGAAATGAGATCGAATCTAAAACTGGATTCGCTGAAGTGTCATCCCACTCTATTTCACTAATGGACAATTGCATTGATTGGAGAACTGTACCCACAATAATATTTGTAACCTTTGCTTCTTGATGTACTCGTTTTTCCTGTTGTTTTTTTAGGATTTGATTATTGTAAGGGAATAGCACATTTAAATTAAATGTTAATTAAGAAAAATCAGAAAGGAATAATATTTATTTGTATTGTGTGTAACTATTTGGGGATTCTATGGATAGGATCGACTGTGTGTTAACTTTTAGGTTTGTAACTATCATTTTCTAAATTTTTTTTTTTTTTTGTCTATTAGTTAATTTTATGAAATAATTTGTGAAAATATTTTTTTTCTGATGACCTAATGAAAATTGTGTAATAAAAATGTATTAAGTGTGTATATTTTCTCTTGTTCACAGATTCTAGGATACTTGCCATAACAAAGCTAGTTCAGGCATAACGATATTTGCAATATATATGTGGGTATACGTGTGTGTGGACATAAAGATTATTCTCTATAGAATTATTTAGATGATGTTAAGCCTATAAAAACCACCTTCACTTTATAGATTTGATAATTAGTTGATTAACGGTCAATACACTCAAAATATCTGATGGCCCAGAGTACTGATGATGATCAGCATTGGTATCATGATCTAAGCACTCAAATATGTGTGCAGATAAAATTTTGGCAATTGCTTTTATAACATCATGCCCCAAATCTGGCATTGGCTATATAATGAGTAGCCTAAGATTTTTACATTATCTCTTAAATCCAGTAACAAAGGATAACTGATGACTTTTGATGTTATAATGGCTTCCAATGATGATTTTTGCTCATTTTTCTGCAACAGTAAAAACAGAGATGCTTTTGTCCATTATCGTTCATTGTAGAGGACGAGGATTAGCTGGCACTCCGGGTATACCTCCCCATAGGTATTATTACAAACGCAGTAACTAATATGCCTCATTATATCCTCTTAACTTTACAATATATACATAAGTCCAATATAACAAACAATTTAACATCGAACATTTATATTTTTAAAGTAAACCTGTTTTCTTTTCAGATGTAGCAGACTTGAGCCTGGAAGGGGTGTCTTACGAGAAATGACAGTTTCTTTTTCCTCAATCGCTTCTCCATTCTGTTTACTGCCATCACTGATACTATTAATAGGTTCCTCAGAACTCACTTCCAAACATAAATTATCTGCAAAATACGACATGATTTACTATGCGACAAAAACAAATATTTAACAATAAATTAAAAAAAAAAATCCAATTCTTAGATTTATTCTTTTTTGTAGTAGAACATAATGCTTATTTATAGTCGAGCAACCTAAGACTTTCAAAAATATAATCAAACAATTTATTTAATTTCAATTATGATAAATTCTTTAAAAATATAAAAAAAAATTCGAAGAGACAAAAAAATCACAATTTCAATACCTGGGACTTCAAAAAGATCTTGCTGGGCCAGTACTATTAATTCTAAAGGCAATTCGGATGCACAAATAATAATATCATCTCCTCCGGATACCATAGCTCGAACTCTGCCATCTACTCTAAGATAAAAAAACATATTAAATTCGTTTAAATAAAAGATAACAAAACAGAAATGAAAACTGCAGCTACAATTAAATTTTCTATCAAGTAGTAGTATTGTACCTTGGAATACGCCATGATATTGTGGCACAAGGTTCTAGACCGTTATCCGCCCATTTCCAATTGTGAATCTAGTTTAAAATAAACGAAAACACTGAACAATAAATTAAACTGATACAGGTTCACATTTCGATAACTAAAATACAAGTAATCAAATAAAACAACTGCAGCTATAGAATTTCTAAACTCCAAATTTATATTTTAGTGATGCACAAATATATATGTACGAGTAAAAAACTTTTTATATTTAATTTCATATACACATTAGGGAGGTTCTTTACAAATTTAGTTCTGAGAAATATTTGGTTATTTAAATATCAATGCCCAATAATGTTTTCAAAAATATTATGTCTCGCTTTGAATAACATTTAGCAATACATATACATAAATCTATTAGTTTTGTTTTTTTTTCATATGTCAAAGCATTGACCAGGAAGCGAACCCGGGCCAGCTACTTGTAAGGCAGCTATGCTAACCACAAGTCCACCAACGCTTGACATAAATCTATTAGTTATTTACATATTGGTGCTTAATGTTATCTTTTTGAATAATATTTAAGAATTTCTGCATAATATTTTTTAAAATCAGATTGTTTATGTATATAGGAAGAACCATCTCCCCACATTAATGGTGTGTTTAATGTTGATATGAGAAATTATATCAATGTTTCACGTGTTTTTATCATCTAATGTAGTCAAAGAGAAAATGAAAATGGAATTAATTTTACAAAATTTGGTATACCAATATTAATAATATAAATAGATATTAAACTATAATGAACTTATACTATGCCTTGTCACACTCCATAACATAAAAAAACATAAAGGATATTGAAGATGGCAATCACACTGTAACATGATCACAGCTTAATATTCATTTATACAATTAGTATTGATAAATTTGAACTTGAGTTTAATTTTACCCCACACACACAGCATAAATTGATATCTTTTTTAATTGACAATTTTACTTTTTCAAAGTATTTCATATAAAACAGGCAAAAAAATTTCTCCATATAGTAGTGCCACCTTGTGGAGAGTTTTTGCCTGTTTACTAACAGTTATGTGCTAGCATGAGATGGTGATCATGTGATGTTTAGTATTTCATATAATAATTTAAATAGATACACAATACACATCAAAATACACATTAAAAGTTTGTCACATTATTATTGGCATTAATGATGAATTCACTTCTAATATATATTTAAATATATAAAAAAAAATTTACCAAAATAATTACAACTCATCTACAGCAAACTTTAATTTTAATCAACCAAGAGAACAAACTGGATTTAAAAGTGGTTTTAGTACAGTGGATCACATCCGAGTATTGAGAAAAGTTATTGAAAAGACTAGTGAATATGAGTTGCCATTATGCTTTGGATTTGTAGATTATAAAAAAGCATTTAATTCTATAAGCATTTCTTCAGCGATTAAAGCATTACATCTTCAAGATACAGACCCAGGATATTGTCATATTCTGAAAAATATTTATAAAAATACAACAGCAACAATTAGATTACATAATGGCATTAGGAAGAGTAACATTGAGAAGGGTGTATGATAGAGTGATTCCATATCACGAAAACTTTTTATAGCAGCTGTAGATTAAAATGGGAAGCTAAGGGTTTAAAAGTAAATGAAGATTATTTTGAAGTCATCTACATTTTGCCGATGATATAGTTATCAGGTGAAAGTAAAAAAAAGAATTAAAAGTAAATGTTAAAAAGACTAAAATAATCTTCAATGCATTTTCTCAAAAGATAGAAATAAAGATTGATAACGATGAGTTAGAAAAAGTTAACAACTACCAAAAATCTTGGTCAAATTTTTACTACAGATGAAAACATAATGAATGACCTTAATCATTGAATTAAACTCGGTTGAAGAGCTTTTGGTAGAAATAACTTAGTATTAAAAGGAAATATGCCTATGTGTTTGAAAAGGAAGGTTTTTAATAAATATTTTTTTCCAATTCTTACTTATGGATGTGAGACTTGGACACTTCATAAAAGAGTAATACATATTTTAGACTACTCAACAAAGTATGGAGAGATGTAAGTTATGAATAATAATAAGCGATCAAAAACGAATTACATGGGTGAGAGAACAAACAGGTGTTATTGACATCAATGAAAGAAAAGACTTAAGTAGAGTTAGGCTGGACATATTGCTAGAAGAGATGATAATAGATGGACAGTTGAAATCTTAAACTGGATTCCAAGAGATTGTAAAAGACCCAGAAAGGGAATATATGCGAGATGGATGGATGAAATAAGAAAGTGTGCAGGGGTAATGTGAAGAAGAGAGGATAGAGACTGGAGAAGATGGATTGAACTTGGAGAGACCTTCATCCTATATTGGATCAATAATAGTCGAAAATGATGATAATAAGCAAATCTTTTACAAGAGTTATTACTACTCTATTTTATAAAGTAGGGCAAAAATAATTTTACAAAAACAAATATTATACTATTCTTATGAACTTATAACTTGACAAATATACATTGACTGTTTTCACTATCTCTATATCAGTGTTCTTCAACCCTTGGTCCGCGGCCCGGTGCCAGGCCACGAAACATTTCTGCAGGTCCGCGTGCTAGACAGGCAGTAAAAAGTTTATATAATAAATAATAAGAGTTTAAACTTTTAATTAATATAGCCAATTTTTATTTATTTTTCCATCTCATTTTTACCCAATTAAAAAAAAAAGAAAACAGAACGAAAACAAAATCTAATCAATCATTCATAAATTAATGTGTTTTTCTAGTTATCACAGATGCTTATGGGGGAGGGGGGTAGAATTAAATTTTTTATTACTTTTTCTAAAAAAATTAAAAAAAAGTTTTTTATTATATAAACTCCATATATATATATAAAACTTTATCTTATATATTTAACATTGTTGTTTTGATTAGTTATAACAATTATGCTTATCTTTAAGAAAATTTATCTATAGACTTCTGCCGATCTGCGAAATCTTATCTTTATTTTGCTGGTGCGCGGAACCTTATCCTTATTTTTACCAGTCCGCAGGTGTGAAAAGGTTGAAGACCACTGCTCTATATTATCCAATTTAATATATCCATTTCTCTTTATATCATTTTTTAAAAGCAATTTCATTTTATCTCCTTTTAATTTCTTCAAGTAAACTGCCAGCCTTCATCAGAGACATTTTGCACGATGCCTCAAGGGATCATAAAAGAATTTTTGAGGGGTGATGGAATTCTTGAAAAATTTATATCTAATAATAGTTTTTACTAAAGCTTTCTTTTTCTTTAAAATTAAAAATATAATAATGCACCTTATTTTTATACTAACCTGGCAGTAATTGTATTGGATAAAATTACATAATAAAACAACTAACATATTTGTGTTCCCTAATAAAACAAAACCCTTGTTTAACCAGGCAATTATCACATGGGTATTGAAATTCACCCAGTGAAAAAATAACACCTAATTGCTATTTCCTAGCTAATTAGTCAATAATTTTTATGGGGTCATATAGAAAAGGGATATCAAAGAGAAATAGGTTGCATACGGCTGTTGCAGATAACATGTTTGACTATTCTGCCCTCTATATAAAAAATTAAACAGATCTCTAAAAATGGTTGCTGTTTCATCAAAAACAATCAGAAGAAAATAAAATTAAATAACTTTAAAAAATGTAAAAAAAGAGAAGTAGTGTATTATATAGTGACAAATATGCATTCAATTTCATTTTATTTTCTTAATAATTTTTATCTATCTTATATATATAAAATCACATGTCACGGAAGTAGATAACGAAAGTGATAATTTTATATTGTACCGGGTCGAACCGCTGAAATCACTTACTTATACGTATATATAAGTTTTGGCCGGTTTCAAACTCCTCCATAATACATTTATAATCTTATAAATGTTACGTGAATGAACCGGCACGTTTGAGCAAAATGGGAGATCTTATTGATAGCTTTAACTATCAACAATGGCCCATCTCGGCTGCTAGATTCAAACCCCTACTATCCAAATACTTTATTTGTTTCGGAGTAAACCCCGAGGCGCCAGCTAGTCTTGATGACTAACGTATTCGGGCAGTAGGCTCATAATCCAGCGCTCGAAACATTCCCTAAAACTAGCTCAGTCTAATTTTAATTCAATAACAAATTATACAAAATTGGTGGTGGAAAGAATTAATAAAAGGTTGGTAAAAAGAATTGACTGACAAATGAAGTTTAAGTTTAAAGACAATTTATTTTAATCAAAAATTAATTAAGTTTTAAAGATAATTTATTAACCAACATTAATTTACTAAATTTAAACATCTTGATAATCTAATTTAATACATGCACATTTTTAAATTAACACATTATAACATATATCTGGTGAAAAGCATAAATAATATGTGACATCGTTAAATTATCTCACATTCCCACACATGCACATCAATAGTTCATTTTATGCATGCTTAAGAGTTCAAATTACTTTACTCGGTAGGATTGACGAATTACAGCAGTGGCTACTATGTATAAATGATAATAAATAAATGTTTACCTAGGATTTTTGGAGCGTGGATATTGCTTGTTGTTGGCTGCTTCTGATGGAGTATATCTAACCGGTTAGATTTTGATGTTTATTGAAAAGATTTTATGCTAATCCGTTGGTTTTATTCTTGGAGACAGTTGAACAATTGACGGAGGATTTCTGAGTTGTTATGCAGACATTATTTCACAGGCAGGTTTTGATGATCTTGTTGGACTAAAAGGCTGAAGCACAAGCGTATATTTCCAAAAGCTGCTCAACAATGCATTTTTGTTCCTGGATACATAATAAAAATGCACTGTTATCTCAACTGAAATAAGACTGTCATTGCAGACTAGACTGCTAAAACTCTCTCAAATAATTGTCCAATAAAAAATCTAGCTATTTATATCTGCAAAGTGTTTTTTGTTTTAATATCATCCGGCAAATGAGTGTTGTCGAAATTTCATTGATAACTAATCCTTTGACATCGTGTTTTTGAAGATTGTTTAATTAGTAGTAGCTATTTCAAAACATGTTGTTTTTATATCTTTAGTAGCCCACCGCTGTGTTTTTAAATATATTTCATTTCAATATTTATTTTCATGTGTTTTTCAATACGATTTTAACACGCATTTATTATATCTCTTATTAACAGCTTACATTTATTTACATTCGCACGCACATATATATTTTACTATTCTAAAATCAAAAATAGTTTTAAGATTATTTTTCTTCTTTTATTTAAATGAAGAGATTTATATTTTTTTTTAAACCTTTTAAATTGTATTTCAACTAATAATAATAAACTCTTTACTTCCTTTTTATAAAACCTTCAGTTTAACTTTAAGAAAACCCCCTTCCCACTTTAAATCAATGATTTTTCAACTTTTATTTCAACTCTTTTACGAAAGATTTTTTTTATTTTAATAATTTTTTTAGACAAAATTATTTTATATACATGTGCCAAATTGGCCTTGGCACAATATAATGCATTAAATCGAGTTATTTTAAATTCTCATTTTGTAATTATTTTTTTTTACTTTTTGTTAAACCATAGTAACTTTTATGAATGCAACTTATAGAGTTTTTTAAAAAAATGTATTTAAATTAAATGTTCTTCTAGAGTCTTTAATTATTGAGGTTGAAAGTTAGGAAACATTCAGCGTTTTTTTTTTTTTTTTGTCTTTTGGAAAAAATAATTTGAAAGTACTGATATATATACTCTTTGTTATTGCATTGTTTCAATCTTTATTTTCTTTGACAATAAATAATCTGCTTCTAGAACAGAACCTACAAATAAACGTTTACTCTAAAAAGTTTTGCAAAAAATCATAAGTCTTACATATATATATTTGATGTCATTCTTTTCTAAAGTTATCCAAAATTTAATGTAACACTATTGGAATTTCAAAAACAGCCTATAGATATTGTAAGAAAAGGAAGTGTTAGAAACAAATTTCTCCATAAGGGTAGGGTCGAGTGGAGTAAATCCCGGAGAAGTTGAGAACCAAAGGCGGGAGGGGAACTGTGCCCCCTAGTTAGGGATAATTTAAAACTAAACCATGATTTTCAACAATTAAAAAAACCCTGAATGTAATGTTCAAGCATCAAAACTGATAAGATGAGCTATAGTAGAAACTTTTAGCTATTGAGTCCATTACTCGACAACCGTACTAAACTCCTCAGGCAATAAATAATATATAAATATAGACCATCAAATATGGATTTATCAATAACAAAATGTTTTAAGTTTGAAAAGCAAATTTTCCGTTCAAAATAAGAAATAATCATAATATTATGACTTTATATAAAATTACCCACAGAAGCAAAAATCTTGAACTTTTTTTAAAAAAAAGGGGTAAAAATCATATAAGAAATCATAAACAATAAAAATTAATTTAAGTAAATATCTTGATTTCTGTCAAAAATTAATGGGTTTTAGTTAAGATAAAAAAAAGCTTATAAAGACAATATATATTGAATCAAATATTTCCATAGATTGTTATTATAATAAAGAATAGAAATAAGGAGATTATATCCATGTAAACAGTGATAATAATCAATTGACGAAACACTTTATTACATTTGACAATGCAATAGGAAATATTACTTAAACAGAGATAACTTATAATTCTGATACTGTTATGAAACTATCAATTACGATTATTTGATAATCCAAGAGTAAACAAGTTTTCTCATTAATCTGTAATAGTTCTTTTGTTGGAGTTTTTTGCTGAAGTAAAAGGAAGTTGTCTTTTATTTCATACTCAAGTTCTAATATGGATTTAAACCCAGAAAGTTATTTTTTATAGGTGGGAAAATGCAAAAGAATAACATTTTTCTTAATATTCTGTAAATATTTTAATATTAATTAATAAATGAGATAACTGGCATATATACGAAGTTAAATCAACAGCAAAGGTGTACTGACATGCAGGAACCAATCAGAGCAGTTCTGCAGTCTAAATGAAAACAATAGCAAACATGTCCAAGCAACTACTAATCTATTAAAATAAATAAAAAGGAGGCCCTCTTTTGATCTGTTACTCATATTGTTATGTACGAGCTAGAAGTTGGACATTATAGCTATAAGAGTTGAATTACAATGTTCAGTAATATTTCTTACATCCAACTAAAATTAAGGTTCTCCCATCAGCAAGTGATTAGTAGTGCCTTGAACAAGTTTGCTACTGTTTTACCTTGGCTGTGGATCTAACATCGTACATATAATGGTTATCCCATTTACTAATCAATTTACATCTATATTAACCGTTAAAAATACTAAATTTACATATATATATATATGTATGTGGTTGGTAATATAGTTGTTTGAATGCATTTCTCTGAGAATCTACTTTTATCTCAGATATGAAGATATAAAGCTTATTTCCTTGCATAACTAAAAATATCATACTGTAATTAAGTTGTTTCTAATCACAAATATCATTTTTTGATTATCATAATCATGCTTTCAGATTTTATATAAATACAACTGAAGTAAACAATATAATTTAATTAGTATATTGTATTAAAAATGTTAGAATAACAATATATATATATTATAATAAATGGAGTTTATGAAATAGAATATAGAAAATGTAAGGATAAAGGGATTACAGATAAATATGTAGGTGAGACAAAAAATTCAATATATACTAGATTAAAACATAAATATGATAGAGGAACACCGGAATATATGCATTTTATGGAGTCAGGTCATAAACGTAAACTAGAAAAAGACAATATTAGAATGATAAGTTATGCAAGTAGTAGAAGAGATAGAAAAATAAGGGAGGCAATTTTAATAAAGAAGATAAAACCAAATATTAATAGAGAAAGGGGTTTAAAAACAATCTTAGTACAAAAAAATAAATATAAAAAAGGATAAAAAATAAAAAGTAAAAACTAATAAAAAAATAATATAAATAAGTAGTTTGTATAATAGATAATAGCGGGAGCTATATATAAATATAAAAAAAGAAAAGGAAGTAGGAAGGATGATAGGATAGAAAAAATGGCAGAGGAAAAAGAGAAAAAGTAGATTAAGGTAAGAAATAAAAAATACATATAAAAATAATTTTATAAAAATTAAGTAAATAAAAAAAGCAGGAATAAAATATGGATAAAAAAGGAATTAAGGAATGGAATAAGATAAGAAAAAATTAAGATAATATGTAGAAATAAATAAAATGAAAAATAAGGTTAAATATATGAATATAGTAATATAAGAAAGATTTCATAAACATTACATTGAATTTCTAAAATTATGGTAAAGATAAAAGATGAATAAATATAAATATGATAATAATTAAGAATAAAAATAAATAAGAAAAATAAAGGATAAAATAGAATTAAAAAGTTAAAAGTTATAGAATAGTAAGTTTAATGAATAAAGTGATGTTAATAACTAAGTTGATAAAATTGTAAGATTATAATAGATATATGTATGAAATATGATTGTATTGATATAATGTTTAAATTTTGTAGATCTGACGAAGACTGCTAGGAACAGTCAAAACTGTAAAGAATAAATAAATATATTTTACTTTAAAGTGTAAGAAGAGTGAAATGTTGTTATTATATATTATATAAAAAAAGCAAAAATAAAGAAGGAAAGAGGAAGAGAAAGTAAAGTGAAACTAATATGAAAGTCTTAAATGCATTGATTTCTGCCAGAATCATAGTGCTAAATAGAACTGCACTATTAAAAATATAAGTATATAGTGGCAAAGACCAATATGTAAATCATGCACAGTATGTAAATTAGATGTTCAATTTTTTTTGATAATGAGATATAGGAATCTTTTCTACTGATGTAATGAAGATCCCTTGCAATAGTCCAAGCCTGTTGGCATATATTGTTCTTTCAATGGAGGGAGAAAAGGTGTGTCAGTAGCCAGCTCTTGATCAAAAAAGATCGATTTGAATTCACGATTTAATTCACCTTTATTATATGAATACTTGTGCTGGGAGATTCTTGTTAATCTATTAGTGCGTGATTCACTGTAACACACAAAGCTACAGGATGGGGCAGGGCATGAAATTTGATATACGACCTGGGCAGCATGTTCAAAAGGTTATTGTCTTGTATTATTGAAACAATTGAGTGAGAGGAGCGATCTAAAGCTAACTCTAAATGTGTCTGCGCAGATCTTTCGAAGGTTCATTGCAATTCAAGGGATGTAAGAAGCTTACCTATGGTTTAGATAGGTTATTATTGTCAGCAACTTTGTTAACGTTATAAAATTTTCCAACTGTTTTATTAGTGTGTTATAGTTATATCTAATATTTATTAAATCCTTAATATAAGACTCAATATTGATTTTTCTGTCAACCTCACACTTGTGTAACTTTTGGTTTCTATGTACCGAAATCTTTCAGGCCTGCAATTTTGTGTTCAAATGGAACTTTAGACTTGGGATGGATGGCTCCCTCACTTGGACTGGTTTCACATTCATTTTGAAGCTCACTCTTGTTTCTTTGGTTATATATATATCCAGAAAATTTATCCCCTGATTCTTATCTTCGTTTTTAATAGCCCATTCCAGAGTTGACACTTTATCAAGTTCAAAATCTGATCCTGCGAAGCAAATATAAATACGTCGTTTACAGATCTATTCGGCAGTATGATTCTGGCAGCAATCTGCTAAAAGCTGGCTCAGTATATTTGATACTTTTTTATAGGTTTTATTTTGCCTTTTCATATTAACTTGAACAGTACAAGTTTGGTAGAATTAGTAAATAAGTGTAAATATATATTAGAGGTTCAATATACTATACAGTGACATACCATCTTTATAACCTTATTTATTGATTAGTCAGGGTTTTTTTCGACTCTTAATTTTTCTTCAAGTAGAGTTTGTACCAATTTTCATTAAATAAATAATCCAAATGGCTTTATTGTTCAGGAGTTCACAAAAAGTTTAACGGAAGTGTCAGAACTGGAATCAATACGACGATCTTATCCTCCAAAATCAGACAGTCTACCACAGCATTAAACACCAAAGGGCAACCAATTTTTATTGACATTTATCAATTAAAAAAAATTTTTTTTTTTTACACTATTTTATAATAAGATTTCCGTTAATTTTATAATAACATGTATATAATCAAGTGATATATAATTTGTAAAAAGTTAATAGAATTTCCAGTTGTTGGTTTTTTTTTTTGCATTTGAAAGAAATAATCAGATTATTGTGCTGACTAATATAAAGGCAACAGCGGTGATAAAATATTAGGACAAATTAGTAAAAGAGCAATGAATGTGTTGAAAAACAGAAAGCCTGGAAATGATGAAATAATTAGGAAATGAATCAATATGGTGGTGATACATTGCATATAAAGTATGAATAAAAATCGTTGTTATTGCCAATCTACAAAGATGGAAACAGACAAAATGTAAAAAAAAAAAGCCTGTTTAAAACTGGAAAAGCCACAGATTAAAATATTCAAATTAACCAACATATTCACTATATATCAGAAAAGAGTAATGGATAAGGTCAGAAAAAAGTGTGAAGAGACATCAATTCATGGAATAAGAATAAATAATTATGATATGCATATGACATACTTATCTGTGAAAAAGTTAAAGAAACAATAAAGTACTAAATGAGGAAACAAAAAAAAAAAGGATTCCATAAGCAAAACAAAATGGCGGTGGTGGGTAAAAATCAAAATTGATGGAACTGAACTAAATAATATAGAAAATCTAGTATATTTTAAAAGTCATCATCATCATTATCAACCATTATCAATCCACTGCAGGATGAAGGTCTCTCCAAGTTTAATCCATCTTCTCCGATCATTAGCTTCTCTTCTCCACATCACCCCTACACATTTTCTTATTTCATCCATCCATCTTACATGTGGTCTCCTTCTGGGTCTTTTAGATTTTAAAAGTAAAATGATATAAATAGTGATTTTGATTCCCAAAAGGAATTAAAATTAAGACAATCAGAGCAAGAACACGTCAGATTTGAAAAGTAGGCAGCATATTACAAAACAAAATAAATGTACTAAATACGTGCATACATGAGAGATGAGTGGGAAAAAAGTTGATCTTTGATAGATCATGTTAGAAAAAATTTCTGGATGCAAAAAAGTTTCCAATGAAGAGTTTTACAAAAGAGAAATGAAAAGACATTTTAATGAAAATTTTAAAATTGTGATAATTTTCATTAATGAATTATTAAAAATTATAAAACTCTAATTTTTGGTATCAGATAAAGACCCTATAAAAAACAGACGAATAACATAAAAGAATAGCATAAAGCTAATCTTCATTCAGTCAGTTTTCTTACAAGATACAAACAAAAATGGAAAGAGATGGAAATGAAAACATCATACACCTACAAATATTAAGCCTACGGCTTTCTGAAGATGATGATATTATTTTTACATACAATGTTCATTAAGTTTATCAATTTTAATCGATGTTTTAAAAAAAATGTCTAGAATTATAAAAATTCTAAATGACGCTCATAATTTTGTCCTTATTATTAGTTCTGATTTATTATTGATCAATCTGTACATAGATCTTTCAAGAAGATCCTAATAAGAAAATAAAAATAAAAAAAAGAAGAGGGGATTAAAAATAATACACTTACCATTAACTGGGTTCCACAGGCATAAATAAGTTTTTGTCCGTTATCAGTCCAAGTTCCACAAGTGATATTTCTACAACATTATTAAATTTTAAATTAGATACAGAATAGTATATAAAGTGAATTGCAATCAATAAAAACATAATTAGCTTCCCATTAATTAGAAAATTTAATAAAATACAAAGAATGCACATAGTGAATTTAATACATTGGAAAAAAATCTAAATTTATCTGAAAATTTTCAGTATGGCTAAATGTATGATTACATTAGTATATTTTAAATGCTATGTTGAACTTACATTTAATCAACTTTGAATTAATCCTATTCTACAAACTGACACTTCATAGCTATTCTTTAATTACAAAATAAATATTATTCTATTCACCTGAAGAATAAAAATAAAAGAATACACAAATGGATTTATATTCATTTCTATTTATAAACATTAAACAAATTTACACCATATTTGAAGTATAATTCAATATTGTGCAACTCATAAAAAAATTATTAAACTATTTGAATCCAATTGTTGCTAAAGTTTGCTATTTTCTTATCATGTCTAAAAAAATTAATCTTATAGGACGATTTGATAGATCAAGAAGAAACTTTATTTGTGAAGATGTATAATATAAAAGTTTTGTCTTTGCTTTTGACAACAGAATAAAATAATTTTTAACGCCATTCAGTACATAAATTAATAAGTGTTACAACTCATTACTAGAAATTATTTGTTGTTTTTTTTTATTTGGAGACATACTATGGGTTCTCTAACTTGAATGACCTTATTAACTTATGTTGATCAAAGAAATCTCTCTCTTGAAAACTTACCTAATCTGTAAAATAGACTTGACTTATATATATTGTACCCTTTTGTTTAGGTCCAAATGAATCTATTGTGTCAATTTTTAAAAAAATTTAAATTAAGGATATATTTTAGTTGGTATGAATACTGTGTTATGTTGACAATGTTTTTAAAAGCTTAGTTAAAGTAAAATGAGAATATTAAATGCATGAAACTATACTAATATATTAAAAATAGTTAAATAAAGCTAAATGGTGTAATTTTATATGGTTGGAAAAACTGGCCATAATGAAATAGTGTATTAATGTCTTTTAAATAAGTATTTAAAGCTGAATTTTATAAGTAATAACTTACAATTAAATAAATAGTATATTTTAAAATGAAAATTATACTTAATAGTTGTATTAAAAATTATTTATTTAAAATGTAATATTTTGTGGGGACAAATGTATTTAGTTTTGTAGTATCAAAATTAATATTCTAAATTTAGTTATTATATCATTATTCTTTAATATAATATTTTTTTGCAATTAAACATTTATTTTGTTACCAGACAGTAAAAATTGATACAGATTTTGTCAGGGTAAGTCATGTGACATGATATTCATACTTGTAAGCTTACAAGTTTTTCTGCTAAAAAAGTTTCAAAATTGCTTTACAATTGTACTATACAATTGAAAACATTTATTTGTCTATCACAAGATAAAAATAAAAATTAGCTATTATAAAATATTTAATTAGGTTTTAAAATAAATGTAGTTAAAAATAAATGTTGGACAGATTGATAAAATATTATTTTTAAAATACTATTTTAGAATGTTTAGTTGGTTTAAGTAAAAGTGTAAAATTAATTTAGAATATTATTAAATATTTGATGAGTCATAGATTTATTTTTAATTTTAATTGTGCAATCTTAAAATAAAATGTAAATTAGATGATCAGCTAAAAATCAATAGTCAATCAAATTATCAATTTACTTTGATATAAAAGCAGATGTTCACTTGTTTCTGTGTGCATTTTAATCAGTCAGTTAGGTGCTTTTTGTCAGTCAAATGGGTTTTAATCAGTCAATTCAGTTCTATAATAGCTCTCTTAATAATTTATTTTTTTAAAAATAGTAAAGTATTGTATAGTGTACTAATTGGAATTATTTTTAAAGAAGAGTATTTAAAAAAACTATAAATTATTCAGTTTAAATCATGCACTGTTAAAACAACAAATTTTCTTACTAAGTCAGTCTATCGAAACTTAATTTTAGCGTTGCAATAACTATGGAATTCATACCAAAAGTAATTGTATACCTGTGGGAAGATTTTTAAAATTATGAATGAAGAAAAAGATAATATTAGTCATATTAATATTATGGACATTGTGTAAAGAATTAGACAGAAAAATTTGCTGGAAATTAAAAGTAAATGCATTTTATTGCAAAAAAAGATAGCTTTATCTAAAAACCAGCAAAGCAACGGTAAAGACTTTCAATTTTTCAATATTTTTGAAAATATATCGTGTTTTTTTTAAAAAAAAATTGCAGTAAATGTTTTTTAAAGACAATATTCTTTTAAGAATTTATTCTGAACTTATATTCCAAAATGATGGAATAATAAAGATTAAGATTACAGCAAATATATTTTACATGAAGAGTCTTCAGTATCTAAAAAGACTTTTTTCGCATTCGTTAGTGAAGCTATAATTATACTTAAAATAATGTGTAATCGGTCTGCTTAGCGCTAAGCAGACCGATTACACATTATTTTAAATATAATTATAGCTTCACTAACGAATGCAAAAAAAGTCGCATATTCATAATTACAATTTTCACTAGTGAAGAGAAAAACAATTTATTAAAAAGACTGCATGTATTTAATAATATTTTAAAAAAACCGATACGTGGAAAATTATTATCAGAAAAAAAAATACCTTGATAATTAAAATTATCCTGACGGAATAACTTTTTGTTAATTTTAATGAATTATTAAATGCTAATTTCATTGGAATAAAAAATGCGCAATTTCCATATAAGTATGTCTGAACTTTTATAGCTGTAATAGATGCATCAAGAAACAGAATACAGGATCCTGTGGAACGAGAAAAAACTCTGGAGAAATATTTTTAAACATTATAAATTAATATCGTCTTTAATAATCATTATTCTGAAAGTTATAAATAACAGACTATAATTTTTATAAACTTTCAAGTAAAGATTAATGATTATTTTTATAGATGAATCCAGATTTTTAAAAGTTGACTTTCTTTTCGTTTTTCATTTTCGTTTCATCATTTTTTTTTTAAATCAACTGATCATGCGTCGTGCGGGAGATGAGTTTTGTTCACAAGTGTTGAGACAATAGTTGTCGTAGCAACATGCGCCGGGGAGATTGAATGCTTACAAGGATTTGGCAATGGAAATACCCAAAGAAATAAATAACTTTTTTTTTTAAATTACTTATAATGGATTAGATTTACGTAACTATGTTTTGCATTATTTTATGTACTAATAATAGCATTACGTTCTTTTATTATTATTATTATAGGCAGGAAATTACATACAAATTATTTACTAATATAAGATGATAATTATAGTAAAGAATACTTAATTTTCTGTAAAGTTTTTTTTTAAAAAAAATATTTTTAAATATGATAGTTGCTGAATAAATGTTTATATTATGTAATATTTTATTAAATGTTGGACCAAGAAAACGTCTAAAAGTGATCAACTAGAAATTGTCACTATGGGTAAAAGTTATAAAATATTATTTTTTTTTTTATAATGTATTTATTTTATTTTATTTAGATTGCTTGAAGTATTTATAGTATTATTGTATGAACGTATGGGTATGTGTGATACATTAAACACACATAAAACTTATATGAGTTAGATTTTTAAATAAAAATATGTATACTTTTATTTTGTATTACTTATGTAATATATATTTAACGATGAATATAATTACATGATTTTTTAGTAAAGGAACTCTATTACTTTAAAATGTTTAAAGTATTGGTTTAGTACATCGATACCAATCATTTGTATTTCTATTGAGAATTTTTTGAAAGTGAAGTAACCTTTTCTTGTTGAGTAGTCTAGATTGTTGAATTTATATGTGAATTTTATTTGTTTTTAGAAATATGTTTGAGAATTTTGGTGATGTAGATAGATAAATTTATTAAGAAATTTTAAAGTGGTAGTGATTTGGGAGTATTAAAAAGAAACCAAAGGGATGCTTAGACATAGGTTTTTATGGGGAATAGAATTATCTTAGTAATTATGCATATACAGATAACGAAGCTCTGTACCTTGTATATTTCCATGGACAGTGTTTTCCTTTGTATTGAATATTAATGTTCCAAAAAGCTGAATAGCTTGGACATTATTTTTTAGTGGAGGTTATTAGACAGAGAAGTCATGCCTCTTTTCTTTATATGCACTGTTGCCATGTTGACTATCTTATATGTTTGTACTATTGAGTTAATACTCTAGTTTGGTCTTCATACCTACGCATCTGATCGCTATTGTAATTTCTAAGATATTGCATCATACAGAACTGTATTTTGAGAGAGAATGATAAATAATTTTGGAATTGAAGGATCGTTATTTTAGAACAGGATAAGATAGGTTTTTCTTGCTTTGAATTATGTTGAGATTAAATACAAATGAGAGTGAGAGTAAAATTAAAATATAAGGATAAAGAATCATAAATATTTTCCGTATTTTAGTAAACTATATTTTATGAAATTATACAAGTGATAATAAAATTATGCATGAAACTTTTGGAAGAATTATGAATATTTTTAACTTACATGTAATGCATATTTTTTAATGGATAATACATCCAGAGAAACAACATAGAATAGAACAAGTAATTATATTTTATAAATATTATGTTTATGTTTAGGAAACGCATCAACACATACAGAGTTTTATATTAAATTAATGCCAAGTAAGATGTATAATGTATGTTAATTATATTATTATTTGAGTCCACTTATTTTATTAACGAACCAGAATATATATTTTTTTTGTTTGTTTGATACTATCAGCACTATCATGATAAAAGTCATTTAAATAATTGAGTATAAACTGATAGATATGTATTGAAATAAGTGCTACTTCTGTAGTTTATGTTTTCATAATTTGCGTATGTTTTGATGGAAACATATTATAATATCCTTCAATTGTAAACAATATATTTTAAGCTCTAAGTGTATCCATGAATATTATTGGTAATGTTATTGTGAATATTTTAAACAACATAACAAGTTCTAAGTCAGAGTGAAGGCTTAGGTACTTAGATTTAATTTTTTTTGTGTGTGTGTGTGGAAATGAAGGAGTATGTAATTATCCAAGATTCTTTAACTGTAAATAGTGTAAATAGTTAATTTTTTTGTTAAAAGTGTTATAATAAAATTTTGTTAAACTTGTTTTTATAAATTTTTGTGTTATCTTGATTTTTTTCACATCGCAACATATGATCTTAAGATATGTTAAACCAAATAAAATATTTGCACAGTACGAATAAGATTATTTATTTGAGAAATTGCAGTGTTTCTTAATATTATTTATTTGAGAAATTTCATTATCATTATTATCATTATGGTCATAAATTAATTACACAATTTATTATACAGAGTTATAATATTATTCATTGCCACGTATTCTCAGATTATCAGATTATACCACATATTATATTTAAGATGCCACATGAAAGCTAAAGATTATACTATATTATTTATTTACTATTATTATTATTATTGATAATTACTGTAATGGGGAAAATAGATAAGATTGAATTATACACTGAAGATTATTATTATTATTATTATTAGTTAGGTTTAGTTGAGGGTGATATAAAATCCCTTATCATGCTTGACTACAGAAGATTATAAGTTGAGTAGAATTAGTTTAAAGAACCTGAGATTATTATTTAGTTATATTATTTTGAATAAAGAGATTAGGAATTATTTAAAGTCGTAAGAGTGCTATAAATTTATTATTATTGAAATAATAGGGGGGATAGTATTCTTATGCCATTGAGGTTGTATCCTGTGGGATATTAGCTCAATGTAATTCATATTGCCACTTGTATCTCATACTTCATGGTCTCATGATTTAATAAATATTTTATTTATTATTTTATAAAACCGAACCATTTTATTATTTTATTAGTTAGAGAGTTTAGTTTAATAATAGACAGTATCATAGGATATCTTTATTATTGATTAGATGTATTTTAGCCAAGCAGAACCATTTATCTGAGCTAGTCCTATTTTATTAGTATTATATTTCCTGGAAGTGAGGGTACAATATAAATGTTTTTTTTTTAAAAAAAAATATGTATCCAAATGTGATTTAATATAGGAAACTTTTTTTTTTTTACAATTATTCATGATCAATAATTTGAATTATATGATCTCCCAACAGCAGAGAAAAACTAAACAAAATTGATAAAGTGATATTAGCTTTAGTGCCAGAAATAAAAAAAATATCGGAAGATTATTTTGATGGTTGATCGTTTATTCTTTAATCAATCATAAACCATTACAAAGGTCATTTTTAAGAAAGAGAACTCTCAGCAATGCAATACCTTATATGGTTAGGCAATATGTTTTTCGTGTAAAAGATTTTAAGCTACAGGTTAGCATTCCTCACATGGGCAACTTAAGTTTCTATCTATGACTTAGATGAGTCAAACAATCATAACAATAGATATAAATCAATGTGATTTATAGTGTTATCGATAGGAAATATTTTATTCATTAGATTAAAATTAACCAAAAAATTCAAATATTTCTTTAAAATGGATCTGTGGTTGTTCGTTAACTTTGAATTAATCCTATTAGTTGCATAAATTAAAATAACTGATTCTTTATAGCTATTTTTCTTTAATAGCGTAATATATAAATTTATCCAAGAATATGAAATTATTTCAAGAAGAATAATTCAGGAATAAAAGAACACACAAATTATTATTCATTTCCGCTCATAATTGAACATAAAATGGATTTAAATACCAATAAGTAGAAAAAGATTTAAGAGACCTATACCATACATAATGTAATATAGGGTATATGAGCACAGACTTTCAGATGACCCATCACTCTCCACTCTATCTAACAACACCGATACACTCAAGCACATATATGCTGAAAAGATAAATACATAATATATTATTTTATTTATCTTTCTGGCTACATATTACTGAAATCAGACACATCGTACGAAGTTTTAGAGTGGCAATCCCAAATGGAGGCTATAGTAAAGTTCTAAATGTATTGAACAAGTCTATATTATTCATATATTTAGTGGCCAAGTATAAATTCAGATAATAACTCTAAAAGTTCACAATAGACCACAATGACCGACTATATAAAATACCAGATAAAGACAAAATTACCCATTGGTGTGGCAAATTTGTTCTAATTGTTATCAATAATTTTTCTAATGATTCAAAGTGATTGATATCCCATTGCATTTTACCAATACATTTACTTATAGCTCTGAAAAAGTTGCTTGCTATTCGTCATGTTCATGAAATGATTTCCAAATAATGAAATAACATTTACATCAGCATAGTTTAAAAACTTCTGCTTAAACAACAATAAACAACATTATTCCATCCTGAAAATAATGGAAAAAGTTGATGGATATTGCAAAAACAAGAAAGGCAACCAACTTACTTCAGAAACCCACTTATCTAGAATAGTTTCCCAGTATGACACCCAATGATGCTATGGATAAACTATCAGCCAAAGTAGTCTCCTAGATTATATCTTGAAAGCCGACCTGTCGCTTATCAAAGTAAATCAGAAAAGGAAAGCCGACAGTGCAAATCAGCCTGCAAAGGGAAAACTTCATCGACTCTTAAGTACTAAAATCCTCT
The DNA here is from genome assembly GCA_028023455.1 of Epiperipatus broadwayi. Classification (NCBI taxonomy): domain Eukaryota; kingdom Metazoa; phylum Onychophora; class Udeonychophora; order Euonychophora; family Peripatidae; genus Epiperipatus; species Epiperipatus broadwayi. The sequence continues at coordinate 9,999,779 of JAQFVV010006208.1, read as the reverse complement.
CTCACCATCACAGGCAAAGAAATAAAATTCATCTCAACAACTCAATATCAGAAATAAAATCAAACCAAAGAATGAAAATTAGTTATCAGTAAAAAAAAAAAAATTAATCCCGATGTCATTGATGAAGGAACCAGTTAAGAGATCAACAATTAAATCAATTATGAATCAAGCAACTTGAATGTAATACTTAGAATCGGCATTACAAATCAATTTTTCAAACAATCATATACTTTGTATATATGAACAAAATTAATCACTGGGTCTACATCTGCAAGTTCCCTGTGATCTGTCTCTTGGCTATAAAGTCCGTGACTTTATCCTTACCTTACCTCGTCATGGCTTTTAACAGATATATTCAAAAACGCATAAATTTGCCTACAATCTCACCCCAATACTGATGACTACCTCGATTGTTTTCAACTTGGTAGATAGTTAAATTACAATCAAAAAAAAACAAGATAGTAGTTAAATAGGAAATAATGTATATACTAATTACTGATCCCCAACTTGTCATCGATTAGTTAAAAAAGCACAAAGTTACAATTTTATTATAGTAACCATGGTGATTAAATACATATAGAATGGAGACACATAACAGTAAATTGATACATATTTTTTAAATTAAAAAAATAATTTTAATTTTACAATGTTGGTCTGGGTTCAAATCCCCATTAATAATAAGTATGTAAAAAAAAAAAAATTAAAAAAAATGAACTACTCTTAATGTCAATTCAGAAGTAAAGTTTATTTTCAATCTTTAATATAAAAATTAAATTAAACAAATCAACAAAAAAAGGACACACTAAAATATACCAAAAATATAATTATAATATCTTATTCTAATTCAACTCTAACTATTGACAATATATTATTAAACCACTTTTAAATGTATATACGAATATATAAAATTAAATTCTATATACATTGAGAATATAATGATATAAAAATTCTAATATCAGGATTTCTTATCAAAAATATTCTTGGAAATTTTATTTTATATTTTGTTTTATAAACTTTAATGATTTTCAATTAATATTTTAATGAAAATAAGTTTAATAAGTACATAAAGATGTTAAATTAATACAGAAAAAATGAGAGAAAAGAATATGAATAAATGAAGTTAATAAAAAAAAGAGGAAAAAAAGTAAAAACATAAATTCTGAATACAAAAGTAGCATATTGTATAGTTTTTTAAATAAGCATTTTTTCCGTAATTATATTAAGAACATTCAACAAATAATGTTCTAATTATTTATTGAGCGCACAGGTAGTATGTAATTAGAAAGAGAAAGGTTTTAACCTTTTTCCATGAGGACTTTAAACATTTGTATAATAGCCAAACGATGTTGTTTTTGACTATAGAGGGACCTCTCAAATCTCAACACAAGATAGGGATTTTATAAAGATTATCTTTATAAAATCCCTATCCTGTGTTGAGTTTTGAGAGATATCTTTATAAAATTCTTATCTTGTGTTGAGATTTGAGAGGTCACTCTATAGACAAAAACAACATCGTTTGGCTATTATACAAATGTTTAAATGCCTGTAGAAAAAAGTTAAGGCCTTTCTCTTTCTAATTTAATATATAAAAAATAAGTTTTTAGAATAATAGTTTCTAGAATATTATGGGTGAAACAATTTTAATTGTAAAATAAATAAAAAATATATTCACAATTTAAAAATTATTAAAAAATTGTTATGCATTAAAAAAATTGTACCGAGATTAGTATATACTGTGACAATTTCACGTGTGAGTGTAGATAGTCTTAAAATGGAAAAAAAATAGTTAATTCTGATAAAGGCAAGATCAGAGATTCAATAAATACAATTATAGATTTTATATTTCTTTAAATAAAGTTAGGGAATACTGTGTAACTCCCTTGTAACAGGGTTTAAACCCAGCTTCAAAATGAGTATATTTATTTTGAGGTCTAAAATAATAAATCCATAATAGTATGGGTTTAAAGTCCTAGCATTATAGGACCCTTTAACCTCTGACCCAGTGTCCACCCAAAATGGATTATTTCCCTGTCGCTGTACAATAGTGAATGGACCCTCATATAAATTACAAAACTTACAGCAGATGAATTTTCCTTGGTCACTAACGTGTGGTGTTTTCACCATTACCTTGTCCCCTACATGGAATCGATGCTGGGTATCCGCTGATCTTTTATTTCTATTTTGACTCCTTTTCATAAGGCTCTGGTAACCTTAAGCTCTAACGGCTTCTACATCGGGCTCATTCAACCATGGCAAGGGGTTTTTTTATCAATCAAGGGACGTGTTTTCCTAAATGCAGCCATATTGGGGCAAACCCGATCGATTCGTTGACCGACCAATTGATATAATTGATGACCTGTGGAACTTCTTGACCCACCCTCGATGGTTCATTGGAAGATATGTTCTAAATAACCGACCTAGTTCCCGCATAACCCTCTCACATGGGTTCGATTGCGGATTACAAATGGATGTCAATATGTGCTTGATTCCCTGTTGTTGTATCCACCTATTCCATTCCCCCGTATGAAGGGAGTGCCATGATCTGATAATAAAATGTTTGGTTTTCCCACAGTGAGAAAGTGGTTATTTTCTAGCATTTTATAGTGTTCTTAGTATTTGCCTGGGATATCGGGTACGCGGCAACAAATTTCTAGAATAGATTATAGACCACGACCAGATACTTCTTTTTGTTAAAGGGGGGCAAAGGACCATAGTAATCCAGGGCCATCATTTCATAGGGCCTTGTTGGAATTATGTAAGTCATAGGTGTTTACATAACTCCTATTCGCTGGTTTTGCTTTTTGGCATATCTCACACTGGCCCACCATGACCATAATTTTAGTATACATTCTGGGCCAATAAAACCAGTCCTGGAGTAAACGCTCAGTTCTGAGTGTGCCATAATGACCATAGAGTTGGTGTACATGGGTGATAACGGCCTCTTTCATCTGACATGGTAAAACGAGCTCATTAATGAGCATATTTATCACTCATTAATGAACACATTTATCACTTATATTGGCCTAGTTTCCTTCTTGGCAGAATATCAGAATGAATGAAGTATGCTTTTTAGAATAGGCAACTATATTACATGTAATTTTAAATTCTAAACCAGAGAATTGATAAAGAAATAGATCGTGTATAGAGGGAATAAATATGTAGAAAGAGGAAGTTCAACAGTAGCTAATTTTAAATGATATGCGATCTAATTTAAGGGGTATAGAAAAGAAACCGTTATTAATACGTAAGTTTAAATATACGCGTCTTAAGTCGGACAGTATATAAAGAAGGGAAAGCTTGTTTCAACTATACAAATTTAGTCATTACCTCCGTTCAGCCTGATGGGTATTGTTACCTCCCAGCCCTGGAATTTGAGCTAGCTAAAAGGGCTGGGCACCTAATTATCGATAGTTTTAAGATTTCTTAAAAGGGAAAGTATAATTCTTACGTCTTAGTAAGGTTGGCACTTGAGGTCATTTATTCATTGATGCTCATAAATATACTTTGTCCAAAGATATTGTTTATTTTTTTAAATGAAATAATGGCCACTAGATAGATTTTTTTTTTGATTTTTTATTTTTTGACGTACATCCTAATATAGGATACATAGATTTTTATTTCTTAAGATATATTTAAGAAAGGGATTCATATTTGAACCCAATATGGTGGATAGTAGTCAAATTCTATATGCAGGTGTTATGGCGACAATACAGCCATAGTTTTTGCGTTTACTACCCTACGTGATCAACAGGTTCAATTTTTGATAGACATTTATATAAACAACAAAATTAATACCGGGGTTGCCTATTAAAATATATTTAATTACTTTAATGTCTTTGTGAGCTCACATATAAATTTTGTATCCATAAATGTGGGAATATGGCCATTAATCATTAAATTTTAATGTCTGTTGGCAATATAATATTTTAGCTTGTTTTGGTTCATTCTGTGGCAGTTTCTCTATGAGAGTTTCCTTTGCAATTTTCTTCTGAGCATTTAGAATAGATAGATTCACAGATTAATTACATTTCTATGGGATAATCACATTAGATGGCTAGTTTTCTTTTTGTAGCAAGTAAATGTCAAATATTTCTTCACCATTGAATAGTGATGAATAGATCGGCAGAATCAAGATTAATTTTCAAGCATTTCTTTGCCTACAGCTTCATACTCAGCTACAATGCTGGAAAGATCAGAAAAGCATCCTAGAGGGTTTTCTACTCCATAATATGCATGATATTAACTTAAAAATCCTTACAAAATTTTAGGAAAAACATGACCACGAAGTAGTTACAATTCTTCCCACCGTTTCTTGGAATGCAGACAATTTTAGAAAGCTTCTATAGATTTCCCATAGCAACATTTTACTCCCCCCCCCCCCCAAGTTGTGTGCGACTGGTTTCAACAGCAATGTTTCTTTTATTTAAAATAGTAATATTATTTTAAAATAAATAAATTATAATATAATTTATAGTTTTATACTTATTGTGACATTTTAAAATCACTTTAAAATTTATTCTATATACATGATTTTTAGTATTTTGTTATACATAATAAAAAAAAATATTCGCATAAAAGCAATGCCCGATGTGAGAGTTACAATATATATAAGTAAAAAAACAAAAACATAAGAAACAGGATAGAGAAATACATAGAAAATTATGGAAAAAATGTAGTGAAAAGGCAAAAAAGACTATGAAAAAGTCTAATGTAGCCGCACTATGGAAGAACCCTTAGAAAAGAATCAAATGGATGCTAAAAATTTTGCAGAAACTGTTTCAAACACAATGTAATTCCATAACCTGAACACAGTGTTGTCATAAGAGTGATGAGGATTTGAATTTAATTGAAGAGTCTAAAGTGTAAGTATTAGAAGAGATAAAAATCTATAATATTGCAATGAAAAAATTCCCAAATTTACTTATCCATAAATCAAAATAAAATAGAGAAGCCTTTAGCAGTAGAGGTGACAAATCTATAACTAAGATGGTATCAAATCCCTCAAATGTCAAATTTAAATCTTCTTTTATTGAGACAAGTAATATATTGCAGATAATAACACACATTACCCGTTGTTGCATTTATTAGTGATGTGCAAAAAGAAAAAATTTCATATGGAGTTTAATGATGAATATAAATTGAATGTAGCTCATACTAATATTGACATTCCATCCTATAAATCAGTCTAATAAGGATAAAGATACCATGAATAAAGTAATATGAAATAGAAGTCATAGATGATGACTAAATTGACAAGACACTACTGACTTGTTAAAAAGAGATGAGTACAATCAACATTTCAAATTAAATTAGTGGTAGTTGAAGATTTTCATGAACAAGATATTAAACAAATTCAAAAATCATGAAAGCATCCAAACTGATTTGAATGAGTGTGAAGTGGATGAAATAACTATTGACAAAGTAATAGGTAATATAAAAACTGAGAAAAGTTGAAAAAAAAAAAAAAGATATCATTAAGTCTAATAGGTATGTAGTTAAATATAAAAAAAATTACAAAAATCATATAACCCCATACAGTAACTGCGACTTCATTATAGAAAAGAATTCTTGATATTACTAGGAATTCACATATTACCTTTATAGTCCTAGACATCCGAGTATTTATTGTGTAATGAAAGAATATTTCTTTCTCAGGTGAAAGAGATGTTTCAAATCCATAAGAGACCATAAAATGCTAAGCATTAATTATAAAATTCAACATACTAAATAGCATTAAGGCTCATATAATGCTCAAATTATGTACCATAATTAAAAATATTATTTTTTTCTGCTGGGAAAGATTAAAAATGTGACAATCTTCACATAAGTGTATGTATTTAATCTTAAAATATAATAATAGTAATAATAGTTGATAAAGACAAAATCAAAGTTTCAATAAATAAAATTATAGACTTCATATTTCTTTAAATAAAGTATGTAAATAGTTGTTATTTGATAATAATAAAAAAATTTGTTTAAATGTTTCTCAAATATATTTTTTGGTAAACATATACCATTTAAAATTAATTAAAAATGGTGGAATATGTAAAGAGCTTTGCAGAGATAAAGCTACTAAACAAATTAATTAAGGAATTTATATCACATAAAAACAATGATGGAAAAATATTTATAAGGTGTTTGTCCAAAAAAAAAAAAATCTCATCTTGGTACTGTTCTATTAGCCAGTATCAGCCACTTGATGGCATTATTTATATGCAAAAACACATAAATATGCAGTTTACGCGGCCACCGTGCAAAACTCAACCAAATCGACACAACTTTTTTTTTCTATTGTAACTAACAGCTTGCTTTGTCTTGCGCAAATTACATATAACAATAAACTTTACTAATAGACCTTTGAATTTAATTAATTCAGATAAATTAAATGCCATAATAATATTTAACTTCCTATAATCATGTTACAATTTTAACGCTTTTTTTTCTCGTAAATCTTTATATATCAAATAATAATAATAAACAGTCACTTAAAAATGAGTAGTCACTCCAACTCCAAAAAAAAAAAAAAAAAAAAGGAGACAATAAATTATTTCTATCCTGTACATCCAATTTCTCTTTTTAGTAAACTTTTTCCAATTCATATATCTATTTTATCTATCCAATTCTTACACTGTCCTTCAAATCAAGGGAGTAAAAAACTCCAATCCAATTTTCATTTTTCAAATAATGTCTTGTAAGCTTCTTATTATAAGTTATAAATTTTATTTCTGATAATAAAATTATCTTTAATAAGCAAAATTAGCCACAATATTAGCAAAGTTAAGTTTTTAAATTGCCCATCGCAAAACAAAGGTCTCCCCAACAACTTCCTCCACTAACAACACTCACAAACCAGTGAAGAAAATATTATTCATCAGGCCTGCCAATTGACAGAGGCTTTAAGAGATGTTCCCATTCTTGTTTTAGCTCTAGCCAAAAATAACTAGCTAGACAATATTCGCTGACCACTACTGATTGGCTATTTGTGCTTAGCTATGAGTCAACTGTCCAGAAAAAACCAAAACAATCTTAAACCTTTTTGGATTCTGAAAAAATTTTCAATTAATCCAGGTTAGATTTAAACCCTAAGTTACAGGCATGGATGACAGATGTGCCACTATACCATGAGGACTTTCAACAAATATAATAATTCAACTTTAGTATTAGCATAAGATAGATAATAATACTGAGTGTACAAAGTTGAGAAAAAGTATTTCTACATCCCTACTAATATAGCATGACTGTAACACGATACATTAATGATAAAAGTTATAATAATGAAAAGAAATAGCAGGAGCAGTCATAAACCTAAGAAGAAAAAGAAATACTGAAACTAACCTACTGGAAACAAAAACAAATAGGTACCATTAAATAATATAGGAGAGGCTAGTATAAGATTGATAATAATAAAGAATAGTCGTTACCCAGATGATGACTGCAATTTAAAACTATGAGTGCTATTAGTTTTTCCAAATCCAAAAATTTGAGCTTGATCTGCTGTGAGGATACATAAAACATTTCTTCGTGGATTCCATAAACAACCTGTTAATAAGATTATTAAACATAATTATAACAATAAACTACATATAGATAGAAAAAAAGAAATCTATTAATAAAAGATTTGACTTTAAAGCATAATATTTTAGCTTTTTTTTTAAAAATTATCAGCTTTAACTAATTTAAGAAAATGTTTACTGTTTGAAAGATGTATCTATGAAAACAGAAACTTAAAACTCCTAATTAACCCGAATGAAAGTTTTTCTTAAGAAGAACAAACAAATCTTTTAAGCAGTAAAAGAAATGACAATATTAAAAATTGAGTTGGAAAAGCATTACCTTTTGATATTCACCAATGAGAAGTACTATGTCATATTAACATATTTGTATCTAAATTGCTTTAGCTAGTGTTCAGAAGTCCGCCCCTGCCATTGTTTTCACTAATACAACTTTCAAAAAATTTTAAAATATTCATTAGACCTTTGATATACAGATAAAACAACTTTAAAATCTTTTCGCTGAAGAGTAAAGGCGTTTGTCTCCAGTAGTCTACTACATAAGGACTACAAAAATCAGTCAATGTTTACAAGATTAATAAACTGCTTGTTAATGAGGATTATAATATTCTATCCTCACCTTACCTCTAAGAATAGCTAGACCTAGATACTCATTTCTCAATCAATAATCAAATCGATAACTAGATTGGTTATATCAAAAATAATAAAAAACAACCTAATCTTGATTAAAAATCATAAGCCATTTGAGAGATTTATAACTACTGCGAGGCTTCAAATCCCAGATCATGAATGTAAAAGTTGGATGTAACAGTATTTAATTTGGATTATTCACATTCAGAGAGAAGAATTTGAAAATTTCATATTTAAAAGCTCTAACGCAAGCTTCTTTACTTTCTAATTCATTCATTTTAATAAGAAAAAGTTTTTTTCTGTGATTTTCAACATTATAAAGAAACAACTAATCGACTAAAATAGACTACTTGCTATTTGGTTGGAGCAAATGTGTGAAAGTTCTTAAATTAATTTTATATTTTATTTTTCAGTATCAAATTTGATATTGACAAGTATGTCATAAATTAATTGAATTAGATTTTAGCAACAATGGTACTATGGGATTTTCACATAATGAAAATAGCTACTTTGACTGTGTCTAGGACTGAATCTAAAATAAAGTTTAGACTCTGGATTATAAAAAAACAATCAATATTATTAAGATTAATGAATAAAATCATTTCAATATCCAAAGTAAGTTCAGGATTCATTAAAAAGATGCATTTAAATCAATTGTCTTGACTAAAATTAAGAAGCATTAGCTCCGCATCTCTTAAAACTCTGATAAATGCATTACTGTTCGACATAAGTAAGTGCCAAAGATCATTTTTTTGGATATTACTTTTTCCAATAAACTATTATTACTGCTCCAGAAAAATCAACAACTATGCGTTTACTCCAGAAAGTTCATTTGATATTCAAGACTAAACAGCTACCTATTCACTTTGTCTCTTCACATCACAAAATGACCCAGATTATAAACATTAGGCAGGTGAAAAATACTCACGTATCCAAACTAATTACTATTAAAATGAATTTCAAGATGGTTTCTAATAAAACTTGCAAAGAATATTTGAGGTCCTGTCTGACCATAACAATTTCTAAAAATGGCCCTAATCAGCTAAAAAAAATCTTTCACAGAATATTATTTTTATTCGAGATTACAAAAATCAGTTTAGAAATCTCTATTATCTCCAGCATTATTTACTATATATATGGATATCTTACTTTTCTTAATTTTATTGAGGAATTTTTAATATCTTATTCTTCTCCTGGGTTGAAATACTTTTAACTCTCGTACATGTTGATGGCATAGTCATAATTACAAGAAGAATTGCCAATATTTTAACCAGGTCAATGCATGCTATTTGCAAGGTAGGCCACAGGAAAGCTGTCATATCGTAAAGAAATTAACCAAGAATATAGAAGTTCAATTAATCTAAATGGAGAAAAAGCAGTTAATTATATGAGAGTATTTCTTTTTAATATAAACACACATCATGACTACTTAAAAAGTTGTTTTATTGAAGTTAAAATATTAGGTAAGTCCCGACACAATGTAATGAGAGTAGAGAAATATCGAACGTAAAATGAGACAAAATTAATTAAATTAATAAAGAGAGTTCCCATCAACAGTGAAACTGCACATTAACAGGAAAGTTATTGCTAATGATACTTACCTAATATATTCTATAACATAGATTGACATTGATATAAGAAAAGAGGAGTATTATTTGCAAGTTCATTTACATAATTCTCTGGGGGCCCAGCTTGTCAATTATTATAGCAATGTCTTTGGACTTGACTGCTCCACGAATAGGATAATACGGTATTATCATCAGCATTACATATTTAGCAAACTGTAAGTTATTTGTGGGCATGCTAAAATTGTTTGAATTTCATCTGAATTAATATTTGCTTGATTAGTATAAAAATAAAAACTGCCACTAATAAAAAGTTTTAGCCTTTTTCCCACGTGTTAATGTTCGATTTATTAGTATATAATAAACTGGTAGTCAGTTAAAAGTAGTCACTGGTACTTTTTTTATTTGGCAAAATTGATTGGCATTGATATAACAAAAGATGGATAATATTGGCAACTTCATTTAAATGATTTCTTTGGGGATCTGGTTTGTGAATTTTCATAGGGATTTGCTTGTTTCTGTGAATAGGTTTAATCTATAATACAATGCAATTAAAATGTTATTCTCTTACATTAAACAATAATCATATATTTTTCAGTAGTTCATCTTTAAGAATCATCATCATCAACCATTATCAATCCACTGCAGAATGAAGATCTCTCCAAGTTCAATCCATCTTCTCCGATCTTTAACTTCTCTTCTCCACATCACCCCTGCACACTTTCTTATTTCATCCAATCCATCTCACATGTGGTCTCTTTCTGGGTCTTTTACAATCTCTTGGAATCCAGTTTAAGATTTCAATTGTCCATCTATTATCATCTCTTCTAGCAATATGTCCATCCCAACTCCACTTCAGTCTTTTAATTTTTTCAATGATGTCAGTAACACCAGTTTGTTCTCTTACCATATACTGCATTTTTAATCTCTAATTATCTTTAAGAATAATTTCTATTAAACTGTAAAAAGTTTATGATATAATGATTGGAACATTCACTTCTATACCAATAATCTAGAGATTCAGATCGGGTGAAACTTTTTCTGGTATCATCAAAATCAGAATTTTTCTTTCTGGTAGCCTATTATAGCCAATACAGCTAGCTATATTGATTAGTAAATAGAGATCTAGCTAATCTCAACTATAGAATAAAACAAAGATGGATATACTAAGAATATCACCGGGCATTTGGCAAGTCTGATGAGCAATATTTCCCCTGCACTGTTTATCTTTGAAGCAGGAAATTATTGTATTCAAGAGGTCTTAATCCTGCAATGAGGTTTTTTGACTACTACTTCATTTTTTGTTTACAAATTAAATGATTTTTAAACAATGTAAGATTTTTTTAAATAAATTTTGCTTTTACAAGAAGCCGTGTAAGAAGTTAACATGCAATTTTCAGAGAGAAAATGAAAATAATTTAAAAATTAGTAACTACAGTCCTAGCCTACATTTTTTGAGATTAACTGATGTCGAATATTATTATTAACTTAATAATGAATTCTTTTAGACAAATATCTAATGTATATTGTATACATGACATTGTGCAGTGAAGTAATGTTATATAAATCTATTTCTTACCAAACATATCAAGAACATCAGAAAAGTTAATGTTTAGATTTTATTTTGGCAATATTTTTTTACGAAAAAAAAAATAAGTAACTGTAAATATTTACAAAAGAAAAATATCATATCTTAAATAACTAAAAGATTATTGGTTATGTGAATTAATCTCATAGAATTTTGCTATAAACCCACCCCCCCCCCCCCCGCATTTGTGAAGATACATTTATGCTAAATTTCACCAAGCAGATAGCATTAATAAAATTATTATAGTCTGTAAAGATAGAAAAGTTCTATTTTTATTAACAAAATGTAGCAATGTTAATATATAGGACCATAAATACTATGCGTAAAAGAGGCAAAACTCTCCATACAGTAGTGCCACTCAGTGCAAGCCAGAGTAATCAATGGATACCAGAAGGCTTGTGCATAAAATCCCTATCTAGTACCTACTCATCGAATATCCCCAGACTAGTTTCTAGCTTGTGGCTTTCAACAGTGAGAAGTCTTGGATCTGAGAGTACTGCACCTAGATCTTAGGATCTAATGCAATCCTCCAGCAGCCATTTTTTATCTTTTATTTAACTATAACACTACGAGTCTAAAATTGAAAACATAATAATATTTTCAATCCAAACTCATTGACTGATATAGTCATATAGGTCTGAACTCAGCTCAGTACCCATACATGTTGATGTCTTTGGTTCTTTAATAATCATAGCCACCACTATCTTATTAGGCAGGATTGGTATTAACCACTAAACATCATATGATCACCATTTCCTATGCTTGCTCAAGCTGTTAGATCCTAAGATCTAGGTGCAGTGCTCTCAGATCCAAAGCTCCTCACTGATGAAAGAACTAGTATGGGGATATTGGATGAATAGGCACTAAATAGGGATTTTAGGCACAAGCCTTCTGACATCCATTGATTACTCTGGCTTGCACTGAGTGGCACTACTGTATGGAGAGTTTTGCCTGTTTTAACAGTTTGAGCAAATATAAGAAATGATGATCATGTGATGTTTAGTGGTTAAATACTATGTATTTTGAAGGGAGAATGCTCACTCAGTTGAAGGCAATCTTTTAGATATACATACATATATATCTTTTTCTAATTAATTAAAAATAATTGCGTAAACTTAAAAGATTTTATTCAGTGTCTTAACCTTTGTAAAAATATATAACTAGTTTGAATTGAAAATCAGTTTTGGTAAGGAGATTTATGGAAAAAAACATATGATATCCAATTATAAAAACAAAAGATTGAAATACCAATATATTAAGTTATATAAAAATACAATTAGAATAAAAATCAAAAAAAAGTTAAGATTAGATAAATGATTGATTGAGTCAGGAGGGTATCTTATTATCTATATTATTTAACAATATTTAACTTCAATTCTGAAAAACTAATTACAGTAGTCGTAAGATTAAACGAATACTAATAAGAAATGATGAGACCTTTATAGTACATTGTATGGATGATTGTAATAATGGTAGAAGTTCAGAAAGATTTAAAGTAAATGGTTAATAAATCGTAAGAAGAGTACAATCATAAAAGTCTGAAAATTAATAAGAGAAAATGTGAATATATGGTCATAAAAATAAGAATTAACAATCTGATATTAGAAGAATGGAAGATAAAAGAGATATAAAAAAAATATCTCAAAATTATATTTAATGATGAGATTTTGGCAAATATATAGCAGAGCTCCGAATTCAGCAGTTTTATAAATAAAAAATAAAAAGCAGATAAGAAAAACAAAGAAGATATGTATGACTTTGGTATAAATTGTGATAATGTATAAAACTGGTGTAAAATAAGTAAAAGAAAAAAAAATTATTGGCTATACAAATATCCCTTTTTAAAAAAGTACTAAGACAATTAATTACAATAGATAAAATAAAAACTGATGATGAAGACAGCAAAAGATGGAGCAAAGAAAGACTAGTTTAAAGTACAAAATGAATACTATCTAAGAGAAGAAAGAAAAAAAAACGAGATAAAACTACTAAAATAATTTGAATGATATTATCCAACTAAAGATATGGATAAAGAAAAGCGGTAATATCTAAAAATCTTGCAGAATATCATTTGCATAATCATGAAGATCTTCAAGAAACTAGTTGTTTGTTAAGGAAACAACAATTTGAGTTTTTGAACGGCAGAAGAAAAGTCAATAGCATCAATAAGTTTATAAAAAGCTATAAATTTTTTTAATAACATCACTTTTTGACTTTGCTTTATCATCCAGGTATACAAATTTATCTAATATTCGTTTTTCTCCTTGTTATTGACTATTTTTTTAAAGGTAAATTAATATAAAATCACATACAGTTTCACACTTTTTTATTATCGTTCCAACTGACTTTTCTCAATCATTAAATAGAGTGAACTTTAAGACTGGGTAATATGACTTGTATGTAAGTCATCATTGTGACTAACAGAATCAAAATCTTGTCCCTTTTATAGAATAGATATTGTAATTTATTCAGCAAATAATCAGTGCTGTACTTTTTAATTCTGAATTAGACAGAGTAGAACTAAGTAAGAACATTTTTTTTACTTGTTACATATACTCATAGTCAAGTTGCTCAGAAGATAATATGATCTTCAATTACCAAACTTGCAGAACGACAAAATAATTCCGTTAAACTGACTAAACAAACATATATTTTTTGTAGTTTTCATTTAAAAATGGAACATTTAATTCCCAATTTACAGATGTTACTTTATATTTTTAATTCTTTTTTTTTTTTATATATATAAAATTCTGACAAAATACGTTTATTTGCTATGTTTAAAAAAATTTTAAGAAATGGTGATCATGTGATATTTGCTACGTTTTCTAAAAAACTGCTTTTCAACTTACAACTTCATAATATTAATGCTCGTTTAAAAATAGAATTTCAGGATGATAACATTACCTTGTTGGATGGGTGATATATCCATTTTACGAACCTGGTATGCCTTAACATCTGGAACATGACCTTCAATCTGCCAGACACTCACTCCGTGTCCATGAACGATGGATAAAAAGCAATCTGAGTGTGCTCGACACCAATGGACACTATCCACCTGTCTAAAATATATGTACAAAGATATGAATAATGGAAAAAAATGAACATATTTATAATTTATAGATGATAGATCAAGCAATTCCAATTTAATTGTCTAATATTTATTTTTTTTGTATTAGTTGAATCAACTAAGTAATCAATCTAGAATTTTTACCAAGAATTTATCACTCTAAAATAGCATTAACCTATACAGGACAGTAAAATCAATAACTGAAAACATTTCATAATTAGTCCAGCAAATGAAATAAAAAATGCGTTTAAATACATGCAACATTTCAAAATTTTTTAATAGCTAATTAGTCAGTCATAAATACTCAATATTCATTGGAACATTAACAAATAATGACACAAACGTAGTCATAATTGTAACCCATTCACATTTATATAATAGAATCTGATATTAAGTGTAAAAAGTTCACTATTATCAGAGAATTCAAAACTAATTAGAAAACTCATAATTTTCATCAGGGTACTGTTACAAGATTTCCAGAAAAACATACTTTGCCAGAATTCAATGCTTTGATAACCAATATAGAATTATTATATAACTTTTAACTGAAAAATGTCCGCCTTTATATTTGCTATAAAAATTTTGTAGCTCGTGTTATTCACTTTGGCCATAATTTTTTTATTCTCTAACTCAACCAAAGAACAAAGCTTTCAAAATGGCATCTTATTATTTCTCTACTATCAAACCACAAACTTCTCCTTATTATAACATTTCATTCAAATTCAATCATATGTTTTACCAATTATCTTCACATGATGATGATGATGATATACTAAAATTCTTTCGGGATAAACAAACTGCATGACTAGAGAATATTTAATAATTGATTATTTAATTTGAAGAGTATCAAAATAACCTATCTTATATTACTAATATTCCATTCTAAAAAAAATTATAATAAACAAAACAAAACAAAGTTAAAATAAGGCAATTTTTAAATTTTTCTCTATGCCACTAATTGTGCCAATCCAAGTACCAATTACAAATATTTAAACAACTCTTAGTATTCATATACTGCAACAAGTATTACTCAATGAATAATGATAAATATTAGTGAGATACTAATTTAAAAAGTAGAATCTACAAATTAGAGTGTTTTAAACTCATACATCAACTGGTTTTCAGTAGCATTTTTTTATGTATAAATTTCATGAAAACCTAAAAGATTCATATTAAAACTTAATGAAATCTATACACTTAATTTCTTTGAAATTTGACCCATTCATTGATTACTATTAGACCGTAAATATACAAACACTTTAATTTTTCTCACTTATAAAGTTTTATTAATAATTACCTCAAATTTACAAAACAACCAGACTAGCCAGGAAAAAAAACTCTAAAACACTACCAATGGTTTCACTGCTACAAGCAGACTTCTCAAAATAATAACATATTTAAACTAAACATTACCCACAATTCCACTTATTTCCCATCCAACCTTAATATTAAAAGAACTTTTAAATAAGTTAATTGTTGCAGAATCATACATTTTTAATAATAAAGATTCTTTAATTCTTCGTTTTATTTCATTTCTCTCAAAGAAGACAAGCTTAGCTTCATCAAAATTAATAGTGTCACCTGTATTCTTTGCATGGCTATATATAAGACAGAGCTAAGATATTTACTTCTAACCCTACTTTTATGTACCAACAAAAAAAAATCTTAGTTCTGCCTTATATATATCCATGTAAAGAATACAGGCCACACTATTAATTTTGATGAAGCTAACGTTGTCTTCTTTGAGAGAAATGAAATAAAAAAAAAATCTTTATTATTAAAAATTTATGACTCTGAAGCAATTAACTTATTTAAAAGTTAAACCAACTAAACATCACATGATCATCATTTCTTGGTTAGTCTGGGGTTGAGTTGTGAATTTGGGATAATTTTGATTATTTATTGATTAGTTTAGCTTTATGTTTATAATGTTTACATTTTAATAGATATATGTAAGTCAATCTGCTTAAAGTTTGTTAAGTTATTGGCTTAGGTAACATGTGTAAATAAACACAGATCACAAGTCCAAGCCGAGAATGTAGTAAGGTGTAATCGATTATCTACAATATATTTTAATTTCTTTACATCGGATCAACAATAAAATATCAAAGAGCAATAAAGGCCCTATTATCAATTAGGATTTTAATAAAAAAGACAATGAGACCTATCTGACATCAGACATAAAACATATACCCCATATTTGCCCAATTTGTGATTGGGATTTCATATGACCTTTAAAAAATAAAAAATCTCATAAAAATTGTGAATAAAATCAATAATAAATCACATAAAATAAAAAAAGGATAGAGGATATATAAAACCTTTAATCTAAATTGTGAGACATAAAAAAATGAACTAACCATATATAATTCTAGATGGCATTTATTTTGTTATATATTTAATACATTAAGTCTAGAGCTTATTCATGTTTATAAATTAAAAAAAAAAATTACAAGAGAACAAAGTAATCAAGAAATAATTAAACTGGTGCACTATTAAGATGTATTTTTATTAAAATATATTTCTACCATGTTTCCCTGAAAATAAGATCCAGTCTTGGTTCCAAAAGATAGCTTAGGGCTTATTTTCAAGGAATCTCTTATTTTTTTCATATGCAAACATCTACATTTATTCAAATATAAAAATCTAATTCAGATACAATAATCTACATTTATTTAAGCATAAAAATCTACATTTATTCAATGTGACCAATTTCAATAGTGTGTAAATAACTTTTACTACTGCTTGTATATATATCACACTTAGGATTATGTTATTTACGTGTCGTTGAAATTAGAAATATTTAATTTAACATAATATATGAAATCTTAAACTGGCTTGATTAAGTTGTGAACTGAAACTGCCCACTATTAATAAGTTTCAGCTTTTTCAGATATCAGGGATATTTACAATATATACAGTTGGATGTCAGATGAAAGAGGAATTCTAATATCACACTGAATGAAAGTGCATTGATAAATGAAAAGTAAAATTATGTTTGCAAATTTATTAAAATAATTAGTTATGAATCTGCCTGCAAAATCTACATTTATATTTATTTATAGATTCATTATTTTAATTCGAAATGTTTTTTTCCTTTTCTTATGCTAGTTGTAATGTGTGTATATATATCTTAACATTCTACCAGTAATCGTATTCTAAGAATTGAGTGTGTACAAGTTATTACCCTAAGCTTTGAGTAGATATATTTATGAGCATGGGCTAAATCCCATCTCAAGCGCCAATCTTACCCATTAATAAGAATTATACCTCTCGAAAGCACAAAAAAAAAAAAAAAACAAAGGTTCCAGTGAACACTCTCTGGGTATCTGATCTGGACTAGCTCAATCTCAAAGGTCTGGGAAACAATGTTTACTGGGAGATATATCTCGTTATAGTTTCTATCTGCCTACAAATCCTATTACGATAGCCCAGAAGTTATTAGAACCCCAGAATACAAATAATACACAAGTTATAATTAAATTCTAAGATTTATTAACATGTATACATAACTCGATATCTTAAATGTACAACTCATTCATTCCGATACACACACATATATAAGATTAATACACATATTAACGAAAGAGTGCAATTACACGTCAGAGTTGCATTTATTAAGTGATTTTATAAATTACTAATTACATTCTTTAAATTGGAATAACACATGTTTCTTAAGCTATTACTAAATGTTCATTCAACATATTTTGAGAAAAGGTCAAGGTTACCTCTGTTAAGAGCGAATGCTCACGTGGTCAAGGCCAATAATCTGTAAGCTTACAGTCTTGAATGGATGCTGGTTTTAGCGAAAGTCGTTGATCTGAACAATGATGACAGGCTCCGAAATATTCTACACAAAACAATCCATCCTAGAGGTTAAGTAGATGATTTTTAACTTGCTTGGGAGAAGTTCTAGCTGATTGGAGTTCCATGGTCATTACACTTGATTGAATAAACGGCAAATCTCCATAAATAAAGTTCAAGCGGGTCTCACAATAGCTGTCCACTGAGCGGTCTAATGAACCCACACGATTATATTTACCCCTGAATTTCGATGGAGTACATTACAAATAAATTTTCATTAATTAATAATCACGTTAATCAGTTTTACTGCCCACTTCTTTCTTATTTAATTAATTCTCTTTTTGAATCATCTCGTCAAATAGCCGGAAAAAAATATAGTTCTTTTCTTTAACGCTCTTTCACCTCATCTTTCTTTTATTTATTCATACGCCGATGTTCAGATCTCAAGAATGCTTTTAGCTTCCATTGTTCTAAACTACTAAGTTGACAAGTTCTTAGAATTCCGGTGGACAGAGTCAAACCGCCCGCAGCACAACTTTCAATTCTATTTATTACTCTCCAGCCTTATATGTTTAATGGGTTTTCATTAAGAACCATGTGCTACTACAGACATTTAAATCTATAGCTTACGACATTAATAAACAACAAAATATATATATAAAACACAAATAATTGCTTCTCTACATCCTCACATATAAATCTGTTAGTAATTCTACATGCATCACAATAACACGTACAACAAATATATATATACATTCATGCCTTTAACTGATTAACATATTCCATTCATACTCTTTTGTATCAGGATTCAATGACTATTTATAAATTTTCCCGCACCTACCTATTTAATTTGTAACAACACTCACATTTAACACTCTTTATAATTATTATTACCCTTTACTTACTTTAGCACCCGTATTCTAACCCAGCTACTGTTACAATATATATATAAACGTTTTGAATGTTATATTCATTACTTTAGTAATTCAATGCATTGTGTTTCAACGGACAAATGAAATCTGTCCATCAGGCTGACAATCTTAACTAAGAATTATATTTGGGGTAGGGATTATGTTAACAACATTCTCCAAAATCATGCTAAAGCTTACTTTTTGATTAAGTCTTATTTCTGTGGAAACACGGTATCATTTATGATAATTTCACTAGGTATTTTTTTTAATTATTAGATTATTTATGAAGAATTAATTTTAAGTTGTAGATCTTAGAAACCAAATATCCACAAACTTTTATGTTACTCTGGCAAAAAACTTTAAAAAATGTAATAGAAAACTAGTAATAAAGTGTAACTGAATAGAAAAAAGATGGTAAAATGTACTTTTAATAAATATTACCATTTATAAATGTTAATGCTTATTATGAAGTAGTAAAGCCTTTTACATTTAACAAACCAATAATTACTGTGCATGCTTGATTTATTTCATTAATGATTTTAAATTTGACATTACCTACAACTAATTTAAAAAGAAAATGCATGATATATTGTACAATTTTCTAACTAGAGACTGAAACTTTCAAATCAAATTTATCTGCTTTATTGTAATTTTTTAAAAAATTTGTAATATATAAAATTAAAAGCATATGAAGCACTTGAAAAAGAAACTATACAGAGTTCAAAAAATATTAAACGCTAAGCGCTTTCGAGGCCGTTTGCCTCATATTCATAGCGATAATGCAAAATACAGAACAGAGAAATAAAGGCGATATGCAAAGTACACCTGGGTCTCGTTTTATGTGGTAGATAGGTTCCACAGAAAACCCGCATTAAAAAAAATCGCACAAAAATAGACTTAATTTACCTTGAAAAATGGGGGATAGGTGCTGTAATTCTCAGAATTCGCATAAAAGCAAAACAACAAGAAAAAATTACTTTAAAATTTGTATTAAAAAAATAAGCAAATAAAGTATGACTAATAAAAAATTTCAAATATTTCAAAAAAATTAATACAAGACAAACTTTTTTTACTTTTTTTTTTACTACAGTATTTAATTTTACATTTTTCATACATATTTTAATCATTACCGCTAGTGTTCATTTGTAAACTGGAAAGAAATCAGATTCGATGTGATGTGATGTATTGTGGCTTCTCCTTAAATGAAATCAAGAATCTCTCAGCAATTATGCCCAGAGAAACCTGTTAGCCACTTTATTTTTATTTGTGATGTGATGCACAACTAGCGCCATTTTCAGTCTTGAGCTGTGTTAATGGCTTTCTGTTTCTATATTAAAAAAATGAGACAGCAATCAAAACAAAAAGATTATACATTATCATTAGAAAGATTATTTTCAGTTTATAAAATCTCCGTTTTTTATTTTAAAAATCTAAAAGATTATTTATTTCTGTTATATATAAGAAAATATGTTTTAAAAGTTTAAATTTTTTGAATATTTATTGCGGTATTTTTATATGTAAGTATAAATCTATTATGATTATTTACTCATTAGTATAAATCGGTTATTTACATAGAAGCTAAGTTTCTAAATACAGCTTCAGGCCATATTCATGTTAGCTGCTAATATAACGTTATATTTTTGGAAAAAAAAAAAAAAGTATTTCAAGAAAAAATAAGTTATTAATAATTTAAATTTCTTGATATCTAATAAATATAGTGAAATATGAAAGATATTAAGAAGAAACATGAATTGCATAACTTCAAAATTGCATTAAAATAATCCGCATAAAACGAGACCTAGGTGTATATGCAAATGATTTAGTTAGCCCAATGTTTAGAAATGTCAAATCAGGCGTCACGTCTATTGATAGAGTTATTGTTACCATTAATGAAGTACGCTTCTCTAATTTTCTGTTTGATGTCATTAATCTCTATGTAACTTATTTTGGGATTGGAGGGTTCAAATATATGGCCTATCTTCTTGAAATGTTCTAAGAATGTTGAAGAATTGTTATTTTTCTTTGCTGTATTGTAGGTGTATTTATGCTCTGCACTTCGCATTATCGCTATGAATATGAGGCAAACGGCCTCGAAAGTGCTTAGCGTTTAATATTTTTTTGCACTCTGTACAGCTTCTCTTTCAAGCGCTTCATACACTTTTCATTTTATATATTATAATATCGAGAGAGAAGTTTAAAATTCCTAATAATTTAAAGTTTGTAGCAAATCAAGATAAATAATAAAACAATAACAGGTTATTCAAATTCTTCTGATTAAATCTGATCTATCTAGCAATGATTAATAATAGAAATATCAAAAATAATTTCATTTCAATTTATAATCTTTTACAATAAACCAAGAGTAACTAAAAGTGAAATTCAACATTTAATAGCAATAATTTATTAAAAATCATTTCTCTATTAAAACACTAATTCAGAAACTGCTTTATAAATAATTACCTAGAAATCTCGCAGGAAGGGAAGCAAATAAAAATCATCTACCACAATCTTTGTTTTACCTCTAATGACTAAAATGACATCAAAAAGTTGTGATAACCACTTTCAAAAATATAATTATGTATTATATTATGATATTTAATTGAATGAACATGATACGGAAATCTTGAAAATGGTTTAAGATTTTCAATTACCAACATTGTAGTATTCAAAACTAGTCAAATATCATATTAAACAGAAAATAATCAACATGCATAACTGCATATTTATCCATAAAAACTTTCAAATGAATAAAAACAGTGAATAGCAGATATCTCTTAAAATACTGCAACTTAGTGAATTTTACATACTAATATTAAGATAATACTGTAATTCGAGTCAAGTCATAACATTTGATTATCAATAAGAGTAATTTCATATTGCAAACACAAATTACTTTATAATCTAATTTAATCTATATGAAAGTTTTTTGCTCAGTGAAAATAAACAAAACAAGTAATAACTTTACAAATTTTTATGTTTAAATTACAATATAAAGTTTAGAAGATCAGTTGTAGATACAAATCATAATATATAAATATATAATGTTTTTAAAAAGGGTTTAATGTGAACAAAATAATGTGAATTTAAAATTTGCTTTCAAAAAAAAAAAAAAAAGTTGAAAAACACAGAATCAAAAAAAGAAATACCAAACTTTATGATCCGAAATTGTTACATATATTAAAGATATTCACTTAAATAACGAATTTGACAATATTTACTAATTATTTTGGAAAGAGAATTAATACTCACTCATATTCTGCTAATAAAAGCGGTAAATCACAGCTGAGAATTCCTGCTCCGATAGATAGTGGCATAAGAAAAATACAGCGACCATCAGTCCATACAAAACCATGTTTGGCATGCAATGCTAAAGAAAAGAAAAAAAAATACTTATTTTAAAACAATAAATTTGTAAAATTTAGTAGTAGCTATACAAATAGAGCACTATATAAATAAATAACTCAAAAAAATTACATCTGATACTGAAGTGCCGTAAATTGTAAAAAATTCCGCAGACATCAATAATTAAAGCATAGCAACTGGAATTAAAAGTGACTAATTGATATCTTCATGCTCCCATGTTCAAATGCTTAAGATTTGCCTATACATATACATTTAGATTAAAAAGGTAGAGTGGATTCATTCTATCTTTTCAAAAGATTTTATCTTATGTTTGAAAAGGAAAGTATTCCTTACAAGTGTTTATTAGTTTACAGCCCATGTGTAGTGGAGTAAGCGCTAATGATTGTTACAGATTAAAACATAGTGCTATATAAACAAATAATTCATTATATATATGTTTAATTTGAATGATTATAAATACATATCAAAATAAGTTTTTAAATAGTCTATTTCAGAACAAGGGCCTCTTCAACATTTTTCTCCACCCATAGAGGAACAATGAAAAAGGCATTATTCATCAGACTTGACAATAGTCAGATGGTGAGCTTTTATCCTTATTTTATCTTCCAGTTAAGAACAGCTGGATTAGCTAATAGATTAAAAAAAAAAAATCTTCTGCCCGATTGTAATGTAAGGACTGGCAAAATAATGAATGCCATGAATCTAGTCAGGTATAAAAATAAAAAAACTAAAAACAATTTCTAAGTAATATAAGAGCCATAAATATTGAAGTTAATAAATTACATTGAACTTTTACGATCATATATTTCAAATTTATAAATAGTGATGTATCCTGAAAGAGCAAATATTAATCAAATAATGTGAATTTTATATGCATAATTAATGTACAGTAGATCCTTCATTATGAATTTGATGTCTATAAATTATCATTATCCTTCATTTCTCCATCCTGCATGGGACAACTTTCATCATTTTCTATCAAATCTTTGGTTTGCACAAATCTCTGCTAACCTATTTCTTAATCCATTCAATAAATAGTTAAATGAATTAATAAACCAGTAATAACAATTTTATGATCTCCCCAAGTTCAATCCATCTCCGATTTCTAGCTTCTCTTTTCCAACATCACCCAAGCGTACTTCCTTATTTCATCCATCTATCTCACATATGATCACTTTCTAGGTATTTTAACAATCTCTTGGGAATCCAGTTCAAGATTTCAACTGTCCATCTATAATATAATTTACTTACTATCACTGCCGTGTATATATTATATTTTTTGACTGTCCATCTATTATCACCTCTTCTAGCAATATGTCCAGCTCAACTCCATTTCAGTCTTTTAATTCTTTCGATGATGTCAGTAATGCCTGTTTGTTCCCTCACCCTTGTATTTAATTTTCAGTCTCTTCTTGTTACTCCCAACATATATCTCTCCATACTTCATTGAGTGGTCTGAAGTCTGTAATGCTCTTCCATCAATTATTAATATAAATAAACATAAATGCAGATGCTAATATTATGATTACATAAATTATTTGACTAAATATTAAGACTATTTATCCACTTTTTCACTATTATGTTTTCAGTATTTGGAATATAGGATCAGCCAGTATTTTTCTATTGGATATCACCTTTTGTTTACAAAATTCTCTTTTCATGCAATTATTTCCTTCAACTTTTGTTTTCTCTAAATTGGACGCTTTATTGTGCCTGTAATACTGCAAGTATATTCAGGAATATTATCCAATAAATAAATGTGACAAAAAACTAATAATTACAGTGTTTCATTCATACTTTGTATCATATCGAGTGTAATAATGCTCCAGGCTAAATGGGTTTATAAGGAATCATTAAAAATCAGAACATTAAGACAATCTCAATATCAATAACAGTCAACAATTTCAATCTGTTGTCAAGGCAATCTCATTAGCCTTGACAACAGATTGAAATTGTTGATAGTTATTGATATTGGGATTGTCTAAATGTTGACTGATTTTAGATTTGTATTTTAAAAATAAAGTAAAAATTGTTAAATAAATTTGTCATAAAATAATTTAATCCTCTTAGATGCAATAAATCATAACACCAAACCTAAATCCAAATTACACATATATTTGTTATCACTTTATAAATATTGATTCTATAAAAACTTCTACCATTCCAAAATATGGTATTTACTTTCTTTAATTTAATTCTTCCCTCAACCATTTTTATAAATAAATGCATCATTAGACATGATTTTAATCATCAGGATGATTAAAACATTTTTTATAAACAATACTTTGGCAGTCTACATTACCTGTACCATTTTTACTAACAAGTTTGTCTCAAACTAAAGCATTAACTATAATATTGGAATTGATACCATACTCTTAAGAAATACAAAAAAACTGCTCTACTAGTAGTACACTCACTAAAATATCTACGATTCACTGCAGGATGAAGGACTCTCCAAATTTAATTTAGCTTTTATCCTATATGTAACCTCTTTTTGCTGCATCACACCAACAAAATTCTTATTTCATTCATTCATTTCATATATGATCTCTTTCTAAGTCTATTACAATCTTTTAGGATCCAAATGAAGACTTCAATTGTCCATCTATCATCATCTCTTCTAGCAATATGTCCAGCTCAGTTTTATTTCAGTTTCTTAATTCTTTCAATAATGTAAATAATACTTCTGATCACTCAATCATATATTTTGCTTCTGATTTCTTCTTTCCCAACACCCAACTCTACATATTTCATTGAATTATTTGAAGTCTCTTAAATTTATTAGTCTTCTGTTATGTTTAAGTCGCAGATCTACAAATAAAAACTAGTAAAGTGCATTTATTAAAAACTGTTCTTTTCAAACATGTAAATATATTTTCTTTTAATATTATTTCTATCAAAAGCTCTATATCCAAATTTAATTCTATGATTAATTTCATCCACTACGTTTCCATCAGTATTTAATAATTAGACCAAGATATGTGTAATAGTATAATTTTCTTTTTCAGAACAATCCACTGAACATTTCTGCTTGGGGGAAATGGATTTACCGAGTATTCCTAGATATGCTCATGCTAAGGGCCAACATATCTCATATTTTCATACTCAGAGGATCCTTGCCATTATTGTCAATGAAAATGCTCATTCCTGCTTGGTAGTAATCCATTTGTTACTGGTTGTAGGAGAAGACATTCATTCATGGTCCATGTGACCCCATCTCCGCTTTATCATGCGATACACTCCTGTTTTATGACCTAGCACCAAGCTTCACATTTTCCTTATATACATTTTAATGCCAGAGATTCCAAGTGTGCAGTCTGTCATAATTCTAAGTATATGATGGTCATCTATTCATGATTGTAACTTTGATATAGTTAAGTACATAATTCTATCGTAATCCTGCTTGATTATTCGTTAATTAATGGTTAAAACACCGTAGAATGGCTACCCTAGAGATTATTAAGACATATAAAGCTTATAGTCCCTCTATTGCATAAGCTAGCAAAAATTAATCTGCTTAGCCACTAATTAAAATTTTATTTTAACATATAAGAAATGCAATAGAATCTTAGATTTAAATCTAGACATAAATTTTATTTCACTTTAGTTTACTTTTGTTATTGTTGTTAATAAATCTTTATACATCAAAATATATATATATATATGTTCTCATTTCCCATACATATATATTCTTTAATTAAAAAAAAAAAATTTTCCTTTTATATATAGATGTATGGTGCCCGCAGACCATTTTACGTGTGCCCGCCACTATCTGAACACGATAAAAAATTATTTATCTGATACAAATAAATTTAATTATATTGTAATCAAATTGAGGGGCATACTATACTTTTACAGCGTAAAAATATAAAAGTTAATTATATGTTAAAATTTTCTTTTTGAAATAAATATTTTTTGTACATTATGTGTAATTATTAACAATATCCAACTATAAATTTACATTGAAAAAATAAGTGGTGCCCGCCATCTGGTTGAAAAAATAAATGGTGCCGCCACCTGGCCGGTATTATAGAATGTGCTCTTAAGTGCAAAAAGGTTGGGGACCCCTGATATAGTTTATGGATAATTAATGTAGAGTTATAAGAGATGATATTTTAATGTATTATGTTTTCTTATTATTAAATAATTAATATATTCAGTTATTTAGTTTTATTTCTGTAAAATAAAAGAGAGAAAAACTGTTAAGAAAGATGTGAAAACGATTAATAGATAAAATGTACACGTGTGAGAATGGCTGTGTAAACACAAAACACTTTTACACATATTTCTAAGGACTGTGGATTACGAACTGGTTTTTTTTTATGTAATCTGCATCTTAGATTGTCTCAGAAAAAGAGGTGTTTGATGGAATAAATAATTGTTAATCTTTTTTTTTTTGTTAATGACTTAAAATCGTCTAGGTGAGATTTATTGCTATCTCAAATCACAATTATTTTTGGATAGATTTTTTTTCCTCTTTGGTCAGAAATTGAAATATAAAAACGAGTGAAACAATATTTATAGGTCAGAGTTGTTTTTTTTTTTATTATGGTTAATAGAAGAAAAGCGATGTAGTCATTAATGCTACTAAGATCAGTTTTCTTTGATTACTGTTAAAGGAAAAGGAAGTGATCAGTTTTGGTAGTAAATGATAGTTGTTAAAGTTGTCTTAAAGTTGGGAGAAATATGCAATCGTTTTAAACTGAAAAGAGATGAACAGTTTTCTTTTTTTTTTAAAGAGTATGAGCTATTGATTTTTTTCTCTCTTTGAAAATTGAGGAAGGAGAAAAATGACTCTTGTTTTAAAGTAAATAGAGAAGATGTGCGTATATATATATAAAGCAGCTCACAGCAAGATTAATATAAAGAAATAGAACAAACTTGAATTTCTTTGAGGAAGTTATTGAAATTCTATAAAAATGGTATTAATAAATATTTTGGTTATGAAGGAGATAATCAGGATGCTGTGTTAAAACCCACTGTTTCTGCTCCTTGAAATCCGACATCTATGGGTTAGCTCACTAAACTATCTATGGACTTATACAAAAGTCCTTAATAACCAAAGAATGGCCAAATTTAAAACCAGCCACAGATGTCATCTGATTATCATCTTTGACAAGAGGAGAAGGAAAAAATGAATAAAAGCTATATATAGCCAAAAACAAGCAAGTCAACCAATTCATATTTATCTAAAAGTATCAACAATAAATTTTTTTTTAATGGTAGAAACAAGCAAGTCAACCAATTCATATTTATCTAACGGTATCAACAATAAATTTTTTTTTTAATGGTAGAAACAAGCAAGTCAACCAATTCATAGTTATCTTAAAAGTATCTACAAGAACTTTTCTTTTT
Source organism: Epiperipatus broadwayi (assembly GCA_028023455.1). Classification (NCBI taxonomy): domain Eukaryota; kingdom Metazoa; phylum Onychophora; class Udeonychophora; order Euonychophora; family Peripatidae; genus Epiperipatus; species Epiperipatus broadwayi. The sequence continues at coordinate 9,971,985 of JAQFVV010006208.1, read as the reverse complement.
AAATGGAGGAAACAAGCAAATCAACCTGCGAAGCTATATGTGAGGCAAGCGGTCTGAAAATTCAAACCCGAGACATTCATAAGAAGTGAAAATAATCAGGCAACTTTGAACTTTCATTGACTAATTGATATAATTTCTGATAATGCCTAATATATACGTGTGGGTATAGAACTCAGACTACTTCATTCAAACATTTTAGTGAATTAAGGGACAGCGGATTAAATAATATGTTATTTTTCTTTTATTTATACAATTAGGGTGAGTTAATGGGATTTAATAAATATTAATTGATATGTGTTAATAAATATTTTACAACTTATTTCATTGCGTGTTTCATTTATTTTTTTTCTTTAATATAACAAAGTGTATATCTACGAAAACGGCTTTAAACTTTTTTTATAACCTGAGATAAAAGAGAACTGAGCATAGCATAATAGGATACTATTCTATCGGGCATTAGAGTTGTATACCCTTTCAGATGGGAAATTTCTCTTTCTGGGAGTGGCGCATAAAGACAGGAATTAATCACGGTCTTTCAAAGATATGCAGCGACTAACCTCTTGACGTCTGTCGGCATGGTAATAAAATAATCAACCATGGTTCAATATCTTGATTAATTCATAATGTGTTAATATAAATTAAATTACAGAATTCATATTTTTATTGAAATCATTATTGAAACTTCACCCTGAAGTGTTACAATCACTTCATGCATAATATGTACGCTAAAAGTCTTAGGTCCGCCTGGTACATATAAGTCTCATAAAAATATATCTGAAGGATTATTTAAGACATTATAGTGGACTGATTGTTAATTCATTAACACACTGCAATTACTTTTAATAGTAAGTAATTTAGAAAAATCACATCTGAAGGATTGATCATCTGCATGTAGTGAACATAAGTAATAAATATAGTATAATTCAAATATTTCAATAAGGATTAAAGAATTTACAGTCAACAACCAGGATAAATATTAGAGCTTTAAAACAAATAATTTAGAAATAAAGCTCTACTGTGTGTAAATCATCAGTAATCCTTTATCCTTTCCTTTACCCACATATATATAAATTTTAAAAGTTCGTTTGGTAGTCTACCGATTTTTGCTTTATAGTATTTATTTAAAAAAATTGGTAATTTTCTTAAGAAACGAAGCTGTAAGAACAGCTAGTAAATAGTAATATTTGTATTGATATGTAATATATCATTACTCTGGGAAAAACCTTATGTATGTCACATAGTACATCTATGAAAAAAGTAGATTGTGAAACATTATTAATGTCCTTATTTTTTTCCCTTTTACTTTCTTTGCATTTCTTCAGTTTCAACTGTTCTGCAGTCTTCATCAGCGTTCTTAAGCTTCTTCACTTTTAAAATAAAAAAAATTTTTTGCATTAAAAGGGTTATTGTAAGCAAATATATATGAAACATTAATGTCGCATTATTCATTAGGTAAAATACAGATATAATTCATTATGCCATACTTTTTAATTTTCATTTGTCATTATCATCCCTGAATGCATTTAAATGTCATTGTCACTAATAAAACTGAAAAACTTATTTCCTATCTTTGATTAAATGTGAATTTAAAAAAAAAACAATTTTATTAATAAAACTAGATATAGAAACAATGCAAAAATCATAAAATTACTTGGAGATAGAGATTTAAGTGCACTAACATCTGGTAATAAATAACATTAAAGAATTGCTCGTTTTATCACAGATTGAGTATGTTAAGAAACTGAATTTGTTGTTAACATTATTAACCAAAGGGGATTGGGGGGGGGGGGTGCCTACAGTTAATAAAGAACTGATGGTATTAAAAAAATAGTTAATAAGAGTCAGATCTTTGTAATTGTTCAGTCAAGATGACTTGGATTCAAAACATTAAAATGTTTTGAATTTGTGTTTTTGCCAGAATAGTAAAATGGAGTTAATGGTAGCTGCAACATGCATACTCAGGTACTCTTGGGATTTTGATGCCCTGGGCACAAATATGAAGGTGCCTCCAGTAAATAAAATAAAAAAATGAATAAATAAAATCTTTAATTTTTAATATAGGAAAGGAATATATTAGACATTTATTCTTATCTAAATAGTAAAAAGTAAACGTTAGCTTTATGTCTAAAAACTTGCATCAAATGTCAGTCTCTCGGTCTACTTTATAAATGTGTAAGATATATATATTGTGTTATTGAAATAAGGTTGCTCAGTGCAGGATCTTAGGGACGCTACTGTGCATACTAAATTATTTCCAGCTTTGAATCCTAAGTTTTAATGGTAAAGGCGAAAGCCAAAAACATTTAAAAATGGCGATTAAAATACATTAGAATAAAGAGCTATACTATATTAAGTTAAAGAATTTAATTATTATCATAAAATAGAATGACTATTGATAATTCATATTTTACATTTTAGTTGACAAATAAGTTGAAATCCGCCTCACACCCCCCCCCCGTTTCAATATTGAATATGAAATCACGTGAATGCCTAATAAATTCATTTATATAGGCAATACATTCATTGGTAGTTGGTTTAAATTTTATCCCTTCACTTCAAATTATATAATCAGCACATATATTACAATTAATTAAATAACACTTTTAATATATAAAATAATTATCTACAGGAAACATTAAAAAAAAAATGCTGTTATTCTAGTTTTAATGTTGTCATTATTAGATTGGTTCAGAAAAGCCGTAACTACATTCATATCCATCACATATTATTTTAAATATAATTATCAGTCAAGTAAAGATTTATAATTTGTTCATGTAAAGCTTAAATAAAAATTCAGTCGTGGAAAATTCATGTCAATTTACACGAAAAGTTGACTAAAATTTTATATTTTTATAAATATTAAATAACCATTAAATGATTATTTGGGTTTACGGTAGTTATTTGATGCAACTATGTAGCTTGTCTGCACAATATTTTAAATGAAGCAGCCACAAACAATTAGATTAATTACAAAGATGGGTGAGGGGGATATCTACGGTATAATATATATAATACGGAGAAAAATAGTAAAAAAAAAAAAACTTAAAAGAAAAAGTAGTAGCATTTATGTTTGAATTAAATAGTAAATAAAGGATTACATTTCACAATTTTTTAAAACAAATATTTCACAAGTATTAATTCAATTCAAAATATAAATAAACGTTATTCAGTAAAGCCTTACCATTAAATAACATGTTGTAATTGCTTCTCAGCAGTTTGGCTGATCCCAGTTCTACTTCCATTGGTCTTGCAAATTGGTAACTTTCTAATAAATTAATAAATTTAAATAGCTATAAGACATTTAAATGTATCATTACATTTTCTGAGATATGATTATTTCTCGATTTAAAGGAATCTCAGATGATATGAGACACCCAAGCGTATAGGATATCGCCATTGCTAATATAGAGTAAACTCATCAATTATTCTACAACCGCTTATAATACTTTTAATAGCAGTTTCGTGATTTAATTTTTTTTTTTTTTTTAAAGAATTCATTAAATTTACTTTTTATGATTTAGTTCTACAATAGAATGTGAAATTAAGCAAAAAATTGTTTTTATATTAAATTTATATTATAAAATCATCGTTTATTTTTTCCTCTGAGAAGTCAAATATTTATAATACTTATTTGATTAGATAAATTCAAATGATAGTTGCCATCAGAGATAACTCTTAGTTTTAATTAGTCCACGAAACTCTTTCATAAATATAATACAACTATGAAGAAGAAATAGATAAGGAAAATATAAAAAAGAACAATAGAAAAAAATGATAAATAGAAATTAATGATATTCATTAGTTTAAAGCCAAGTTAGTTAATTGATAAATGAATATAGGTCACATGAATATACCTTACATTATATCAAAATATATAAATAGATCCAAAAAATAATTTATACAATGGTATAGATATTTAAAAAACGTTTACATGAATTAAAAGTTGACTACGTAACAGGTGACTAACTATTGGTCATGAATTTAAAAAGGATTTAGTCATGACCAATTTTGTACCTTTTAGCAGTGCAATATTATTCAAGCAAATGTTCATGGAATGGACAGTATTAAACAAAACAATTTATATTTTATGTATTATATACAATACACTAAAAATTTTGGCGGGGTTTTTTAGGCCTAATATATGTGTTTATCTATTGATATTATTGAACTAAACATTTTTTAATCTTGTGCAAATTACTATAATCATAATTAATTCTTAACCATTAGCTTTGACTGTTTGATTTCTCTGATCACTCCATTTACTGCTTATCAATGAAAAAAACTTTCAGTTAGGGTCCTGAGTTTGGATAATTAAAACGAAGCCTATGATCATGTTAAGATTTGGCATATCAATTTATTTCTTAAATCATTGAAAATATTAACCAGCATTGTTTTATACTTCCTATTTTTATCACATTCACAATGCTTTTTAATGCTAGACAACTCTTCATGCAAGCTATTCTCATTTACAAAATCAAAATTAATTTTTTTATTATGTTTCGCAAATGTCTAAAAGAAAGTTTGGTGTTTAAATGTAATGGCAAAAGACAATAGTTAGGATTTGCACTTGATAACTCAAAAGTTGTACTTGTGCAAGCAATAGCAGAAATTGATAAAATTACCCCCTAGCACATTTCTGTAGGAGTGGATTCAAACAGTTTAAGAAAATTTCAGTAGCATTATCAAAAAAAGCTGACTGCCTTCTACCCTCTGTTAAAATTTATTATCTAAACATAATATTACATTGCAGTCTTCCATAATGATAAGATTTAAAGTGTTAAGAGTTTTGACAGAGACAAGTATGGTGCCAATGTTGGAAAAAAAAAACATATGCCTCATTAAAACACATTTTTTTCTTAGATCTTTATCACTGAAATGTTTTTTAAAAATAATTTTGGACAGTCATTCACATTTTTGAAATAACCTTTAATAAATAACCCATTTTACATTAATCTGTCCACATTATGTTAGGAAAAACAGGCAAAACTCTCCATACAGTAATGCCACTCAGTGCAAGCCAGAGTAATCAATGGATGTCAGAAGGCTGTTGCATAAAATACCCATTTAGTGCCTACTCATCCAACATCCCAAGACTAGTTTCTGACTTGTGGCCTTCATCAGTGAGAAGCCTTGGATCTGAGAGCACTGCACCCAGATCATGATCATGTGATCAAGTGGGCAAATGATGAACAATTTTTAACTATTCAGCATCAGCAAAATTAAAGAATAATATCAACTATTTTTTTTGCTATTACTGAAAAGTGTTCATATATTTTTAAGATTATCATTTCAACATCCTCTTCTAATCCACCAGATACTTGCTTTGTGGTTTGTATAATGAATACTTTGAGCTGTTTGCTTTAAGCCCATTTTCTTGAAGTAGTTTAAACCCAGAATTATGATTTCGTATCTGCATTACATAAAATTAGATTTTTTATACCTAACTTACATGTGTCAAATGAAGACTTGGTTAAATTATGGAGAGCATTCGATATTTCATCAGTCTGCTCAATTAAGTCCAGAAGCCTATTTTTAACATTACTGAGAGGATCAAAATATTTTCAGAATCACTAGGAATATCATTGTTGTTGGTTTTTTTTTTGTGATTTTAGCATCAATTGCAATAGAGAAAACTTGTTTGATTTTGCTAGCTCATTGCACATTTCTTGGTGCTAGAACATTTTTCATAATAGCTTTCAACCTTTGTTCAGTTACAGGACATTTTCATAGAGAAGTTGGATTCATAAAAAATCCTTCAATAATTTGTATGCACAATCCATATTCCTGTAGTTAATTTTGTATTTTACAGTACGGAAAGGAAATGTTAGTTCACCTCCAATATTGTAGTTTTTGCAGATGTTCTCAAAGAAGTGATATGAATTTGAAAGTATCTTCACATCATTTTCTTTTTGTTTATGTCTATCTACGAAAAACATTGTTTGCAATCAATATTATCTCCGTAAGTGATGATAAATTCATGTTTAGAAAATATACAGTAAACTAGAGGCCAAAAACTTTAAACATGAACATTGGTTTGTTTTCCATTTTCTCAAATAACTACATATATATTGAGATTCTTCTTTGGTGGAGTTTTATTCCTTTTGCTTTCATTTTTACTGTCATTATGAAAATGGATTCAGATTGGTAGAAATTTAAAAGCATGAAAATAAACATGAAAAGAAGCAAGGATAAAAGATTTTAAAAGTTTGGAAACAGATATTTCATTCTCAAGTAGATGTAATATTTTGATATTTATCAATGAATAACTGTAAGTTATTCATTGATAATAATGGCAGTTTGTATATGAATGTATTTGGTGTGAAAAATATATGATTTAAATTTTGTAATTTTCATTGTTAATGAAAATATGGGAGAAATAGAAGATCAATACAGGAGCCAGGAGAATCCTACCAAAAAATCAGCTCTAATATGGGAGTTATCAGAAAATAAGTTAGAATTAAAACAGGCACAACTCTCTATATGTATTACCACCCAGTGCAAGCTAGAGTAATCAATGGTAATCTGGGGATATTGGATGAGTAGGCATTAGATAGGGATTTTATGCACAAACCTTCTGGCATCCATTGATTACTCTGGCTTGCACTGAGTGGCAATATATATAGAGAGTTTTCTTGTTTTAATAACAGTTAAGAACAAGCATTAGAAATAGTGATCATGTGATATTTATTGATTTAAAATAAGAGAGAATTGTTTCTTAACTAAATGTAACATAATCTGCAAATTGCCTTTTGTTTATTTATTACATAATTAATGAAACAATCAAATAAAAATTAAGTTGAATATAATTGAGAGAGGGGAGGGGAACAAGTACAACAATTTTCTAAAGCAAAGATGTATTATTTTCAAAACAAAAATAAAAAAATTACAAGTCTGGTAAAGCAAAAATGTAAATAATAATCATATTGGTGAAGACAACTAGAGTAGGCTTCAGATTGCAGAAAAAATATTTGTAGCTTGGTTATGTAAAATTTATATCATTACTACAATGACTTGTGAGTATCTGGGGACTACTTTTACTCTGGTTATCATAAGATTATAAATAATTAACTTTTGAGAAATGTGATTAAATATAAAATGGCATCTAAGAAATAAAAGGTGAAATTTACATGTTTTACTTGTATATTCTCAGTAAGGGAACCAAAACAAAAAGTAACTGAATGGTTTATCACTCAGCAGATTATATGATGAATAAAATAATACTTATAAAAGTTTGTTTAAATATTGCTTTATGTAAACAATACTAACCCACTGAAAAGTATAAAAATAAAGTAATTCGACTAAAAAAGATATTAAAAAAAAACTGAATATTGGTCGAGTGGTCATTCTTGGCAACTTATTATAAAACAATTGGAAATTTCAGGAATATTGTTGTTTCATAAAAGCTTTTTTTTTTTTTTCATATGTCATAGCATCGGCCGGGAGACGAACCCACAACCGTTTGCAACCAACTACTTGCTTGCAAAGCGGCTGCGATGATCTCTCGGCTTTTAGGGCTCAAATAAATCATAAAAAATCAAAAACTCCTGAATGCTTTTATGAAACGACAATATTTCTTCTTTTCAATTGTTTTATAAAAAGATCTGATATTTTCCAAGCATGGCAAATTAATCAAGTTCTGTTTTTTTTATATATTTATATATTTTTAGTCGACTAATTACTGTTTCAGGCACTGAGAAGAAAGACCATGGTGTTTCTCGATCTTAAACTCAGAGGTAAAAAGCCAAAAAACTCACCACGCTGGCTAATGCGTGTTGATGAATTAGAAGAAGTTAAGAGTTACAAATACCTTGGTCAGATTATTAATACAGATGGAAACATAATAGAGGAAATTAATCATAGAATTAAACTTGGTTGGAGTGCTTTTGGTAGAAATAACTTGATATTAAAAGGAAATATGCCTATGTGTTTGAAAAGAAAGGTTTTTAACAAATGTGTTTTACCAGTTCTTACTTATGGATCTGAGACTTGGACACTTAATAGAAGATCAATACAGAGACTTCAGACCACTCAAAGAAGTATGGAGAGATGTATGTTGGGAGTAACAAGAAGAGATCGAAAACGCAATGTATGGGTAAGAGAACAAACAGGTGTTACTGACCTCATTGAAAAAATTAAAAGATTGAAGTGGAGTTGGGCTGGACATATTGCTAGAAGAGATGATAATAGATGGACAATTGAAATTTTAAACTGGATTCCAAGAGATTGTAAAAGACCCAGAAAGAGACCACATGTGAGATGGATGGATGAAATAAGAAAGTGTGCAGGGGTGATGTGGAGAAGAGAAGCTAAAGATCGGAGAAGATGGATTAAACTTGGAGAGACCTTCATCCTGCAGTGGATTGATAATGGTTGATGATGATGATGATGAATTACTGTTTACATAAAAGCATTATTTTAAAAAAAATTTTTTTTTTTTACAAATTATTTAATTTTTTTAGTTTTTAGTTATAAACTTAAAAAAAAATTGACAAAAACGCTCCTGCTGAGATTTTTTAAAAATCATTTTTAGTTTCCACATTATGTCACATCTTATTATTAAATCATATTTTTTGTTAGAATAAAAAGCACCCACTGAGATTATTTTTTAGTTTTTGAATTTTGCTCAGCTGAGATTTTTTAAAGTTTTAACTATTTTTTTTTTCATATGTCATAGCATTGGCCGGGAGGCGAACCCACAACCGTCTGCAACCACCTACTTGCTTGCAAGGCAGCTGCGATGACCTCTCGGCTAACAACGCTTGACAAGTTTTAACTATTTTTTGTTTCTGCATTATGTGTATTTGTTACATTAATCAATTTTTTTCACATCTTATTATTAAATCATAATTTTTATCAGACTAAAAGACTCCAAATAATATTTTTTTTTAGTTTTAATGGTTAAAACTAAAAAAAAAAACTCAGCCAGAGCCTTTTAGTTAAAAATCTCAACCGACGCAAAATTCAAAATTCTGGACATACAGAAACATGCACAGACAAGGAAAATTAACATAAAAGCATATAATAAATATAAAAGTAATAGTCCTGCTGCAATCCAAGGACTCGTAGTAGTTCTTGAGTCAACTACTCTACCAATGGCGTAAATTATTCAATAATTAGGACAATATATAAGTACTAGTAATAATTCAAATAAATTTGCAAAGATGAATACACTAAAAAGAAATATTCAGTTGTTTCTTCCCTGAAATATAATGAAATAGATTGCTTCCACATTTGCAGATTTTGTTTGCCGAGGAAAGCAAAGGTTTTAGATTGATTATGATTAAGAAGTCCAAATGTTTAGTTTCTAGGTACCAATACAATGTATTTCTGCATAAACTTTTTATTATTAAAGATGAGAAGAGAATGATGCATTTCTTTTTAGCATGATGCATTTCTTTTTAGCATGTATTATTGGACAAATTATGAGTTTCTCAATATTTGATTACTTTAAAGACAATGTTTTAATGGGGTGTATGTTAAAAGATTAGATCAAATAAACTTCTTAAAATTTTTTGTTTTTAATTGGAGATGATGCATTTGTGGGTATAACAGAAGTATGATGTTTTCATGAAGGTTTGTGATGATGGTGTTTTAGTTGTATTTTTTATATTGGACTATTTCCATCATTTGAATATTGAATGTCTTGAGAAAAAAATTATTTTATTTAAATATTCCCAATACATTCAACTGTTAGTAATAGCACATCAAACAGGTTAGTACATGCACAATGTTTCGAGAGATATTAGTTTCCCCTCTTTATCAGGTGTTGTTAGCCTGACCAGTGACAGTACTAGCATGGGATTTGAACCTGGGTCCTCAGATTCTTGAGTTTTGAATGTTATGGTTGGTTAGAGCATTATCTTACTCAAGAATCTAAGGGTCTAGGTTCAAATCCCATGCTACTGTCACTGGTTAGGCCAATAACACCTGAAGAAGAGGGAAGAATAATACCTTTTGGAATATTGTGCCTATACTAACCTGCTAGATGTGCTATTACTAACAGTTGAATGTATTTGGAATATTTAAATAAAGTTAAATTTTTCTAAAGACCTTTAATACTCAGATGATGGAAATAGTCCAATATAAAAATACAACAGAAATACAAGTTTGTAGATTAAGGTAGAAAACTTCATTTGTTATATCATATAATATTCAAATATATGTATAGTGTCTATACTAAACTTAACATAATTAGAAGAGACTTTAACTCAGACTTACAAACTCCCTACATCTATATACCCCATCTTATACAACTTATACACATGACTACATACATGTGAAAAAGATAAATAATCTTCAATATACATATTTCATGCTGAACCAACACTCATCAGTTGATCCAGATCATCATCATCTCCCACACATATATATAATCAGTGTTCAGTTCATATTAAGATGGCAAATCTTCAAACTTTAATGGACAAGCTTCTATCTTCAGCCCTCTAACCCTTCAGCCATCCATATCATTGAATTTCTAATATTGGAATACTCAAAGACCTTGTTGATGCCAATATTATTGTCATACCCACGTTGACCTTAAGTCCCTCTGACCCCTCACATGTAGGAACTTAATATGTCCATTTAAATACACAAATTACTTATCTTTTTCACATGTATGTGGTTATGTGTATCATCTGTATAAGATGGAGTGTATAGCTGTAGGGAGTTTGAAAGTCTGATTTCAAGTCCTTCAAATTTTGTTATTTCAGTAATTGTTCTCTGCAACTAATGGTATAATATAATGAGAGGCCATGTTCTTGATGATCAAAGTGACTGTTTTTTCTCCCCAAATGAATTTCATATAAAGTGACTTTCTTAAAAATGGTGAATTTGATTACAGATGCATATGAAATATTTATGGGAAAATAAGCATATTAATTATAGAGTTTTTGCACGTAAAGATAAACAAGTTCTTGATAAGGAACCTATAATAATTTTGAGATGAAAAAACTTTGTTTTATTAGATTCATTGCACTACGTGAGAAATCTAGAAATTTATGGTAAGTAAAAGAATCTGAATACTAAAAAGAATGCTCCATGTTGATGATTTTTCCTTGTTAAAAATTAAAGAGAAAGAAGAAAGTTGAGGAAGAAATTGTTTGGAGAGGAAGAAAACTCATACCTACATTTCTTTCCTCTTTTTCTGCTCCCATTCTTTATTTCATCAAAAGAATACCAGATTCTTTCTTCTTCTTAACTCGTAGTATTGATTAATCTTTCTCAAATAAAAACCACAAGCAACAAAAATATGATTGATTATTTAAAACAATATGTATGTTTTGAGCAATTTGTTTTCAATTTTATGTAAGGAAACATTAATATAGATGATGAAAAAAATAAGATCTGAGGAATGATCCTTGGATAATAGAATGAGAGTAGAAATCAGATAACATTTTACTATTTAGAATTATGTGGATAGAATATCAAGTAACCAATTTGTTAGAATATTTAGAATCCAAGAAGGAATAAGGACTTGGAGTGAAGGTGATAAAAATGTCCAATTTCTCAATGATAGGAACTACCATTTTCATTTTAGTAATGCAATTGATAATTAGTTTGAAGACATATTATTGTCTTTGTTGGAGAGAAGTCCTTCATTGAAAATGAAAAGTGTGAAATAGAGAGAAAGATGAGAATTAAATCTTGTTTTTGATAATGCATTTGATAACTTGATTATAAATGGGGACATGAAGATTATAGATCCTAAATTTTTAATTAAATTTAGAGGAGAAAATGCCCTTAAATCCATAAGTAGATTCAGATTTTAGAAAAACCAAACATATCATTAATGACACAGCTGGAGAAGTTGAGTGAATTATAACAAATACAGTGAACAAAACAGCTCAAAACTGATGGTATTGCTGTTATTCTTTGCTTTATTCATAATTCCCAGTTTTATCCATTCACATTCAATTCCGATCTTCCAGGCATTTCCATAGGAAAAAATATTCCAATGGTAGATGAAAGTAGAAACCTGCTTTATCAGAATCCAGAGCAGTTTGTTGGATTACAATCAAGAATATTCAAATCATTTGAATCAATCATCGAAGAACCTGAACGGACTAAATACTCAAACAGGATTATTCAAGAAACCATTTTAAAACCAGTGAACAATTGGAACATTTGGAAATTATTCATAAGCTTCTTATAATAAATCTGGGTTATATAAATCCCAAAGAAAATCTGAATTCTTCTTTATTAGTATTGAAAAAAATCATATTAGAGAAAGAACTATAGCGATGAATTTTTGAAAATAAATCACATGATACTTTTAAAAAAGTTACCCATGATTAGATTTTTTCTCATAACTTTCTACTTTTAAAAACTTGATTAACAATAATTAAAATTTTTATTTATTCTATTCCTTTCAATCGTTATATTTTCAAACTTAATTTATATAGTAAGGAGCATTTGAACTAAAATTTTAAAATGCTTGAAACTTTTAGATATTTAGTTAAGCAAAATAACCTGAAATAATGACAGTATCGTTTTATTTTGTTTTAAATGGAAAAATCTAAAAAAGTTTATACAAATAATTAGAAATGTGTAAATCATTAAGAAAGTGTAAATTCTTCACCTGCAAGAAAAAACAGTTAATCAAAGTGGTATATTGGGTTTTCATCTCTATAAGCAATCATCATTAGACATTAACGTTTATTAAACTGCAAAATCGCTTTTTTTCTTATATTTCCGTTCGTGCTTTATATATATAAACGAAAATAAGATCAAAAAAAAAATCAAGGTTAATAATTATAAATGATGATTTTAAACATTAATATATATAAACAAAAATAAGATCAAAAAAAAATCAAGGTTAATGATTATAAATGATGATTTTAAAAATGTTTAAAAGTTAAAATATGTCTAATTATATAAAGACGCTAACTAAAGTTTATCTCCACATAAAACAGAACATGGATAAGTAGAAAAATTGATGAAAAAAATGTGGATTTGGAAACTCAGAGAAAAAGAATTGGAAAAATAGGGTGAGCAATATAAAAGGTTTAAAAAATGAAAATGAGATTGGATATAGTTGGTCTATGCAATTCATTCCAATAAAAATGTGACGTGTTTTATTATTGATTATTCAGATAATCTCCTTAAGACTCAATACAATGCTAGAAATGGTTGTAAAATGGTTTTAAGTAGTCTTGGAAATCCTCCATCAGAATCATCTTCTGAACTTTACCGCATGCTTCCAAATGTCCTGAATTGAAACATGATATACTCCTTTCACATCCAACTGAAATTGTGGAAATAGCCATTAGCCAATAGAGATTAAATCAGAAGAATAAGTTATGTGTTCAAGCATAACAATGTTTTTTTGGTCAAAAAGTCATATACAATCTTTAGTGCTATGGCCCAATGCTTGTTTTGATCAAGAAATCATGTGCAATTTTAGAGCTATGATCCAGTGCATCTTGCTCATGGAATTCAGATCATTTGCAGAAAATTATGGCCCACAAATGATTCATAAATACCTAAATGGTAGCATTTACCATATCTTTAGGAATGTATTCATGGCGAATAATGACTAGATTTTTTAAAAAATGTGTGCAATTACATTCACAATTCTTTTCTTTATTTTTCCTTCCAGTGATCTACATTCTGTGCTCTGGCATTCGTTATTGATGGCTCATATTGAAAATACTATTTCTCATCATCCATTACAATGGTTGACAAGAAGTGTGAATCCCATAGTTGCAATCCTTAGCATGTCTCTGCAGAGTTTCACTTTGGGATCTTTTTGTTCGACTGTCTATAAGTGAGGCACAAAGTGCATGTACACCTTTTCCCAATCTTCTGTTAAAATATGATAGTGATTTTGGGAATTCCGATGAGTTTCTCAACGAATCTGTCAGAGCCATAGCAATCAGTTTGAAGAATTTTAGGAACTTTTTGCATATTTTTTAAATTTCCAATTGCTTTTGATGTGCCTATTTACAGATCATCTTCCACACTCTTCCTATCATTACAAAATCTTGCAAACCACTTGAAAACATGCTCACCTTTCCCGCTCATGCACAGTTTGAATCATTTCATATGTTTCAATAGCACTTTGAGACAAAATGTTAGATTGTCATTCCTTCATATGAAACTGACACATTTCATACTCATGATTCAGACATTCTAATATATTAAAATTTTTATAGTTCAGATATAAAAAATTATCATCAATATTTCTTCTGCTCATTCATACTCAAGTGTTAAACCACTAAACGTCACATGATCACTGTCTGTTCAAACTAAAGTGCTGAAATAACTACAATATTAACCATATTGATACCGTTGATGTCATCAATGATCAGAACTTTCAAGTAACATGAGGTCACTCACCCCATACTCATCATTAAATCTATAAAGTGAGTGAACTTTAAAGGAAACTTTTATGACCTTAGTACAATACAAATTGAAAAAGAACTACAAAATGTCCACAAAATACATATACACACATGCCATTATGTCTGATTTAATTTTGGGATCACTAGGACTCTGGTCTTGTGAATAAAAACTACACATGCTCTTGAGCAATAACTTTTTCTCATTATGCTCAGATCTAGCTTCATATTAAAACACAACAGTAGAACGGGATCAGACACACACGTAGATAATTTACAGAATGGAGAGCTATAAGAGTACAGATATCAAATAAGTAACTTCAGAAATTTATTTAAGTTAACTAACCAATAAATTTTTTTGCAAATGATGCGATAATTCCAAAGTTAATATTTATTGATCAACGCTGTTCACGTAATACACATACGATTTTATATAACATATATAATAATTCCCTTCTGATTCCTCTTAATTAATTAATATTTAATTTAGATAAATTATCTCTTAAAATAATCAAAGCCTATAAAAAATATTTCACAATAAAAAAAAAACAACTTGAAACTTTTTATCATTTTTCTTTTGAAAAGGAGGATGTTTCTATACAATTTTAACCAGGTAAAAAAATATTATCAACAAAACTAAAAAAAAATATTTTTTTAAATTGTTCAGTTGATATTTATAAAAGTAGATGTGTACACACTGCAATACCTAAAAAAACTGGGGGGAAAAATCAGTATTTTCAATTATTCCTTTTTGTATAGTATTTATAAATGTAGATGTGTATACAGTATAATACCTTATATGAGTGGATTTTTTAATCCTTTTGTAATTGCCTAGTTGAATGTCTCTTTGTAAATCTTGCAGGTTGTAGTTTAGTTATTCTCTTGACTGTAGCCTTTTTTGTCATTATAGCTTTTCTCACTGTTTACTTTTATTCATTTATCTTTTTTAGTAGCTCTAAGTTTATTTCATTTCAAGTTAACATAAGTTGAGACAGGCATGATTTTGGATGGATCACTACATAAATCGACTTGAAAATTTTTCTCAGGAATATTTTTTTGTTTCTACATTTCTTTTAGTAAAATTGATTATATGGATGGGTCACAATAATTAGTTTTCAGCAAGAATTAGCACTTGCTTCTTATAAACTCCCTAATATAACATTGCTTCTCAGTAAACATTTTTAACTAGTTGTGAGACCAGTTTAACATCAAACTATTCAGTTGAGCTTCTGACTGCTAAATTCCTCACTACTAAAATCTATTGTACCACATGATTTTTATAAACCCAATCCTGATATCAATCTTCCATTCAATCACATGGCTGCCTCAGATTATTGTATTATGTCTTGACCAATTACTTTCTAAACATTAAAATTATTATTATTAAAATGTCTTAAATTTTGTCAAATGATCATTTCATGTCTATAGACCTTTTAGTAAATATAACCTGAGCAAATTTTATTTAGCAAATAGGCTATTCTGCAACTAATGTGAAAAGAAGTAATTGTTTTCACTAGTATAGTTTTATAATCTATTGATGCAATATCTGTTGATGTAACAACTTGAAATTGCAGAAGGATGAATGGCTCTTAGCTTAATACTAATACTTTCATTAAAATTAATTCATGTTTGAAGCTTTTGCTTATTTGCTTAACATAATTTTTTTATAATTAAATTTATAATTATTTTTACTTCTTGATTAACTGACGATTTTCAAAATACATCCCCTCAATGTTCCTATTGATTATTTTGATTACTAATGATTAAAATAGAGGCAAAACTCTTCATATATTAGTGTCACCCAGTGCAAACAAAAGTAAACAATGGATACAAGGTTTGTGTATAAAATCCCTATCTAGAGCCTACTCACTCAATATCCTCAGACTAGTTTCTAGCACGTATCTTTCATCAGGAGTGCCCTAGATAGGGATTTTATGTCAAACGTTTTTGCATCCATTGATTATTCTGGCTTGCACTGGATGTACTACTATATTAAGAGTTTTGCTGTTGTTTTAACAGCTTGTGTAAGCATGGGAAATGGTGATCATGTGATAATTATAATGTTTAATATTAATGATTGTATACTCAACATTAGGTCAAGGTTTAACTATTCAGATTTAAAATTTTAATAACTTGAACCTTATACTGACTTGGGATAAAATAAGTCTATCACAAACAATGTGAATAGTAAAAGTGGCAAACCTTCAAAATCTTATTCATTACAAGACTCCCACACTGGTTAGAAATCAGTTTGCCACTCAGTAATAAATAGTTCATTTGGAAAAAAAGATTCAAAACTGCTTCCTCAAAATTATATTGACCTGAATTAAATATAATGTTAATAGAAAAGAAAAACAGAAAATAATACATTTGTTAATTAAATATTTTTAGGGGATTTTTGGTTGGATATATAAATGTAAAAAATTTGATAAAGTTTTGAGATTGTTTGCAATAGAGAAGGTTAAAATAGGCAAAACTCTCCATACACTAGTGCCACTCAGTGCAAGCCAGAGTAATCAATGGATGCCATAAGGCTTGTGCATAAAATCCCTATCTAGTGCCTACTCATCCAATATCCCCAGACTAGTTTCTGGTTTGTGGCCTTAGTCAGTGAGGAGCCTTGGATCTGAGAGCACTGCTCTTAGATCTTAGGATCTAATGCAACCCTCCAGCAGCCACCTTTTATCTCTATTTAACTACAAAGCTATGAGAATAAAATTGAAAACACAATAAATATTTTCAATCTAAGCTCATTAGCTTATATAGTTCAGTACCCATACATTTTGGTATCTTGGTTCTTTAATAACCATAGCTACCACAATCCTATTAGTCAGTGGTTCAATAGAAAAGGTGTTGAGGTAAAGAAATTTTTTTTAGTATTTTTTAATGTTTTTGGATTTGTTAGGAATATGTGATATTTATATTTATTATTATATATTTGTATTTTTTAGTGTTCCTTGAAAAAGATTATATCATAAAATAGTCGAAACAACGGTGGGTAGTTTTATTTTTATAATAGTCATATAAAAAACATGTTTTAAAAAGAACATTTGTTTATTATTCTAGTACAATAGATGACATGCCTTTATAAAACCTAGTATAACATCAAATAAGTGTGATCTTGTATACTGTTTCTCTAAGTATCAACATTCGACAGAAAGCTGAGATAAATAAGATGCCCATTTTATAGTGCAAGCGTAATATATCATTAAACATCACAAGATCACTATTCTTTATGCTTACACAAGTGGTTTACCAGAGACTAAACTCTTCATACAGTAGCGCTACTCAGTGGAAGCCAGGATAATCAATGGATACAAGGTTTTTTTGCATCCATTGATTACTTTAGCCTGCACTGAGTAGCGCTACTGTATGAAGATTTTAGCCTCTGCATAATATATCATGTATTATATGTATAGGTTGAATAAACTTAAGAATATTTTTTTTATTTCAGGTTGCCTGTCCACAACCAAATCAGATGAGCATCCTGGCTGATAAATGGATATCTTAGATATTCTTAACTAAAACAGGCTAACTCACTATATGTATTGCCCATACACAGCAAACTAGAATAATCAATGGATGCAAGAAGGCTTGTGCATAAAATCCCCATCTAGTGCCTACTCATCCAATATCCCCAGACTAGTTTCTGGTTTGTGGCCTTAGTCAGTGAGGAGCCTTGGATCTGAGAGCACTGCACTTAGATCTTAGGATCTAATGCAACCCTCCAGCAGCCACCTTTTATCTCCACTTAATTACAAAACTATGAGTCTTAAACTCAAAACACCTTCATGTTTTCAATCCAAGCCCATTAGCTTATATAGTCATATGGATCTGAACTCAGTTCAGTACCCATACATTTTGGTGTCTTTGGTTCTTTAATAACCATAGCCACCACTATCCTATTAGGCAGGATTGGTTTTAAGCCAATAAACATCACATGACCACCACTTTATGCACAAACCTTCTGGCATCCATTGATTATTTTAGTTTGCTGTGTGTGTATAGTGAGTTTTGCCTGTTTTAACAACAGTTATACACAAGCATAAGAAGTGGTGGTCATGTGATGTTTATATTC
The DNA here is from genome assembly GCA_028023455.1 of Epiperipatus broadwayi. Taxonomy (NCBI): domain Eukaryota; kingdom Metazoa; phylum Onychophora; class Udeonychophora; order Euonychophora; family Peripatidae; genus Epiperipatus; species Epiperipatus broadwayi. Next base: position 9,953,568 of record JAQFVV010006208.1, on the reverse strand, counting down.
TTAACTAAAGAAAAAAAAGTACTTAGCTCTAAAACGAACTTCTAGAAATACCTTTGTCATGCATTAGGTTATTTATAATAGTGTTTTATTTTTATATAAATAATGAGGAATATAGCAAAAATTCTCTGATATCAGTGATTCTTGTTTGATTTTACTTGACAGCTTATTAACACACATTTTATTATACAATTTTAACAATCGTGTCACAGAACCCTCATTTCAAATACTCAGAATTATTTTGCATGCGGACTCATAACGAGTCGTTTTAATATACTTGCAAATACAATTTTATTTTTTGTATATCAATACTCATTCATTCAGTCTAGAAAAAGAATTCCTCTTTTATCTGATCTCCAATCATATATATTGTAAATAAATGAACATTGATCACTGAAAAGGCGGAACTTATTGTTAGGAGCGATCTTAGTTTACAAATTAATCAAGCCAAATTAACATTCATTTATTTTTTTTACAATGTATACAGTTGGGGTTAGATAAAAGAGGAATTCTCCTTTTATCAAACTGAAGGCAAGTGTATAAAACTGATTCGTTATGAAGCTGCCGGCAAAATAACTCTGAGAAACGTATTTGGAACGATTGTGTTCTGTGATATAATTATAATTCTAAACATTAATATATTCAAGCAGTAGTAAAAATTATTTACATGGTGTTGAAATTAGTAATCTTTCACTTAAAATAACTAATTTGTGAACCACGATTATCGTTAATAATAAGTTTCAGTCTTTTCAGTTATGAATGTGCATTTAATTACAATACATACAGTTGGAGGTCAGATAAAAAAGGAATTCTACTTTTGCCAGGCTGAATGAACGGGTATTAATAAATGAAAAGTTCAATTATATTTGCAAGTTTATTAAAAATGATTTGTTATGAGTGGCTGCAAAATAATTCTGAGTCAACATATATGTAATGACAGTGTTCCAGGATATGATTATAGTCCCAAATGTTACATATTCAGGCAGTAGTAAAAATTATTATTAGTAACATTTTAACATATAAACATTGGTGTCTTCACAGTTAATTTTTTTTTCTTTTCAATCTTATTTTTACCTATTATTATTAGCCGCTCGTAAATAAAAATGGAGGATAGAAAATTAACGATTTTTTGCAATGATTGTACTAATCAATTTGTAAAACATAAATACATTTGCAATACTATTTCATCAAACTTTACTTTTTTAAAAGTTTTCAATACCTTGTCTTCCATTCTCAGTCAAGTTTCAAGAAGCATCGTTAAACAAAAATTTTCCTGATATTTTTACGTTATAACAACAGGAAATCTACAATTAAGTTCAATATAGTAAATTGGAGAATAAAATATGTATGGCTAACTTACTGTAGTAAGATGAAGTATCTATTTTTTAACTTTTTAAATGCAAGAGCTGTTCTTTGGAACACTGTGTTGTACAGTCATATAGCTAAAACTTTGGGGGTGTACACAAAATTTCAAAAATTCCCCCTTGTAATATTTTATCATTTTTTGAATGTGTATAAAAATAAAAGAGTACCTAAATTAGAAGTTCTTACAAATTACCTTGATTAATTTCATGATAGTGTAACGGTCATATGTGTACATTCACGCCATCAAATTCAGAGTTCTGGCAAATTATACTAAGGCTGATCTAGATGAGGGGTTGAGACCTCGAATCAGATTGCACCTCAGCTCCTTCACCAACACTTAATGACTTACTACCCTAAGAATGACATAAATGAGGGTACACTCGGAGTTTCTTAATTCGCATGCCAGCAATAGCAAAGGGTGGAACAAGGGACTCGAGAATATTACTATACTACTAATAATTTACCTAAACACACACATCTATGGCTGGCTAGATAATGCATATATTAATAATTAACACTAGTATTAAGAAATTTAACTAAATAAAAGTAGATTTAGTAGTGAATTGTGAATACCACACAAACATTTATGTGTTTTAAAATATTTAATTATAAAATATAAGATAGACAATACAAATATAAAAGTGCATCAAGATTTACACACACAGGTGTCTTATAGCAATGAGAGCATTTCAATACAAGTTAGAAAACAGAATCTCATCTGATGCACTTTAAAAGAGTGTGTTACAATTTAATGTTTATTACAGCTTTATTCTACAGTCTATTCATGTCTTAACTATGGTATGCCATCCCTACAAGGTTTTCCAATAGTTAAATGATACAAGAATGCTAACTAATATAACTAATATCTTATAATTACTTAATGAGCAATAAATGTGCTCTTTATGCAGATTGCATAATATAAGCTAGGTCTGAGGTTCAGATCAACACTGAACAAATAATATGGAGGGTGAATTAGCAATTCATAGTGCAACTTCCGAGACTATGGCGCTACATAAAATAAGTAAGAGATGTGGCCCGAATGTACAGTTACTCATGGGATTCAGTGCCAAGTACTCGGTTCCCATGGACTGTATGACTTGCTATCTTAAAATAAGTGAACATTTAGTTCAGGTGATCGGAGCAGCTTATATAACAATCTGGACCCTCATGTTCCAGTTCTAAAATAAGATAATGGGGTGCCCTTAAAACCAAAGCCCATTGTACTAAAATATAATAGCAAGGTGTATAATGCATGTATGTGCTTTATAAAGACACATTCCTAACACTTTCTAAATATAAATATTAACATTAATTAAGCGCGAAATCTATCATTTCATTCTGCAAAACTATTATATGCCTGTTAGTAAATTAGCATACTTAAATCATGCTAAAAGAGGTAATTCCAAGTGACCTAGTTTACCCAGTAATCCATATAGCTTATGAGAATAACTAAGGGGGAGTAAAGCATATTTGGGACTTAAAATTAACTCACTGCTTATAATATGCTTTAAAATATCATTCTCTCATACTTAACTAAACAGACATTTAATAAGCAAATCTGAATTAAACAATAAGCCACAACATAGTAACTTAACTATATATATATGGGTAGGTTTTCAGATCAGAGATTTATTAGATGTGCTAATCAGCAATATAAATTAGCTGTGTGAGAGCGATTAAATAAACTCTCAAAAATTATTATTATCAATCTCCACTCTGAGTGGCACAACATAATAGATAAATTAACAATATATAAAATAAGAATGGGCATGACCGTGGATTAGAAAGATAGATAAATAATAATAATAATAATAATAATAATAATAATAATAATAATAATAATAATAATAATAATAATAATAATAATAATAATAATAATAATAATAATAATAATAATAATAATAATAATAATAATAATAATAATAATAATAATAATAATAATAATAATAATAATAATAATAATAATAATAATAATAATAATAATAATAATAATAATAATAATAATAATAATAATAATTCAATTCAATTCTTTATTTATTTAATGTACATATCAACAGCATTTAGCCAATTATAGATTGCACAATAATACAAATCTAAATAAGCATTAAAAAAAAAAAAATAATAATAATAATAAAATAAATAATACCAATAAAATAGAAAATCAATAAAATGCACAAATAAATAAAAAGGCAATACATCAAATGAAATTAAGGAAAATTTTTTTTTATGAGGACTTTAGTGAATTGTTTAAAATCCAAATTAAAAACATCATCATTACCAAAATCTTTGTTATAAGTTCTAGGTAAACGAAATAAAGGGGAAAATCTTAATACATCAGATTTACAATTTTTCAGTTCAAAAACATTATGAGTACGAGTATTATAATTTTTTTTTTTAGTACCTAAGTTAGAAAGCAAATTAGATACAGAAATATTCTGGGAGATGAATTTATGAAGAAGTTTGAGATCTCTTGTTTTTCGTCTCAGTAGTAAATCAATATAGTGTTCATTACTTAAACTATTTAATTTTGCAAATTTGTCAAAAACAGACTGAATTCTTATGATATCTGTCCTGTTATGAGGATTCCATATAATTGAACCATACTCCAAGATGGGAAGAACTAAGGATATAAAAAGTTTAATCTTTGTAAATTTATTAAATGCTTTTCCATATCTGTAAATAGCTCCTACAATTTTAAAAGATTTATTCACCATAAAATTAATGTGATTACGAAAAGATCCATTATTGGAAAATATTATTCCGAGATCTCTTTGATGATCATTTGTTATAATTTTAGAGTCCCCAATATAATAGGAAAACCTTAAGACTTCAGATTTTCTAGAGTAAGAGACAATGGAGCTCTTATCCATATTTATATCTATATAATTATATTCACACCAATTCAAGAAATTATCTACATCACTTTGAAGTAAAAAACAGTCATTAATAGAATAAATATGCCTAAAAATTTTGCAATCATCTGCATAACATAGAAGATGTGAAAATTTAATGCATGTTTTTAGGTCATCAATGTATACATTAAATAATAAAGGTGCAAGAACACGCCTTGAGGCACCCCAGTGAAGCAATAATAAGGTAATGACAATTTACCATTAAACCTCACACAAGACATTCTATCCCTAAGAAAAGAGTCAAACCAATTAATTAATAATTTAGAAAAACCTAACCTACAAAGCTTCTGAAGAAGAATTTTATGATTAACTCTATCAAAAGCCTTGGACATATCAAAATAAACAACATCTAACCTAGATTGATTCTCAATTGAATTTGAAATGTGATCAAAAATAGTTAGCAAATTTGTTTCAATGGACCTATTAGGCAAAAATCCATGCTGCTCTGGTGCCAAAACCTTAGAGACATCCAAGATAATTTTATTATACAAACATCTTTCAAAAATTCGAGCAACAGTGTGTAGAATTGAAATAGGCCTATAGTCACTTACCAAATCTCTAGATCCTTTCTTAAAAATAGGAACAACTTTAGCAATTTTAAGGGATGTAGGAAAAGTACCATTTGCTAAAGAGCAATTAAAAATATGCAAAAGAGGAGAAGCAATGTATTCAGCACATCCTTTATAAATGAAAGCTGGAATATTGTCAAGGCCCACACTAGAATGTAATTTAAGCTGCCCAATAGCAAAAATAACATCAGATTCAATAAATGAATCCAATGTTATTCTTTCTTCAACTAGATCATTATTTTCAGTCAAATCAGTAAAAGAATTAGATTGTTTAAAAAGCTCTGAGAAATAATGAGAAAAATCATCAGCAACTAGATTAGAATTATTATTCTGTAATTTTTTTTTTGTAATACCTAAATCCTTAACTAGAGACCAAAATTGCAAGGGATTATCAGAAATATGACTTTCAGTATTTTGTATAAATTTTTGAAAATCTCTATGATATATAACCTTTGACAATCTTCTATAATTAATAAAATTGTTATAATAATTTAAGTTCTTAGTTTTCCAATATTTACGATGATGAAATGATTTCCTTTTAATAATTTCTTTAAGAGAAACTGAAAACCAGCGAGGAAAACGTTTAGTTAAAAAATTTTCTTAGGAATGTATTTGTCAATTAGTTCACAAAATGATTGTTCAAAAAATCTCATACAAAAATCTACATCAGATGAAGAATACAAATTTTTCCAGTTAAAATTGGATAATTGTAAACAAAGACCCAAATAATTTCCTTTTCTGTAGTTTCTTTTCATAGTTTTAAAGGGACAGAGTCTATTAAATTTAATATTAATATAAAATTCTAAGGGAGGATGATGCAAGTCAATGGAAAAATAATAATAATAATAATAATAATAATAATAATAATAATAATAATAATAATAATAATAATAATAATAATAATAATAATAATAATAATAATAATAATAATAATAATAATAAAAAGAAATTATTAAACTCAGGTGCTTGCTATACATGTATATAATTTTAATGCGCAAATACGCGCACAACAACCGAGCTTCATCAGGATTAAATAACAATATATTATGAACTCAAAATAATTATAATATCTAAAGAATAATGCCCGAGCGCTTTCAAGAGAACTTAGCTCTCATAATCATGGGCAACAAAGAATAAGCATAGCGTGTTGGTATATGCTAAAATATGCTGATATATGTAAATTAGTTGAAAATAAATGCGTCAGCTCTAAATGATCCATCTCTTAGAGATCCCGTAACATGCATCCCTCCTATTCACAGCCCTATCATCAATAGCAATAAAACATGCTTCTTTAACCTTTCTCTTAATGTCATTTCTCTCCCTCAAACTATTCTTGCACCCCTAGGTTCAAATGCATGACCAGCTGATTTCTGATGTATTGCAAATATTGAGTTGAAATTTGGGTCTACCTGGGCCTTATTGTAAGAATATCTGTGCTGGGATAGTCTTGTAGAAAGAGTTGCTTTCGTTTCCCCATAGTATGATGCCATGCAGTTATTTTCTGGACATGAAATATTATATACGGCCTGAGAGGTGTTGTTGGGTGTTATAATGTCTTTGGTGTTATTAATAATTCTATTTGTATTAGGGGGTGTATGAAAGCTTAGTTGAAATTCTTTATTAAACCCTGAGTAAAACTTTCTATGGGTAGTTGCAATATATGGTAACAAAATTCTATTTTTCTGTTGCTTAATAACATTGCTGTTTAATTTACTGTAAAATTGTCTAATCTTCCTATCAATTGTGTAATGCTTGAAGCCGAAATGTAATAAATCGTTTCTATATAAGATTAAGTTTGCTCTTTTGTCCGATTCAAATCTGCAAAGTTGCTCATTCCTATGCAAGAAAGACGCTAAACCAGCTAATTTCTGAATAGAAGGCGTGTGTGAAGAAGGTTGAATATTGCCTCTTTTTTCTATTGGTTTTATAATCATTGTATAATTTAGTCTTTGATCTTCTCTTTGCACATACATATCCAAGTATTTAGTTTTCCCTTCACAATCTTCCATTTCTGTGTTTAGCTTCAGCTGCGTACTGTCTTGTATGTCCTGTTTAATTTTATCTATAATTTCTTCAGTAGCAGCGATGAAAAGGTCATCAACGTATCTTGTGTATACAATTAACTTAAGTGTTTGTTCGTATTTAGGAATAATACTTTTTTCAAAATAATTAAGTACGATACTTGAGATGATACCGCTCATGGGTAATCCCATGGGCCATCCATCATTCATTTGGTAACATTGATTATTGAATGTTGCCACAATGTTGTTGTTAAGCCATTTTAAGAAATCAATTATGAAAGCTATCTTTTTTTTTGATCCACGTCGTTGTTCATAAGCTCTTCTTTTACTATATCAATGGACCTATTTCTATTAATTGATCCGTATAACTCAGTGACATCAAGCACTGCAATTTTAGTTTCTGGGTTTAGAATTTTGTCCTTAATTCTGGCTACAAATTCAAATGAAGATTTGATAGTATATCTTCCAAATCCAATACTGTCAATCAGCCAACGATTTATTAATTTAGCTGTGCTAAAATAATGTGCACCCCCAAAATCCAGCATTAAGCGTAAATGAACATTGGGTTTGTGCATTTTTGCATTTGCAAAAATCCGTGGTAGAATAGTGGCAGAAGGATATAGTTTATAATACTCCGTTTTTGGTATATAGCTTTGTTACAATGTGTCTTGAGAATAGAGGCAATAAATTTGTCCCTGTTCAAGTTATTATTGAAACTAGCTATTCTTTTGAATTGCAGTTTTTCAATTTGCTGGTTAACTTTGAAGTTAAAATTTTCTCTACTCATAAGAAATGGATCATTTAGAGCTGACACATTTATTTTCAACTAATTTACATATATCAGCATATTTTAGCATACACCAACACGCTATGCTTATTCTTTGTTGCCCATGATTATGAGAGCTAAGTTCTCTTGAAAGCGCTCGGGCATTATTCTTTAGATATTATAATTATTTTGAGTTTATAATATATTGTTATTTAATCCTGATGAAGCTCGGTTGTTGTGCGCGTATTTGCGCATTAAAATAATAATAATAATAATAATAATAATAATAATAATAATAATAATAATAATAATAATAATAATAATAATAATAATAATAATAATAATAATAATAATAATAATAATAATAATAATAATAATAATAATAATAATAATAATAATAATAATAATAATAATAATAACTGATTACCGTTATTATTTGAAGAAAATTATGAATTACTAATATTTATTAAGCAGGCAAGATTCTTACAGAGATTATTATTATTAAAATAAAGTTACAAAATTTACTTTTAAAAAGGTATTACAAGTTATTAATTTTGAACTTTTAACTTTTAACTAGCTTTAGAATTAATTTAATAGCTTAGATTTAAATTTGTAGAGCTCTGTAGGAAGAAATTTACCGATCTTCTAGCTGAGGCATCTGACGATGGCATTCTCCACTAGGCTGGCTTGTACAATGTCTTCTTGGCAGGCTGTGGGTCTTGAACACCGTCTCTATTCTGAACCAATTCTCCAGAAGGGAGGGGTAGTGGTTGCTCTACCCTACGGTTTTCATTGTAGAAAGAATGAATGAGTGAATCCTATTGACTGAATTTTGCGGTTTTTTATTAACTCTTTCTCATCCCCCTTCACAATCCATTAAGATATTTACAATCTTTAGTTTCCAATTCTTAAATTTTAATGGCGCACATTAATTTTAGCAAAGACAAAAGATCCAGCTGTGGTTTATTGACAAGTAGGACCGAGTTCATGATTTGGTCTTTGTTTTTGACATTATTTTTAAAACATTTTTAAAATTTTGGTTCTCAGATTACCATTTAACAAAAAGTAATTCTGAGAAATCTATAACCTTTTTTTTAAAAAAAAGATGCAAGCTGTCAACATTCTAGCATATACATAAGACAGACATCCCTGAATTTAAGAATTATATGTGAATATCAACAATTCTGTAAACTAAATAACTTAAAAATAATTTAAAAAGAATTTAGAAAATCTGTAATGTTTACTAAATCTATGACATTACAGTTTCCTTTGCATATATACATAGATGTGCTCCCACACATACAATGATGTTTAGAACTTAAATTAATTTTAAAATTATAAATGCGTATACATTATAGGCATACAAACATTAACATAACTATTAGATGTGCGCGCCGATACAGATACATGCACATACATGTAAATATCCGCTCTTACAGATTAAAACAAATTATCAGCTTATATACATGGACTGGGAGGGTTTGAACTGGGAAAAAAGAAAAAAAGATACTACTATGGAACATAATAGGTGAAACAGGATGATAGACAAAGAATACTGTTTCAATAGTTATGACACTAATGTTGCCCTTTATTTTCTGCTTTAAAATCTATCAAGAAATTTAAAAAAAAAATTAAAATGTTTTTTTTCCATTTCTTGCTGATAACAGAGTTGATTTTTAAGTATTAATTTCCAATCTACATTTTACGACGTTAAGATTATTCCTAAAATTACTTTTGCATCGGCAATAATAGCCTAGTCATAAGCACATTAAAAATCTAGAAATCAATAACATAACAGTTTTGTTTTTGCTTTTAATTAATTCAAATTAAAAACTTCATCTCTGAATGTGGATTACACCTTTATGCTCAGTTTGTTAAGCCATCTGTAAAACATTCAAAGACTAGTCAAAAACAGAAAACAAAATAGAAACTAATACATAATCTTGTTCAATACCAGTTTTCATTTCAAATGCCTTACATTTTTCAGTAGCTTTCCTTCATTTCACCACCTTAATACTGTTTAAACCATTAAACATCACATGATCACCATTCCTTATTATTGCATTTGGTCTGGATTGCAGACTCAAATATGACCACCCGAAGTTCTATTAATATGATTTATTAGGATTAAATATATTTACATAATATACAATATCAATGAATATACTGTCACATATATAATCTCAGTGAATGCAGGGGTGGTCATGATCAATAGACTTTACTCACTTCCATCTGTATGTAACTGCTTGCCTTGTGAGTTTGTTCAATGACTCTTCCTGCTGTACCAGATATCTTGCCTTGAGTTGGCTTGGGTCTTAGCAGCTTCATGTCCTATTGTGGACTTGCCTCACTGCATAGATCTCTAGCATAATGGCTATAATGGAACACTCACTTTTAGAAGTGGCTTCAATGGAGAATGCATATTACCCTTTAGGTTAGACAGACATTCTCTCCTTATATTCAAAAAGGCTGACTATTTATTGTCAGATCCCCAACCTTACTGGAAGCAATCAGATTCAGAGTACATAATTGCCTCTTGACCCATACTAACCATTGGCTGTGTTTTATCTATGTTTACACATTGATTAGTGGCAATGAATGCTCAATCTGATCAGATAAAGAAGGAATCTGGACTAGTCCACTTCTGAAGGAATGGTGAGATGTGACACGTATATTTACTAATACTGTTAACACAGAGGCAAAACTCTCCATACAATAGTAGTCACATGCTAGAAACTAGTCTGGGTATATTGGATGAATAGACATTAGATAGGAACTTCATGCGAAAACCTTCTTGCATCTATTGATTACTCTGGCTTGCACTGGGTGGCACTACTGTATAAAGTTTTGCCTCTGTATTAATATTGTTTAATATGAAAAAAACTTCACTACACAATATCTAATTTCAAACCTTGCCATAAACTTGTTCAATTAATTGAACCAAATATCTTAATCTAATTACTAAAATAAGTAAATTGCACGTTGGTTTTCAAAATTTTTTGTGCATTTTCTGGTAACAAAAGTCTTGTCTCTATACTTCTTGATTGATTAAAAGCAAATTGAGTCTTTAGTAACCATTTACACACAATTGTTAGCAACCTATTCAATAAAATCCTCAAAAGTATTTTTGTTTTAGTGGATAGCAATAACATTTTCCAAAATTATGACCATATTTTTTAGTCCATTTATTTTTAATTATATATATATGTTGTTAACTTTTCTTAGACAAATTGTAATTAAATTAAATTATAAGTGCTAGGAATTCTTAGATAAGAAATCTTAAGTTTTAACATTTGTTATAGTATGCTAAGCCACTTTCGATATGGTTTGATATCATACTCATACATTTGAACCTATATCAGCCAATGTCATGTACACTGAGAGAAATGATTCTAAACACAAAGTAAAGGAGGCATGTCACATAGCTAATAATTCTAACTTTATAAATAAAAAGGGATCCTACTTCCCCATTCTAAAAAGTGGGCGATGTAACTCATTTGTGTAAATTTACATAAATGTATATTCGGGATTCAAACTCAGACTTTCACACGACCCACTACTCTCATTGCCATCTCATATTGCTGACCCACCTGATCACACACATGTTGAAAAGATAAATAATCACCAATATACGTATTTCATGCTAAACCAGCAATCATCAGTTGGTCTAGCTTACTATCCTCACACATATATACAATCAGTGCTCAGCTTTATATTAAGATAGCCAATCTTCATACTTTAATTGATAGGCTTCAAACTATTCCAACTCACAACTCTTCAACCTTCCATTTCATTGAAAATCTGATGATGGAACGTGAAGAGTTGTGAGTTGGAATAGTTTGAAGCCTGTCAATTAAAGTATGAAGATTGGTAATCTTAATATAAAGCTGAGCACTGATTGTATATATGTATAAGGATAGTAATCTAGATCAACTGATGATTGCTGGTTTAGCATGAAATACGTATATTGGTGATTATTTATTTTTTCTACGGGTGTGATCAGGTGGGTCAGCAATATGAGATGGCACTGAGAGTGAGGGTCGTGTGAAAGTCTGAGTTCGAATCCCGCATATATTACATATATAAATGCAGGTTTAAGCCTGTACAATGTATTAATAAAGGTATATCATATTTATACTTTCCATCCATTGTTATAAATATGATATCAGACCAAGGTATTGACTTAACATAATATAACAGAGAAACTTAAGCTTTTCTTATCTAAGCATTCCTAGCACATAATTTAATTGAATTCCATTTATTTTTATAAAGTGGAACAATATAGAGGCACCCTTTAGATCAGGTGATACATTTCACGTGTCTATAAAAATATTTCACTAGTTTTGAAACTAACATATCTTTATTCAGATTTATTTAGGTTCCTCATTAGTTTCCGCAGCCGTTCACTTTTTAAAATGATAAAAAGTTTTATTTTTATTTCATTAAACCGGATATCTTTCTCCAAATCAAAATGAGACGGTGTGATTAAAATGTTATTCACTGTGACTTCTCCTTACTCTGTTATATAACAGAATTACATCTATAGTGAAGCTATGTATATTGTGTGCTTACGTATATTTGCTTTATTTTTAAATAAATGTTAAACATTTTGATTAAGGATAATCGTCATATGTATGTGTTCGTGAATGGAGTCTCATAAACTACATTCACTTTCACTTTAGTTTGACGTCATAGTTGTAAAATTGCATTGCGGGTATAAAAAAAATCATTTGTTTTAAGTCAAAACATTTCCTGAGAATATTTACATTTAATTTTAAAGTGCAAACGCAATTAAATTATTTTGCTGACTTGCTAAAACTGCCAGTAAAAGATTGATATCTGTTTTTATTAAAAGATATTATTTTTGTCTTGCTTTGAGTTAAAAGCTTTTAAGCTTGATGGTAAAATATTTTTTGATAAGCAACAGTTGTCCAGAAACTTCTGAATAGATTCCATTAATAATTTTTTTTTAAGTAAACTTATAGATGCAGATTGTCATTATTAGCAAAACATATTATGCATTAATCCAGAAACCTATTGTTTAAAAATCATGTAAAAGCTTAGTAAAATGTGTCTTCTAGGTCTTCAAACCATATTGTCAAAACCCATTGCTTTTGGAAGATCTGCAAGAAGAATCTCAGAAGAGAAATGCCATAAATGGAGAGAGAGAGAGCAACTGATCTGCTCCATTCTGCCTTTGGGTGAGGGTGAGATAGTGTTTCAGTATGGGGTGCACCAAAGCCCTTGTTACTAACAAAATCATTTTTCTCTTAGTGTCAAAATATCTGTCTTGGCAACATGTTGTCCCATCCTTAAAAAAATTATCCAGAAACATGTTATTAAAACATGCAAAACTCTTCATACAGTAGTGCCATTCAGTGCAAACCAGTGTAATCAATGGATGCCAGAAGGCTTGTGCATAAAATCACTATCTAGTGCCTACTCATCTGATATCCCCAGACTAGTTTCTGGCTGTGGTCTTTGTCAGGGAGGAGCCTTCGAACTGAGACCATTGCACCTAGATCGCTCTCAGATCCAAGGCTCCTCATTGATGAAGGCCACAAGCCAGAAACTAGTCTGGGGATATTGGATGAGTAGGCAGTAGATAGGGATTTTGTGCACAAGTCTTCTGGTATCCATTGATTACTCTGGCTTGCACTGAGTGGCACTACTGTATGGAGAGTTTTGCCTATTTTAAAAACAGTTATGAGCAAGCATAAGAAATCGTGATCATGTGATGTTTAATGGTTTAAACATATATGTTATAATATTTCTTCCCAATTGCGAGTTTTAAATAAATAAGTGAATTTTTATTCTACAAAGTAAGAAGTTCTGCTAGCACAATAAACTTCTGGAAAGTAACAGAGAGGAACAATTGGCTCTACAAATTAAGAAATGTTTACAAACTAATAAAAGCTCTGCAAAGCTCGATCAGAAAACATATATATATAAAAGTAATTCCTAAATCAAGAAAACACCCCAAGAGACATTATGCAAAAGCCTTATCAACAGAGGTATGTTTGAACACCAGACTACCACATATAAAAGAAAGACATTTAACAATTCTTTTATGATAGACTCTTACCATGTATGGATGTTAGTAACTTATATATTTTTTTTTATTACTCTAGTCTTAATTTTTATATAATTTATTTCTTCCTGTAATTTTATATATATTTACAATTTAACGTTTGATGCTAGAATACGTCTATATTTAATTCCAATATTCATGAATGTATATTATATGCATACTATTGAGAAGTAAAGTAAAGTATGGGTGGATATGTGTTTCTTATAATATTAAACTTGACAATCATTCCAACCTATCTAGAATCTATTTAAAATGTAATAACTAATCTTTCTTATTGCATTGCCAAATGTATACCATATAATACTAAATCATTCATGCACTTTATTACCGTTACACAATGCTTTATTTACCACACTTTACAGTTTCGATTGCCCCAGAAATCTTCTTCAGAACTTTTATATATCTCGTCACTGCAGTTGAAGTTAGGAGATATATAAAAGTTCTGAAGAAGATGCTGGGGCAATCAAAACTGTAAAAGAGGGTGGTAAATAAAGCATTGTGTAACAATAGTAAAGTGCATGGATGATCAGTTGAAGTTAGGAAATATATAAAAGTTTTGAAGAAGATTGCTGGGGCAATCGAAACTGTAAAAGAGTGTGGTAAATAAAGCATTGTGTAACAGTAGTAAAGTACATGGATGATTTAATATTATAAGGTATTTAAAATGCATAAATTGTTTAATTGTTCCCACCCTTGTCTCCATTCAGTTGGTTTCCTCTTTTTTATTATTATTATACATTTTTAATGTTAAGTTAGGGGCAAAATTCCGATTAGTTAAATGTACCTGAAACTCAATTAGTCTAAAATGAACCCAGATAAATTTCGAAAATCCACACAGAATTAAAACTTTTACATAAATCATGGAACATTTAAGTTATAAATATGTTTGGTCAATAGAAGCAAATACCTCATTCACATTATTTTCTGGCTAGGTATACCAAATTACACATATCATATCAGGATGACTGCATATATTTGTGTCAATATTCTTTGGATGGATTTAAGTGCTATCTAGATGAATTATATACAGTACATATTGATTCTTGGGATATGTTTCAGTTGTGGAAATGATTCCACAGAGTGTGTGTTAAACTCACAGTTGGATATGGCATGAGATATGCAAATCATTATATTCCAGGCCACTCACTTAATATTTAATTAGGGGTTTCCTTTTAGTAAGTTAGTTATTTTTACTTATTAATTAACTACCCTGTCGAATATTTCCTGCCATATATTTAGAAGTTACCCAATGTATTTTCTCTTGTAGTAATATGCAAAGGCTGGCATATCTTGTTTTATATTTTGTGTTTATTTATTGGGTAACCATTTTGTTACAGTCTAGCATCTCAATGAGATCAATACTTGAAGTCTCCTTTCTTAGGCTTGATGTTATTATCTCTGTAATATTTTGACTATGAAGATACCATGATCTGTGGATCATTTTCCGATCACAAACATATGTAGATATGGATGAATTATATATTACTTTGAATTCCAACCTGACTGTGTTATGAATTTAAATTATATATATATCAAATTATTCCTATGTAGAATCATGGCTTCCATCCAGGGACCATTAGAATGTGTGATAACTTTAATATGTTCATGTTTCACACATATAGTGCATGACAGAATGTTAGAGTATGGGTATGATTATTAAATTAACAATGTTCGGTAAATTGAAGTAATGATATAGTTACTCAGTTTCTAATCATGATAAATTTATAAACGGTTTAAATTTTGTATAAAGGAATCAGCAATAACTCATACTGAAAGAATATTAAGGTTTATCTTATCTTTTTAAGTAAATAAGTTCAACCCCATGAAATCTATAGTAGGTTAAATAATCAACCTGAGTCAACCCCCACATGATACTTTTAATCCCGTTTATATTTGCAAGTGAAATGTAGTCATATTTTTTCTATTTATTTTGTTATTATGTGAATAAATCTACAATACCCATTAGGTCTGCATTTGTGTCATTTACTGAATCAATGTATTTATAGTTATAATAGTAGCTTGCCGGTTCGTGCGCTAGACTGGCAGGAAAGTTTGTAATAACAAAATAATAAGAGTTTAAACTTATAATTAATATAACCAATTTTTATTTATTTTTCATCTCATTTTTATCCAATTAAAAAAAAAAGAAAACAGAATGAAAACAAAATCTAATCAATCATACATAAATTAATTTGTTTTTCTAGTTATCACAGATGTTTATGGGGGGGGGGGAGAATTAAATTTTTTATTAAATTTGTAAAAAAATTCAAAATTAAAAAAAGTTTTTTATTATACAAATTCCATATATATATAACTTTATCTTGTATATTTAACATTGTTGTTTTGATCAGTTATAACAATTATGCTAAGCTTTAAAAAAATTTATCTATAGACTTCTGCTGGTCCGCGAAACCTTATCCATATTTTTGCCGGTCCGCGGAACCTTATCCTTATTTTTACCGGTCCACAGGTGTGAAAAGGTTGAAGACCACTGGCTTAGTCTCTTGTACCTCCTAAGCTAGCTGGATGTAAAAAAAAATCTTATCATCAGGTATGATAACTAGATAAAGATTGCTTTGCAGTAGTAAGGTAGTAATATTGGGTTTTGTATCATCTATATTTTATATATCTTATACATGCACATGCAAGTTGGTGGCTATTGCCTAGATTCTTGGGGTTAGTTTTTCCAACTAGGCATATTTAAATGTTACGATAGATTTAATAGTTCATATGTTGTTTTCAATATATCAAAATAATAATAAAAAAACAATACACAAAGTTGTCCCAATCATGAATATTTGTATCTTCTTTGAAGTTTTAATCCAACAATCATTTTTAAGCTTTTTGTCCATTGTTACTTTTTATCTTTAATTCTTAGAAAAAATTTATGTTTCTTTTGATAAAGTCCCAAAAATTTAGATCATTGTATAAAGAACTATAAGTGGTTTTAGTAAACCTGAAATGTCTTACTTAAATCCATAATAAATCTCCTAAGAAAATTTCATGACTCCAAAACATGAAAATTTTGAATATGCAAATTTTAATATGTATTAATGATTGAAATTTAACATAAGTAATAAATGCTATTAAAAAATAAACAAGAAAATCAAGTAATCTATCATGTGACTTAACTTAATAAGCTTGTACTACAAATGTAATAAAATGAGCATGCTAATAGTTCTAAACAACCTTTTCCGATAAATTAAAACCGGTTTGGTGATAGGGATAATTCTTGGTAGAGATTTTAAATTCTTTCTCTTCCGGTATTTATTGGAAAAGCTTGTTTATTGCTATTAGCATGCTCTTTATATTACATTTGTAATACAAGTTTATTAAATTAAGTCATGTGATGTATGACTTGATTTTTATTACTATTATACTTTGCTTTCAAGGCTTTGGCAGTGTTATATTGCTAAATCTATTAATATATGGTGTAGTTGAAGTTTGTTCAGCCCATATAGCTATTCAATAAGCTTAATGCACATGCGCTTTGTAGATTTAACTATAAATGAATACTCCCACTTTCCAAACACAGGATAAAGTCATTGTGAAAAGATAGAATGAATCCATCTATCTTTTCGACCCAAACGTTTATGTATGGGCACATTTTGAGCATTTGGAAATGAGTGTGAAGATGTTAATCGAACACTTTAAATTAGTTTATAAAACATAGTGCTATATAAAATAAATGCCTTATTTACATAGCTATTTAAGTTAGCTGTATTTGAAGACATACAGATGTTTGAAAATGTTAGATTTTCTACTTAATAGTTAAGTATTAGATAAATGCTGAGTTTAAGCTGATATTTTAGATCTAGTGTCTGAATATCCTAGTGCCTCACTGAAGATAGCCAGTAGCTTGAAACCGGTTGGGGATGGGAATAATTCTAGATAGAAATTTTAAATGCTTTCTCTCTCAGCATTTATCGGAAAATCTTGTTTAGAGTATTCACATGCTCATTTTATTAAAAAATAAAAATTAAATTTTGCTTCAGTATATTTGGAATAGATTTGTTTTATAATGCAAATATTTTAATTCTGGAGAATATTAGTTTATGAGAATAATTATTGAATCAATAATTATTCCCGTAATATGAACTTTAACATCATGATTTCTAACTATAATATAATCCATAAGATAGTTTTTCTACTGCGCCTCGATGCACTGAAGCTTTTTAGTGATTTCTCTGATTAAGCAAAGCATTTGTGTTGTGCAAAATATTCTATAACAAGAATTCATTTGATTTCACAAAAAGCATGAAAAATAAATAAATCAGTCTTTAAATAAAATTGATATAAAGATACATTCCAACAAAGTATAAAGTAAAGTAACCATTGCATAAACCACGGTTTAATATCATTAACTTTTCAATAATAGACCTAGCAATCCAAAAGAAAAGAAGATCTTAGATTTACCAGAAGATCCAAAACCATATAATCTTTTATTCCTTGATCTCTTTCAAAAACTTGTGTCTATGTCTCTGCTCAATTAAATGTATTTCTTCTGGAAGATGAATTAACTAAGATCAGCTACATCAATCTTAAACCTTGACAGTTTCTTAGCTACCAGGTTCTAACTTCGTTCAGGTCTTAAGGAATTCACATTAAGCAAAGATTATAAATTCCAACTATCTATATTTAATATAATTTTGTATATACTTCTTCCTTCTTTTTTGCTTATTCATCTATAACAATATATCTTTATTAAATAATCACAAACTTCTTACATCTTTAAACTTTAACAAAGGCAAAACTCTCCATACAGTAGTGCCACTCTGTGCCAAACAGAGTAATCAATGGATGCCAGAAGGCTTGTGCATAGCAATTATGTGCTAGTATGAGATGGTGATCATGTGATGTTATCTTTAAACCTTATTTGCTTAAAGGTGTAAGAAGTTTGTGATTATTTAACAAGATATATCTATATTTAGGAAAATAGAATACTTTTATTACTGCCAATACATCTTGCTTTAACAATATCACCAATCATAATTCTATAATTATTTCAACAACTTCAATGGTCCATGCATGAATTATGGGTGACCTAGACATGATAAGAAATTTCAGTTTCTTCCTGATTTAGAACAAATGTCAGGAATATATCTCTATTTAATAAAAAAAAATTGTTAGTATAAGGCCATAAAATATCTCAGTAATGCATTTTTTATCTTCCCACATAAATTTATACTAAGGAACATGGCTTTAAAAGCTAAAGTTATTTATAAGTAACTACTTTCTTTTAGAAAGTTTGAATCATAGATATTTCTTTTCTTTTTGATTTTAAATAATATAATCATAACTACTCTTTAATCACTTCGTCATCAATGTCCACATTCTTGTTGCCTTCTGTTCATATTCCATATCAACTCCCCACCTCATAATTTTACTCCGATTTTCTTCTAGCACTGCATTCGTCAATGCCTGTATTAATCGGACTTCATGAATTTGGTAAATAAACCATTGCTTTTTTAACTTACTTCCTTTCTTTACACTTTGAAAACTCAAGTGATTGTAGAAGCCTATGCATGTATATATAGTTAACACATGGGGTCTTTTTAAAATGCATTATTAAATATAACTTAAAATTTTTATTGGCTTATTATAAAGATAGTACTATCATTTAAGTTTTACACCTTATAAAGCGATCTTTATAATTCTAATATGTCATCTCGTATATTATGTCGATTTCTGTAAATTGCATTGATTTTGAATGTAAACATGCACACTAAATAAAATTTAATAAAAGAACTATGATATAAAAACACACAATACTTTAAATATGGTTTAAAGCAATAATCATATTAATTTATACATAATAAATCTAATAGTGCTCAAGGCTAGGTAAATCAATAAATGTAAATTCATTGAAATCAGTCAATACTTAAACCAGATCAATATTACTAACAATCTCAATCTGTTGTCAAGGTAACTCCTTTTAACAAAAGGTGAAATTTAAATAAACTTCATTAAACAGGTGAATATAACCTATTTTGAAAGAAGACTAACAAATAGTCAATTATAACTTTCAAATTGCCCTCCAACAATAATTACTTAAATAATAAATCTAAGTGTTCAAGGCTAGATAAGTCAATACATGTAAATTCAGAGAAAGCAGTCAACACTTAAACCAAACTAATATCAATAACAATCTCAATCTGTTGTCAAGGCAACATCCTTTTAACAATATTATATTTATCTGTTAATGAAGTTTATTTAAACTTCTTTGTATCACTAATTTCACTATCTGTGGTCAAGTTACAATCTTTAGTGACTATATAAACATATCCGACCATAAATAGATAGTATTCTATCTTTCTTGTTAAAATGTTGCCTTGACAACAGGTTGAGATTAAAGCTTTAATTTTAATGATTGCATGGGTATGTGTGCGCATGAATATTTATTATATGTTTATTTTGTCTATTTTAAAATTTAATGGGGTACTGTTTTAAAATTTTTAATATAAAGTCATTATTTTAATTTTAAAATATATGTAGTGTTTTTTTTTATAAATAATTTTATTGTATGTTACAACTTGCGCATTACACCAACAAGTGAAACTCAATATCAAGAGAATTATCAGGCTGAGCGCTTTCGGGAAGCTTTAGTTCCCATATTCATAACCTACCTTAGGACTGTCGGCTTGCGTTGTGATAATTCTCTTGATATTGAGCTTCACTTGTTTGCATAATGAGCACGTTGTAACTTACTGCTTCTAGGTGAAGTAGAAAGAATGATTTTATTTCAATTTTATTGTATGTAATGCTGCACTTTTTTTACAAGAAATTTGTTCTTGCATGCGACTACGTATGTGCCTTTCAAAACCATAGAAATCCTGACGTCAAATGTAAAAGAATTAATAGATTTGAGTGGATTTGATTCTATTTAGATCTATAATATATGCAGAAACTAAATTCATCTTTTTTTACCTGTTATCCTTTTGCTTGTTTAATCTTAAAACTTGTGAATATCTAAAACAGCTATGTTGGATTGTTATCTTAACATAAAGGCTAAATTTTTTACAAATCTTTTGTCCGTTTGGGCAAATGTATCTTCTAAGATTATCATTATGATTCAATAACATCTGGAAAACTTAATAATGGAATTCAAATGTTTTTCTTAAAATTGCAAATTTGCTAAATCATTTGAAGGAACACTCATTTTCCATCTTATTTACTAAAAGTAGAAAATAATTCCTTATGGATGATCTATTATGTGAACACCTACGCACTGGATATATTTTAAAAGTAAATTTATTACATATTAATGGAATTAAAATTTCTTCTAAAATGCCAAAATCTGTGAAAGTTGCATTCAGGAACGCTGCTAATTTTATCCTACAATATACTTGCTAAATGGAGAAAAAACAGTTTATTTTGGACATTATGTATTGTGGGCTAATTACTGAACTAATGGATTTATTTTAAAAGATAAATTATAGCATCATTCAAAGGATTTATTTTGAAATAAATTGATTACATTGTTCTTTGGATTTCATGCATAGAAGTGCTGAAGAATTATATTTTCATTGCGACAAATCTTTGAGTAAACACACATACCAGTATTTATCTTCATGGGAAATAAAAGAAGTTTAATTTTTACGATTCGTCTATTCTATTTATTATCATTTATTTTAGTACCAATAATAAAAATTAATTCCTCATAATGACAGCTACTAAAAGAATGGAAATCATAAAACTTGGATATGCAGGTATTTTACAGAAATAAATTTTTATATTCAATATTGACATTATTTTCGTGGGCATATTTGATTTAGTGTGGTGTTGTTTGTTTAAAATATATAATTTAAATTAATATTTATGATTTATTTTAAATAGCATCGTTTTATTGGTCTTTATAAAGTTCCAATCTGCATTGCACTGAGGTATTCTTATATTTTAACGGTATAGTTTAAGGAGTTAAGCCTCTTTATTGTTGGCCTATGTTATTTGAAAGCATTCATGTACTGCTGGTTTCACTTAAATTTTATAATCGTATATATACTTGAAGTTTTTATCTTTATAATTATTTTTAGTCTTTGTAACAAAGAATTCTTAGATATAATATTATATTGTTAATCAGTACAGGAATAAACTCCTGACGACTTACATTGTAATTTTTTATTTGTTTAGCCTGGTGAGACATTTTGTAATGCTACATATATCTGTCAAGTTCACATATATAGGGTAAGTGTATTCCAGATACCATGAAATAAAAAACTGTCTTATATGATTTAAGCGCATGTTTTAAAGATAAAAGGTGAATTAAGACCTAATAAAACATGATATATCTTATATATTTAATGATCGTTATTTAAAGCATATTTAATACTAGTTAAAACAATCTTACTTTAATACATGACTCATACCACATGTGTAGTAACCCTCACATAGTATGATATAATTATGGTAAATATTAGTCTAAGAAACTGTCTAATTATTTATATTTTATTAATAACTTTTAATTATTATTATCACTTTCTAAATATTTATTATATTTATTAAATTACTTTTATTTTTAGTATTTTATATTTTTGCACTCATCATCTAATTGGTAGTTTATGGTCACAGGATGTTACTA
Organism: Epiperipatus broadwayi; assembly: GCA_028023455.1. Lineage (NCBI taxonomy): Eukaryota > Metazoa > Onychophora > Udeonychophora > Euonychophora > Peripatidae > Epiperipatus > Epiperipatus broadwayi. The sequence goes on along the minus strand of JAQFVV010006208.1, from coordinate 9,931,269 downwards.
TATAATGTTTATTGAAAGATATACTGATTTTACTAGAAGGTAAGTTTATTGACATTATCTTAAATATTAAGATTTAGTTGTTGTAGGATATAGTTGGGGTACAATAAAATATTCTTTGTTATCCAGCTATAATGATTATAAGATTTATAATTAACTAATAAAATCCTAAATCTTATCTATTATACTTAAATATTTTAAACTCTGGAATACCATTAAATTTGGTTTTATTTACATTTAGAGTCTTGAGAAAATTTGCTAGCCATATAACTGTTAAGGCTTCTTTTTTGCTCAACAACACGGGGGTCATGAAGCCACTGGAAGTTCACAAAGTCACCCTGATGGGGTTGTCATCATTTCTATTTAGAAATTACTACTTGTGCAAGTTTGAGGCGGATAGGTCTAACATGATTAATTATACTAACAATTTAATCAAAGCAGGGTATAAGCACAGTACAGTTTATAGCAAGATTAGACATTTTATTAATAATATAGTAACACAGAGAGTTAGAGATGAGAAACCTTGGCTGTTGTTGCCTTATGTACCTTCTTTGCAAAAGACGTTCTACATGACTTTTTCTATGAAGTTTCATTTGAGCTTTCACACATCTCTCTCAACTACAAGGCTTATTAACAACCCTAAAAACACCATAGCTCCCGAACAAACTCCATAGGCTGTGTATAATATTGCGTGCCCTCACAATGGATGTAAAGCCTCATACTATGGTGAACCAAAGCCACAATAGCTACTAGGTTCTTGCAGTATAAGTATAGGTATAATCAGTTGCATACCAACCCAAAATGAAATTCAATATTCGTAAAACTTCAAAAAGTAGCCAGACACGAGTTCGAACCCACCATTGGAAAATTGGTTTGTACTGAGAGGCACGATGTTAAACGTAAGGTAAAGAAGGCTTACTTCATAGCGGAAGACTCCTTCGCCATTAATCACAAAGAATCATGTGCTGCTATATACAAAAGATGGGCTAATTGACTCATTTGCATAAAGTTTGCAATGATTCCTATTAGTGAATCATAACAGGTTATGATTGTGAAAAATATACTTTCTCGAATGCGTTAAGTCTTTTTAATTTGTTAATTATCATTTATATAGCTTTACATTATATGTGTGTTGGTACAATTTTATTATTATAATTTGATAAGCGTAAAGTAGAAATCTACGATTTATACAGTTCTTGTATATTTTATAACCTTGAGTTGACATCATTGCACATTTGCATTACAACAGACCTTTAAAGCAATGGTTAAGCTAAGGTTGTGATAGCCACTATCTGGCCATGCTTTGATTGCTGCAATAAGTAAAAATAAACAATGAATCCATTACCTTATCTCACTACTGATGAAAACTGTATTGTAGTAAGTACATAAATATTCATCTGGTTAATCCAAATTATCTTTGAACCATTACTTTCAAAGAACAGCTATATATTTATATTCTAACCAATATTGGATCATTTTGTTGGATTAGCTATTATCCAGCTTCGTAAGTTTACTTGTGAATCCCCAGCTACTTAAAAAAAATTTAAGTTTCAGAGCAATTAAAACCTGAGTCATCGACATGATAGATAAATGCACTAATAACTATACCCAAAAATCCTTCATACATAGTTGGATAACCATCTTTATCACACACAAAAAGTTGCCTTGACAACATATACATCGAGATTCTTGTCATTGTTTAGGTGCAGAGGACTTTCATGTATTTATATATATACTACCAAATACAAAATGCAGATTATATATTTTGTTTTTCTTAGAGTTACCTTAAAGAGAGCTATCGTAAAATTCTTATACATAAATATATATAGGAAAAACAAAGATTTTAAATAACCAATAAAAAGCTTCACCAAGATATCTCCTTATCATCCATGGAGAAATGAAAAAGAAACATTACTCACTAGATTGCTAATTGTCAGGTGGGGAGAGTTTGAATATCTTTCCATTCTAGTTTTATTTTCTATCTACAAATAACTAGTTATCCATTTTCCTATGACTAATGAATGACTAGTGAATAGATTACCTGAAAAAAAAAAAATTTTAAATTGTTTGGAACCTGAAAAAATTTTCAAATTTTATCATGTCAGAATCTAATTTAAAAACACGCAGAATGACGAGTTACCATTACACTAAGAGATTCTTCTTTTATGTATATATAATATTCAAATATAAGCATATTGTTTATATTAAACTTAATGTAGTTAGGAGGGACTTGACCTCACTTTCAAACTCCCTACAGTTATGCAATCCATATTTTACAACCGATACACATAATCACATACATATGAAAAGGTAAATGATTTCCAATAAACGTATTTCTTGCTGAACCAGCATTCATAAGTTGGTCCAGATTACCATCTCCCATACATATATACCAGGGGTGGGCAAATAGCGTCCCGCGGCCACATGCGGCCCGCCAAGCCAATCAGAAAAATCTGCCTTGAACTGAGATTTCCTTCCCATGCACGACCGAAGATTCGTCTCGTATTTTCCACTAGGACAGGGCACATCAATACACATGCGCAGTGCTTTTCCAGTTGATCTGGTTAATTTCAATTTTGTCTTTGCATTAGCGAATATATACATTTCCAACTTTAGTGAAACCATGAACCCTCCAAAGGTGCGGCCCTCCGCTAACTTTTGCTTCCACAAAATGGCCCCTGATGCAGCCTTCCGCTAACCTCTGTGGCCCCCAAACGAAAACAATTGCCCACTTCTGATATATACAATCAGTACTCAGTTTATATTAAGATAGCAAATCTTCAAACTTTAATGGACAAGCTTCAATATTCTCCACCTTCCATCTCTTCAGTCATCCATATCATTGAAAATCCGATAATGGAATACTCAAAGCCCTTGTTAATGCCAATATTATTATCATACCCATGTTGATATTAAGTCAACCTGAGCCCTCACATATAGGACCTTAATATGTCCATTAAAACACACAAAAGAGGGAAGGACAGAATACAAGCTGAATATGTAATATTCAAATATAAGTACATTGTCTATACTAAACTTAATGTAATTAGAAGGGAGTTCAGACTTTCAAACTTCCTAAAGCTAGGTACTCCATCTTGTACAACCGATACCTATGACCACACACATGTAGATAACTAAAAAGATGGAGGGTGGAGAAGAGCGAGGCTTGTCCATTAAAGTTTGAATATCTGCTATCTTAATATAAACTGAGCACTGATTGTATGCATATGTCAGAGATGATCTAGACCAACTGATGAGTGCTGGTTCAGCACAAAATGCATATATTGGAGATTATTTATCTTTTTTACATGTATGAGGTCATATGTATCAGTTGTATAAGATGGAGTGCACGGCTGTAGGGAACTCGAAAGTCTGAGTTCAAGTGTCTGCTAAATATATATACACACCTGGGTCTCGTTTTATGCGGTAGATAGGTTCCTCAAAAAACACGCACAAAAGAAATCGCACAAAAATAAACATAACTTACCTTGAAAAATGGGGGATAGGTTCTGTAATTTTCAAAATCAGCATAAAACCAAAGCAACAAGGAAAAATTACTTTAAAATTCGCATTAAAAAACTAAGGGAATAAAGTATGACTAATAAAAAATTTCAAATATTTGAAAAAAATTAATACAAGACAAACTTTTTTTTACTTTTTTTATTAACTTACAGTATTAATTTTACATTTTTTCATACATATTTTAATCATTACCACTATTAGACAATATGCGTTCGTGAACTAGTAAGAAATCAAATTCGTGATGTAATGTACAACTAGCGCCACTTTCAGTCTTGTGCAATGTTAATGGTTTTCTGTTTCTATATTAAAAAAATGAGATCGCAATCAAAACAAAAAGGTTATAGATTATCATTAGAAAGATTATTTTCAGTTTATAAAATCAATAAAATCTTCATTATTATTTATTTTAAAAATCTAAAAAAATATTTATTTCCATATAAATCTATTATTATTATTTACTCATTAGTATACGTAGGTTACTTACATAGAAGCTAAGATTCTAAACACAGCTTCAGGCCATATTCACGTTAGCTGCTAATATAATGTTATATTTCAAGTCAAAATAAGTTATTAATAATTTAAATTTCTTGATATCTAATAAATATAATGAAATATAAAAGATATTAAGAAGAAACATGAATCACATAACTTCAAAATTGCATTAAAATAATCCGCATAAAATGAGACCCAGGTGTATTTTAAAATACTCTTCATAAAATAATAAGTCTTAGTTTTCCAAAAGATTATAATGTCAAACATTTATTAATATACAGATTTTAAAATCTTCATTTAAATTATTACATATACTGAAACGGATATTTTCATGGGTAAAAAAATGTTAAATGTTTTTCTGTGATTTCTAATGTCTAAGAGACATAGAAGAAGAAAATTTCTTCCAGGCTTGACAACAGTTTAACTATAAAAGAAGTAATCAAATTAGTAAAATAAATTGATATTTTTAATGAAATATACATGGGAAAAACTGAAAAAGACATTTGATATATATATATTCAAAACTGAAATACATGAAATGAATAGGAGTATTAATAATGAGGTAATATATCTTAGTTACCAAACTAAAATAAGTTTCTAATGCTTGTAAATGATATTTTATGCAACTTTCAAAATGGAATATTACAGTGAATTGTGTATTTCAAATATAAAGTAAAACATATATGTTGCGTAAATTGAATTTTTGGTTTTAAGTAAATTAATTTCTACACCCATTGCATTTGAACATGGTGATATCTGAATATTATAAATGTATTTCAAAAATAGTTATTTAATAACTTAGAATATTATCAAAATTATTTAGAATAGTCTTTTTTTATAATGAACAGCTGACCACAGGTCAAAAGTCTTTCTAACCATCTCCTATCGAGGAACAATACAAGGACACAACTTGTTAGACTCCCAATGATGGATAATGAGAATTTGTTTTCATTTTTATTTTATAATCTAGTTAAGAGTAGATATCCATTTACTGACCAATATTGGATAGTTAATCAACTATCTGAAAGAAAAACCCTAAACATGTAAAAATGTTCAAGTTTACTTTATCTACTTTGAACACAAACTATAGATATTGTAAGTTAATGCGTTAACTCCACGTATTTGTTTTAGTAGGGTTTTATGTACATGAAATATTAACATCTCAATAATATTCAAAATTATAAAAACATTAAAAAAAACGTATTGAAAATGATATAAAAAAATTGAAAAATTAACAATGAATTCTCAAGTTTTAACCAGTCTATATCAATAATATGTTTAAAAAGTATTCTTATTAGACAATGAAGTCAGGAAAAATATATGTTTGTGGCTTTTAGTTTCAGATTTGATTCATTGTAGCAATTTATATCATATTTTACACTAATGATGTAAAAAATAATCAAAATATAATACAATTCTATTTCCTATTCTTTCATAACTGAATTATATATATATATTTTTAAATATCATTTTAGCAACCCATCACAAATCTAAAAAGTTATAAAGGACTTCAGTAAAACTAAAAGAGGTAGTTTATAATAAATTACTTTATTCGTTGTATTTTACTAAAATACATGGGTCCAAAATTTGCTGCTAGATGAGGAATTACAAGTTGTCCATAGCGACATTTTTTATGGAAGTTGAAAAATTTCTGAAAGCATTTAATAAGTGGGGAAAGGTCCCTGACGACAACTTCAATCTCTGAAGTATTTCTTATCTGTTGAATAGCTCTCTGAACAATACCATCGTTCTGAACCGGACATAGAGCACAAGTCGAATAAACAACACTTCCACCAGGCTTGACAGCTCGAATACCAGAACTAAGAAAATGATCAAATTAATAGAATAAATTTATTCAATTTCTAATTAATATACATATATATAAGATAAATTTAGGTTTAAATTATTATTCAGGATTTAAGATATATAAACAAAAAATTTCAAATTTATGCTACTGTTTTATTACTGTTTTATGTAGCATTGTAAAATTGTGTAAAAAAAAAAAAAAATAAAACATTCCTGTAATAAATTTGTTTACAGTTTGTAAAAAAAATATATTTATTTCAAAACTCAGACACAAATTAAAAAACATTTGTACCTATAAATACAATATCAGTTTTCGCTAACCTCCATCTTTAAAAAAAATTATTAAATAATTCAAAAGACAAAATGCCTAGAGAGGCTTCACATCAAACTGTGAACAAAATTAATTGCAAAAAACCTATTTGCTTGAAATCTTACTATGTCGAAACCCGAACTAACTTATCTACAAGATTCACTCAGCAGAAATATATGTACAACCGGGCCAAGAAAAGCAATGAATACTCTTTCGTTATCCTGCACCACAAGTTAAAATCAGGACATAACTTTGATCTCTCTATAATTGGCATCGTTTGTTCCGAGAGAGATGACAGAAAGAGAAAGGTGAAGAAGGCGTGGTCAATAGCTAAAGATCATCGCACTATCAATAAAAATGACTCTAGCCCCCCTCTTTCTAAAAAATGGCATTTGTAGTTACTACTTTCATCATTAGTACGTAAATCTACTCCTAAAAATTCAATTTTATGATAATTTATTATTTAATATTCAAAAGTTATTTTAAATTTAGATGTCAACTTCCTTTAGTCACATGATGCTACAATTATGATACTACTCAATATTGAAAGCACTCAGCTTTAAATAAATTTTCTTTATTACAAATTCAAACTTATGTTGTTAAAAATGTTTTATCATTTTTTGAACCATTACAATTATTGCAGAAAAAACAAGATAAAAAAATTAAATATATACAATGTATAAATAAATTTCCCAGAGAATGCTTAAAATCTCTTTTAAAAACAAATTTTTAAAGTTACTTCCTAAAAAATATTTAAAATCCTGTTAAAAGTATATGTGTAATTTCACTTACGACAATTTGAATTTTAAAGCCCAAAATTTATATAAATTCGTACAGCTTCAGTATTTACTCATAAGTTTATTTAAAATGATTTATAAGTTATGCTTCTCTAATTTTTCTTTTCTCATGTGTCATAGCATCAGCCGGGAAGTGAACCCACTAAACCGGGACAACTGCTTGTAAAGCAGCTGCTGACCTCTCGACCACCTTTTTTTGTAAATTAATTTCAACATGTAAAATAAATACTTTACCAAGACAACAAATATCGCTACAATTATTAGTACGATATGCAAAAATTGACTTAGATATCACATTTTAAGATCAATTATTTTGGAATTTTCTATATAATACTTTAATATTAATGGCAGTTGAGGCAGGTTAAGGAATTAACCAAAAGTACTTCTGCGGACTGAAAGACTGTTTATAATAGTTTATTACCATTATATTTATTATTTTTATTGTTATTACAATATTTCACATTTGTGTAATATTTTCTTTAAAGCATTGGCATATATCAAACATGTTTAAATGATTAAATTGAATTTATAATGAAGAAGAAGATTCATTTATTTAGAAATAATGTTTTAAATAAATATAAATCTGATCAAATGTTTAATAATAAAACAAATATTAAAGATAAATTTGATAATAATTAAATGCATATAGAATATCAAGAAAGAAAATAATTAACATTAATACATATTAATAATACGATATGTAATTTGATTATATCTGTTGCTTCTAAACATTTTAAGATGACTTTTCAAATGGTTTCAAATGTAGAAAGGTTAATGATAAATAGATTTTATGCAAAAGTTTGATAAACGTAATGCAGTATACTTTAAAGAAATGAGTATATGAATGTGAAATGTTATATAAAAAATTGCAAAATAATAACAACTTAACTGAGTTATTTAAATTAGTTTTCGAACATCATGCTAATAATTGCAATATTTTTTGTTTTAACAAAGTATTCATTTTATAAGCTGTGGATGATCTATGAAAAAAAGAATTAAGGGAGTATACTTAAGAAATATTTTAAATATCTTTATGAATAAGCAATTAACTGTATGTATTTACATAAATTTTTGAAACTTGACAGTGATCATGGTAAAATCGACCAATTTCACTTATTGACATGAATTATAAGAACTGATGTTGTAAATTTAGATTAAAAAAGATTTAAAATCGTTTTTTAAAGAAAATATTGAGAATTAAATAAAATTCTGGGAAATTTAATATTTTATTCATCACTTAAGAGTATGGAAATACCATAAGCCAGCTAATATTTTACTCGCCACTTACGAGTATGGAAATACCACAAGCCAGTTAATATTTTACTCGCCACTTAAGAGTATGGAAATACCATAAGCCAGCTAATATTTTACTCGCCACTTACGAGTATGGAAATACCACAAGCCAGTTAATATTTTACTCGCCACTTAAGAGTACGGAAATACCATAAGCCAGCTAATAATTTACTCGCCACTTAAAAGCATGGAAATACCATAAGCCAGTTATTCATTCTGGATGATTTCAATTTTTTAATTTTATATTTACATTTCAGTTCCTCCTTCGTTGTATAAATATTAGTACTGATCGCAGTTGAGTGTACATTAAATAAATCTGTAAGTGGTAGATAGGTTATTTATTTTTAATAATGCAAAATAATACAATAAAATGTAACATGATGACGGAAAAATGAAGGGAAAGATGCAGAGGACAGCATATGAAATACTCTATCTCTATAATAATTTTGTTTCCCAGGATTGAACACACTGATTAAAATCACAGTTTAGTTTCAAAGATTTTAGAATTAAAAATGAATCTAAGAATTCATATATAAAATGTTAAATATTGTAGATCTTGGACAAATAAGATGAGTGGCATGTGGGGTGAAAAATTAAATATGAGAATTTATTCTTTTGATGACGTAACAAATGTAAAGGATATTATTTTAAAAGCAAGATAAAAGAGAGTTTTATAAAAAGTAATTTTGTTATTGAAGCGACTGAAAAATATTCCAAAAGCCAAATTTTAAGCTGATGAAAATGGTAACAAACATGATGGTGAATTACATCATATACCAAGAAAATGGAAATAAAATATACAAACATCTATAGAATGATAATGAAGAATTAAATTACAGTGGTAAGTTAAAAAAGAAAAGCTTTAGAAGATTGTGGACTGGAGTTAAGAAATGAAAAAAAGGAAAGATTGATAATTTTTTGTGGATTGAAAGCTCATGTAACAGAAACAGATTTAATGTTAATTAGACATTAATTAATCAGAACAGGTTTAGAAATAGCAATAAGAATGCATTTGCATATATATAATGGACATGGTGGGTTCAGATCACAACTTGATGGGTTTTTAAAAAAGAATATCAATAAACAAGTTTTCAAATTTATTGAATAAGTACATAAAAGCAAATAATAGCAATATGTTAACGTAAATTCACAAAGATAAAGAGGGAAAAAACAAAAAACGTTAGGTGCATGATAATTAATAAAAATTGAGGAGAGAAAAGATGAAAAAATGTAAGTAGTGAAGGAAATCAAAGTATGTTTATAAAGCTTAACAATAAATTCAGATATTTAACAAATAGATACGATGTTTTGAAGAGTAATACATAATAGAAGAATTACAAAGAAAAGATAGACATTTAATTTAAAACAAATTATTTTACATGAAAAACGATTTAAAAAATGAAACATTTCATTCGCTTATTACAAGAGAGGTTGCTATATTGAATATTTTATCTGTATTAAGAAAAAAAGTTTCATAAAAACAAAATAGCTATACAATTATGGAAAATGAGATTATGAAAGTATGGCTCAGAAGAAAATTGACAAACTTTAGGGGAATGATGAAATTCTGGCTGAATTACTGGAAACCATGTGGGAAAAATTTAAAGGAAGTAACTGATGTTTGAATGTAACTTATAACGCAGGAAAAGGCCAATGAATTTATTCTCAACAGTTATGATTCCTTTAGAAAAAAAAAAACAGCCCGATGCAATAAAATATGAGGATTTTAAAATAATAAGTTTATAATTCTTCATACAACTTATTGAGACTATTAAACATGTTTGACAAATGAAAAGTTTAAAAAGAAGAAAGGCATCTAATAAAATGAATTGGGTTATTTTATCGAATATTTCAAAAAAGGAAGATATAAAGAGTATTAGGAAACAAGGAATATAAATCAAAAATTTATTTGTACGATAAACTTTTCGATGTATTAACAAACTCCACTTCTCCTCTCTCTTTTCATTTCTCATATAAATAAAGATACAATAAAAGACAAATGACCCCCAAGATGCATTTCATGCTAAACCAGCACTCATCAGATGGCCTCTCCCATATATCTATCTTTATTACATGGTGTATTTATGTATGGCGATTTTTCAATTTTCTATTTCAACCGCTAAACTTATTCCACTCACAAACTCGTTTTCATTCACTTTTGATAAACTTCGTTTATCATTAATCATTCATTAAACTAGAGTTTTTCTCTAGCACAGATATATACTTTAATCCAAGTTAAAGATTAATATATCTGATTTTCGGTATTCAAACACACACACGGCTTTTTTCACCTTTCTTTTTGTATGTATATAATCGTTATCGATATATTAACAAACTCCATTTCTCCCCTCTCTTTTCATTTCTCATATAAACTTTTGTTGCAAAAGAAACAGGTATGGGGAGGAGTAGAAGAAAAAGATGGCTACCTCCTATTTTATTTGTTATTTATTTAGATGCTTTAACGGGGATGGAGGGAGAGGGAGGATATTGTATATTTTTAATTGACAACATGAATTAGTTTAATAAAATATAAAGCGGAACTGATGAAATTCATAAAAAGTTGGGATAAAAAACATCTGAATTGTCACATACGAACCACGTAAACAAGGGAGGTATCGTTTCCCTTTAAGGATTACATCTTTTTATATAATATTTTAGTATTTGTAATACTTTATAAGTTTTTATAACTATTTTTTCATAAAATATAATAAAATCAAACCTTTATATATTAACTTTTAATAAAAGAGATGAAGCATTTATTTATTGTAGCTGGTCAATTAATATTTTGTAATTGCTGGTTCCAGGGTACTTTGCTTTAATATTTTCTTGCAATGTCATAAGCATGAATGGAAGCAATCTTTAGAATGAATCTCTACAATGTTAATAAGTTTTGCCATTGTAGTGTGAAAATAGTTCAAAGATATTGGTATGATTTAAACAGTGCTTTACCCTCATGGAAGCAATTATTAAATTAAATTCATAAAATAATAGCGTATGACGCCAGCAGTGACATGATAAGTCAAAGATATTAGTAACAGCTTATACGACATCTTTTTACATGTCCTGAATAACTTACTCCATAATGTACACCAAAATGTATGGGAGCTGAATTGAGTCCAGACCCATATGACTATATAAGCTATTGAGCTTGGATTGAAAATATTAATTGTGTTTTCAATTTCATTCTCATAGTTTTGTAGTTAAATAGAGTTAAAAGGCGGCTGCTGGAGGGTTGCATTAGATCCTAAGATCTAGGTGCAGCGCTCTCAGATCCAAGGCTCCTCACTGATGAAGGCCACAAGCCAGAAACTAGTCTGGGGATATTGGATGAGTAGGCACTAGATAGGGATTTTATGCACAAGCCTTCTGGCATCCATTGATTGCTCTTGTTAGCACAAGATGGCACTACTATATGGAAAGTTTTGCTTTGTTTTGAATTGTTTACTCCATAATGCATATTTATTTAATTCCATAATGCATAATAAATTTTCTATTGCTATTCAAGTATTATTAAACATTTTTATTAAAATTATCAAGACAATAAAGCCAATTGCTCAAGGCTTTTATAAATTTAGATGATAACAATCAACCCTTAAATTATCAACAATCTCAACCTGTTGTCAAGGCAACCTCTTTTAACAATAAAGGTAGTACCACCTTTATCAATCAACTCTTTAAGTTATCAACAATCTTAACCTGTAGTCCAAGGCAACTTTCTTTAACAGTAAAGGTAGTTCCACCTTTATCTATAGTATTAGACCATAGATAAAGGTAGTACCACCTTTATTGTTAAAGGGGGTTGCCTTGACTACAGGTTAAGATTGTTGATAATTTAAGGACTGATTGATAAAGGTGGTGCTACCTTTATTGTTAAAAGAGGTTGCCTTGACAACAGGTTGAGATTGTTGATAGCTTAGGCATTGGTTGTCATCACTAAAGTTATCGTACATCATTAAGTAAGAGTAATATTTCAATCTATTCTTTGCTTCATATAGTATATATATTAAAGCCATTGTAATTTCAAAATGAATGAATCTATCAATAAATGTTACAGATTTGATTCTTTGTTGACAAGATCATTCAGATCTCTGAATTTTATTGATTAAAAATTAATAATAATAAAATTAGAAAGACTAAAATCCGAAAAGATAAATTTAAAAATGAAAATTAAAGCGTATTCAGAATTTCAGTATTAACTACTATGACACAATACCTGAAAAAAAAAAAAATCAAGCCAGATATCACATGACTTAACTTAATAAGCTTGTATTTACAAGTGTTATATATAGAGTTCGCAAAATAAGCTCTTAACAAGCTTTGAGAATATCCTCAACCCCAGACCGGTTTCAGAAACTGGTCTGGGGTTGAGGATATTCTCAAAGCTTGTTAAGAGCTTATTTTGCGAACTCTATATATGACACAATACCTTTATTAATACGTGGTAAAGAAGCAAACATTTTGTTGATCATTCTTTCTTTTTCCTTTTTAATAATAATAAAACTACCAGAATTCAATTGGTTTTAATAATTGAAATAATTTATTTAAAACTAATTAGAGGCATCATTATATCATTAAATTATAACCACTCAGAATGCTAATTAAGAAAAGCCTAAGGATAAAAGTTTTTATTATCTTACGCTGAGCAGCTTTAGATATCTTAATCTTGATATCATAGAGCAATAACTAGCGGATAAGACGGTTACCAAGATTAAGATATCGAAAGCTGTTCAGCATAAGTTAATAAAAACTTTTATTCATAAGCTTTCCTTACTTAGCATTCCTAGCACTTATAATTTAATTACAATTGTATAAGAAAAGTTACTCAACGTATATAGAATCATGACATTACAATATTTGGTTTGTATTTTGATTCGCAATGAAAAACTGAATTGCTTTCCTTCTCTTTAATCTCACCATATGCAGTTGCATCCAAGTCACTAAAAGATAAAAAAAGAAAAGGCATATGGAATTATTGTTCGGGAGTTCATAAGAAGTCCAAACGCCAGACCTGCGAGCACCAGAATTGATCCTGGGACTTCCCGATCCCAAGTTGGACACTCTACCAACAATGCCACAACATGCAGTGTACTAAAAGATGAGTGTTAATTGTAGTAGCAAGTTTTAGATTAAGTTAGTGTTTTTACGTATTTAGCAAGTTATTCATCTGAGAATTAAAATAGTGACAAAGATATTAGAGTAAGAATTGCGATGGTTAAACAAGCTTTTAAAAAATTATTTTACAGCCATTTACAATTAGAATTAAAAAAGAGGAATGTTAGAGTTATATATGGAACAGAGACATAAATGATGAGAAAAAGGGAGAAGAATGAAGGGTTTTGAGACATAGAGTTAGAAATGCTTAAAAGATTAACGAGTTATTATTTAGTGAAAAAATTATGAAACAAAGGAAGAAGTGGACAATTTAGAAATAAAGGAATCAAGTCTAGGCTAAGGAAGACAGTAGAAAGAGAGAAAACGTGAAGTTACGCGATGATCTAAAGAAGTGGCTGTGAAACTTTATATTGTAGAGCAATGAATAGATAGATGTGGAAAAATTTGTTGACTTGATGTCCAGAACATCTTTCTGCCTGATAACTAGACAATATACATTTCTCCACACCTCTGGGAGCAAAACAAATACCAGCTTTTTTTTAGTAGCATTTAAAAATTTTAATAGTAAATTAAAATGATTGAGGCTAAATACAAGCATTAAAAATGTTGTGGTAGGATTGGAGATGGACGATTCAACAATGAAGTAACCCAAATGCTGATATAGAAGATCAATAATATAAGTAAAGCAAAAGCTAAATTGAAGCAACCATCATATAAAGTGAAGGCCTGGAAGAGAAAAATAACCAGGGTCCAATTTTGTCAATATTTTAGGAAAGGATAAAAAATTTTTAGGAGAGCATTGAGTGAAAGTCATGAAGAATTTAGAAGAGATTTTGATTAAATATTTTAGAAAGAGGTAAAAATAGAAAACCAGTGTTCTGATGTGAACATCATAGAAAAATTGGTTACTTGACGAGTGATCATCAGAAATAAAGCATTACCTCTCAAGTTCATCAAACTATCTATAATATTAAGTAAAAACAGAAATTAATGTGTGAATGCTATTTGAGTTGTCTTTTTTTTTTGCAATACCTGTAACTAAATTGTTATCATTTAATTAAGCGTCTTTCAAATTTTTTTTTTTTTTATCCATAAAAAATTGCTTTAGTTGTGTTGCATAGCAACAAATTTAAATTAAAGTTCAGTCAGGATCAAAGAAAATTTTTTTTTTTATTTAAAAAAATTAGATTTATTAATAATAGGTATATACAAATGTTTTCAATGATAATTATGTATGTTTATATTGTTATAGGTTCTCCAAGAGTTTGTGCAGAATGAGATGAGATCTGATTTGTTTGTTTAGTCAGATCGTAGATCAGAGAAAAATTAGTGTGTGTTTAGAACATTTTTATGTCCATATATTAATCAGATATTTGCGTGTTTCTTTTACCTGTTATATAGTTTATCAATCATCAGAATTGATGTCATTTTGTAGGTAGGGTATTTTGAGCAGTTTCCATGTTTGTTCGTGTAGAAACTTTGAGGAGAGCATTCTGTCTTTCTTTTGTGGTTTTTAAAGGGTAGCAAGGAAGAAAGAGTTTGCTTCTGGCTGGGGAATGCTAAACTTTAATTTACATCTTGTCACCCAGATAGAATATGTAACAAATATTGCTATCCTAATGGTGGGGAAGTCTCTTTCCTTAATACACTCTTTGATTGTTAGAATTTTATAGTAATCAATAATACTATTTTGAGATCTTATGAGTTTAATCCTTCCCAATCCCATGCAAGAAAGCATAATGTGTTCAAATGTTTCTTCATGCATTAAGCAGTTTGAACAAATGGGGTCTATGTTTCTTATATCTCTTTTGTAATGCAGAAACCAATTGGTATGCATTGCATTTACGTTCACCTTTATTAGATAGTCAAGGAATTTGGGTTCCAATTTCCAGAATTTGAATAAAGTGGTGATTCTGTAATTGGAACAGCCAGTATGATATTTATTTATTTATTTACGAGCTTAAACAATAATCCAGTTGTTAAAAATAAGGTTTGTGTTTTGAGATAACTATCATTATTATCTTTTATTAAAACTTTGCTATAAAAATGCATTAAATTCTTTTCCTCAAGATATATCTAAGCAATAAGTCAAATAGGTGCTTAAGAATCATTGGTGATTTTTAAGAGCCTCACTTCTCACACAATTTCTTTAGTATCTCATATGCAGAAGTATAACCCAAACTTTAATAAAAGGATTTTAACATTCAAAGCTACGAAATAATAAAAAATGTGCTTCACAAGCATGCACACACACAAAAATAATATTCTCGTACCAATTCTTTTTTGAGATTTGACTAAACAGAGGCAAAACTCTCCATACAGTAGCGCCACTAACTGCAAGCCAGAGTAATCAATGGATGCTGGAAGGTAATAAAATCCCCAACTAGTGCCTACTCATCCAATATTCCCAGACTAGTTTCTAACTTGTGGCTTTCATCAGTGAGGAGCTTGGATTTGAGAGAACTGCATCTAGACCTTAGGATCTAATGTAACCCTCCGGCAGCCACGTTTTACTTTTTTAGCTAACTAGTAAGCTTTGAATCCAAAATGAAAATACAATAATATTTTCAAGCTAAGCGCATTTGCTTGTACAGTTGCATAGATTGAACTCAGTTCAGCATCCATACTTTTTGATGTCTTTGGTTGAGTGGTACTACTGTATGGAGAGTTTTACCTCTGTGAAAACAGCTTGTGTAAGCATAAAGAATGTGATCATGTGATATTAGATTAAACTAAAAAATTACACTTTTGTTTACATTGTAATATGAAATGTAATAGATATAAAATAAATAACCTATACAATATTCAAACACCCAAGTTGCAAAAAAAACCAGTATCATTCCATTAATTTGCTCAGCAGGAACCAATTTAGAAAAGTTTATTTCACGAGTTAGCCCTTTACAACTACACTGAACTGCACATGGCACGAATTGTAATAATAAATCAATTTTTTTTACGTTGACATATTATTACGATATTTAAATTGAAAATAATTTCAAATAATAGATTTATTTACTACTAAATTATTTTTTACATGATTTATTTCACCTGGGGATATTTATGAAGGTGGATACATTTCTTTATAATTTAACATAAACGATAGAATGTAAAAACTGTTTAATAAACCTTGAAATTCTTCTTCCACCAAAATTAAACTAGAAAGCATTAAAAGTTCAAGGACAAAAAGCTTGAGCCTCATCTAAAATTTTGGGCTAAATAAGCCATTTTGACATCACCTAAGTTCGGGACTAATCAGATATTTTAACAAACCAATCAGAAGTAATTTCATCAATAGTAAGATGAAATTAGGTCACTCTTAATAATTAAAATTTGTTCCTTTGAAATCATAAACTTTAATTGGAGAGAAAAGTGATAATTCAGTAATTATTTTACTAACAATCATTTATAAAATGAAGCAACTTTTCATAGACAACTGTAAATTATAACTACATGTGCTGACATGCTCTCGTAAGAGAAGCTATAATTGTATGAAAATAAGTAAGGGCGTTAACTGTCCTCATAGTCATAGCCTTGAAATGTGTGTAATTATATGGGTATATGTATATGTAAAATAAATAAAAATATCCGTTAATTAAAAATAATATTGTAATTATAATTGAAATAATATTTTTAAACGGTTTATAAACAATTCAAACAATCTTTAAATCCGCAGAAGTACTTTCGGTTACTTTCAAACCTGCCTCAACTGCTATTAAATTCAAAAACTAAAAGCGGAAGCAAACGTCATCAATTCAAATTCCACGAATCTCGTATTTTAATGTTAGAAGCTTGTCGATTTATCAAATGTGTTTTATTCCTGTTTATAAAAATTGCCTCTTTAATTTTTCTTTTACTATGGTTTCTCTCTTCATGAAGAATTTTCACATTTTCAAAATTAAATTTAAATTTATGTTTACATGTTTTTTCATGATCAAAGAAAACTGAAGAAGATATTAAATCACCATTATTTTTATTTTTTACACGCTTATATAACAATTCGTGTTCCTTCAATCTTTTCTCAATGTTGCACCTAGATTCACCTATATATGATAGCATACAATCACAAAAAATTTGATATATGTATATATAGGCAATAGACTATTCAAACTGTATGTAAATCAGAATATCCATTTCTTATAAAGGGGAAAGAAGGATTTCTATCGATTTATGGCATTAGGGTTGTTAGCTTAGCGTCAATAATAATTTTCATGCAAGTATAGCTTTTCTTATGAGTGTGTCAGCACATATAATTATATTTTATAAGTAAATAAACATCACATGATCACCATTTCTTATGCTTGCTCAAAACCGTTATTAAAACAGACTCCTCACTGACGAAGGCCACAAGCCAGAAACTAGTCTGGAGATATTGGATGAGTAGGCACTAGATGGGGATTTTATGCCCTAGCCTTTGGGCATCCATGGATTACTCTGGCTTGTACTACGTATAGAGAGATTTGCCCGTTTTAATTTATAAGTTACAATCATTTACTTTACTTTAAGTAAAGAAAACAGAATTGACTTTTATATACTTATGTTTTTAATTAATTAGAAAATATTTCAACAAACTAAGATAAGCAACCTACCTAAGAAGAAGACTTTGAAGCTCAGGAAGATGTACTCTATCTTTTAGTCGATGAGGATGGAAAATATTATTTTCATTTTCAAACAACACATGCCTATCAGTTGTACAAGGAACATCTACAAGTACCTATATATATATATGTAAGTTTTAAAAACAAATAAATATTAAAAGATTAGAAAATGGCCATTTTAACAAGTAAACATCATTATTATTAAATAAATAAAAACATGTTTTTTTTTTACATAGTCAAGTATTAAATTCTATTCATCAGATATTCAGTATTAATGTTCACATTTAAAAAAGAAAATTTATTGATACAGCATTTCAAAAACATTAACTAGAGATTATTAGATTACCTTCATTGCTACGTCTTAGGTTATAACGCTGGCGAGTATATTTAAAATTATTTATGTGTAGATAGATGGCCTATAATTAAGTATGAATTTTGATTTAGCCTGATGTGTGAACATGAGAATCACACAGGTTACTGAAGAGTATTATAATTTCACAAATAAGGATATCATTTTCACGGGAAATATGAGTCGGGATAATCTACTGCGATCTTATGAAGAAAGATATTAGATATCTTTTTATTATGATCGTTCAACTTTTGTGGTATCAATCATTAGGTAAACAGCAGTTCTAATTCTAAACTTATAGCATGACACAATATTTGTCTTCTAGAATTCTCAGTTCTGGAATTTCCCTTCACAGTTTGGCACAGATAATAGAGCAAACAACTTGGGATCAGAAAATCACACAATCGATTCTTGCACTCACAGGTTCGGCACTCGAACTTCTTAGGAAGTCTTGAGCAATAATGCCATGTGTCTTTTTTTCTTTAAGTTCTGGAATTGTTCAAAAATAATTTTCTAATTGATCATCTCTAAAGTCATAGTAATAAAATAATCACTGTATTTATTAGAGGGATAAGTCATTAGTGAATCTATCTCCTGGTGACAATCTCTATAACCATTGTATTTATTAGAGCAGGGGTGTCCAAAAAGTCAATCGCGAAGCCAATTTTGGTCGATCACTAGGCCAATCTGCCAAGAACTGGCTGGCAAGAACCGTCCAATTATTAGTGAAACAAATTGTCAAGATTTTTAACTTTTTTTGTTATTTTTGTTTTAAATTTTTTTTTCTATTCTAGATAGGTGAAGTCCAATAAGGCGTATCATTATTGAAAATAATATTTTTAATCTTGACTTAATATGTTTTTATAACCGAATGCAACGCGTGAACATAACGCGCAAATGCAACAGTATGCATGTAGTTATTGACTCAAAAAAACACAGCTATTTAGCTTGAATATTTGGTAGTATTATACGATAGCTTCTTTTCTTTAGTATTGAAACAGTATGATTTATCTATCTTCCAGTTTCAGACTACTATGTTTCATAGTAGTATAATTTTCTCTAATTCAAATCCATCCAAGTCCATGTATATTTTAAATTAATACTAAAATATTGTATAAAAGTTCTGTTAACGAGTATGTGCGTATATTCATATTGCACATTAATTAACTAATAATATCTGTATGCATATAACTATAATATGCAATTCTTATTTAAAATAATAATAAATTAAAGTAAGTTGTGTAGACATTATTGTGTGTAGAAGCACACCTATGTATATATGCGAAGGAAACTGTAATGTGATAGATTTTGTGAACTTACAACTTTTCTAAATTATCTATTTTAAGTTATTATAAATTTAGTTTATAAATTTGCTTGCATTTGCATAAAAAATCCTAAATTCAGTATGATAGTGTTACACATATAAGAGAATGTTTACACTTTACAGAACTTAAATCTCTTTTTTAAAAAAGATTTATTTCTTGGAAATCATTCTGATTCACACCTGGAAACTAAGAGCTGAAATTAAAAAAAAAAAAAAATTAAAAATAAATGTAAGACAAAGGTAAAATCACTGGACCACCACTATTTATCAATTACTCAGCTGGAGTTTTTGTCTTTACTAAGATTTAATAAAGTAGTGTTAAAAACTAAAATATAAGATTTAAAGTTGTCAACAAGTTATGACTTATGCAGGGGAAGAGAAAGATTTGATATAAAAACTCCCAGTTTTCATTACTAAATGTTCATTCTCTAATATTGAGAACGTAGTGCCCCCGTATTAACAATATTATTATTATTAATCAATATTATCTATTGACAGTGACCACATTGAGTTTCAAATTTTCTTCTGTTTAAAATGCTTTAATTTAAATTGTGACTTTTCTTAGCTATCTACTTACTTGATTAATGAGCCTTCTCGGCAACAGACGTTTAAGCTGAAATCGTTAACGGAGTTAATGATCACAGTTCATGAGTTTTTAATTTTCTTAGAAAACATATTTAATTCAATATTTATTATTTACTTTGAATATTTAATTTTTATCAGTTAAGTTTGGGGAAATAAAATTGTCATAAGTATTTCTTTTTTCATTTTAGTATACCCATGAACACGAGTAGTAAACCAAAAAAATCGGAAACATCATTTCAATGAAGAATGGGAACTCGACTACTTTTTTACAATGCTGAATGATAAATGTTGTTGCTTAATATGCTTTACCTTGATAGCCATTGCTAAAAAAGGGTAATCTGGAGAGACATTTTTTAGCTTTACATAACAAGTATCAAACAGATTATCCACTAAGTACCGAATTGAGAAAACGTAAAGTTAGGGATCTTAAAACTCAATTAAAACATCAACAAAAAGTTTTTAAAAAGCCAATGTTGAAGTCACAAGCAGTAACTACTGCATCATTCAAAGTAAGCAATTTTTTAGCAAAAAAATGTAAACCATTTTCCGAGGGTGAATTTGTAAAGGAAACTTTTTTGGAAATGTCAGATTCACTTTTTAACAATTTTCAAAACAAGAGTGAAATTATTGCTGCAATTCAAGATCTGCAACCGTCTTGAAACACTGTGGTGTGATGAATTGAGAAGATGAGTGTAAATGTAAAAGAACAGTTCTATAATGATATTAATAGATGTTCTTGTTTTTCTCTTCTATGTGATGAATCAACAGATATAAGTGATACAGCACAATTACTTGTTTTCATTCGTATGGTTTTTAAAGATTTTACATCTAAAGAAGAATTGTTGGGTCTGATTTCTTTAAAAGAAAAAACTAGAGGTGTAGATATATTCAAAGCCTTTAAAAACTTGCTCAATGATTTGTAAGTACCACTTTTTAAATTATTTTCAATAACAACGGATGGTGCAGCTGCAATGATAGGTCGCATAAATGGATTTATAGCCCTATATCAAAATGAAGATGAATTCCCAGCTTTTTTGAGCTACCACTGCATAATTCACCAGCAAGTGTTAGCCAGCAAGAGACTAAACACAAAAGAAGTAATGGACATAGCGTTTAAAATTGTTAATTCAATTCGAGGAAGTTCCCTCAAACGACGTCTCTTCCAACTGCAGCTCAATGAAGGCCAACCTGAATTATTATTACATACCAATGTAAGATGGTTAAGCAGAGGTAAATTTCTGCAACAATTTCGTGATTTATTGCCTGAAGTAACAGATTTTCTCCGCGAGCAAGATGATAAATGTGAAAATTTAAATGATGAAACTTGGCTTAGTGACTTAGCTTTTCTAACTGATTTTACTTCAATTTTAAGTCATTTAAATATAGAATTACAAGGTAGAAATAAAACAGTAATTGATATGGTCAGCTGTGTAGATGCATATAAGACAAAATTTATTATGCTAATAGAAGATCTGCAACAAAATAATCTGAATCATTTTCCAAATATGGCGGATCACCTACAAAAGCATAAAAATATTAATTATAATATCGACAAATATGTCACGGAAATCCAAAAAGTAATTGAAGATTTTAAGGTAAGATTCCAAGAATTTGAAAAAAATAAAGAAATTGTGGAATGTATATCTTTTCCTTTTAAAAAAGATTTAAATGTGAAACGCATTAGCCAAAAAATTTCAGACATATTTCATATGGAGCAAAAGGCATTAAAAAAATGAAATTATAATTTTACAAACTGATTTAATCTTACAAGCTAGAAAATTTGAAGAAGATTTTTGGAAATACGTCAACCGAGAAAAATATTCCAATATCATCAAATGTAGCGAATATATTTATTCTTGTTTCGGATCTACATACCTGTGTGAATCGGCATTTTCATACTTAAAGTTAACGAAGACTAAACAACGTTCTGTCCTAACTGATTCCCATACTGAGGATTCTTTATTATTATCTTTGTCAGGATATACACCTAATTATGATTCCTTGATTAGAGACATGCAAACACAGTTTTCCCATTAATGTTAAGATAATAAAATAAATTCTAAATATGTCTTTATCAGTAGCTAATGTGAATTAATAAATATTGTTAATAATTAATCATGTTGCTTTAATTCCCACGGACATGAGTTTTTTAGCCTGTTAAATAATTGTTATTTTTTACGTAGATAGATATATAAAAATAGTATGTATTTCACATCTTTCTCCACTTAGACTACGCCTATGACAACAAGTCGATCGCAACACATTTTCAAAATAAAAAGTCGATCTTATGAACACAAAAGTTGGCCACCCCTATATTGGAGGGATAAGGCATTAGTGAATCTGCCACCTGGTGAGAATCTTAATAATTTTTTTTAAAATGTTAAATAATAGTTAAACTATTTAAAAAAACATTTCATGCTAAATAAATTGAATTCACATTTTTACGAATGGAGTAAGCTAGGCAAAATAAGTGAAAGTCAGATATGGTTGATTTATTATTAAGATAAATCCAAATACTGAATGAAATAATAATTAATTTTTTATAGGGATTTCATAATCTACCAGATTTTTCAGCTGGTAAATATTAAAAATAGCCCTACGTTTGATTGTTGATTTAGAAAGTAAATACGTATACTTTGAACCATCTTTCGTTGTTAAGTTTCAGTACATATATATTCTATTGAAACCAAAAGAGCATTATAAGTGCCTGTAATATCCCATGACGTTATAACATTCAAAACTTATTAAAAACTCTTTGTATGAAATTTGAGAATAAATGTAGAATTTAAACAAATGATTCTATGTTTCACCTAACAGTTAACATAATAACCAAATAAACATCACATGACCACCACCTCTTATGCTTGTGTATAATACGTATAGTGAGTTTTGCCTGTTTTAATAACCAAATAGCTTCATTAGTGATTTAAAACTTAGATGTCAGATAAGATTGAGTGGGAATTGTGTTATATAGGAGGTTGATAAAAAACATTAATAGATATGACTACAGCATATAAAATTGTTGGAATAAGATTTGCTAATCTTTTGAATATTCAAAGAGTTTGAAATCATAATTGTAATATTTGACTTTTCTTACAATGCTGAAAAAACATAGGACGCATTGCTAAGGTTTCGATCTTTTAATAAACCTACTGTGGTATAATAGTCTCTAGAAGAAATTAAGATCTATAAAGAAACTGCCTTAATAAATTGGTAAATTGTAGCATTGGGTCAAAAAAAAAAAAAAGGAAATGACCTATAATGATCATAAAACCTTTATATAAATACAGTATGCAGTTTAAGGGGAACAAGATTAAATTTGCCTTTGGTGATTGGCAAACAATAAGTATTGCCAAAATAATTGAACCGAAAAGCCTTATATAAACTTTTCTCGAGGATTTTATCTACAGCATCTACACAGATATTGAATGGATATATCCACATGCTAAAATAATAGGTAGTGAAGTCTTCAAGACAGCGTTGATGATCTTTGGCCCCATAGTCTGATATAATCTATAAATTAGGATTCGAAATTCAGTGATTTTTTAAGGGTAATTACCAATTTCTAAAAATAATGAATATTACCATTATCACAAGAACTATTACCAGTATTACCGGTTTTAAAAACAAATCAACATTTTATTTTTTAGAAAAAGGAAAATTAATTTTAGAGTCATTTTACGTTTGCAAAAAGCAATGAAATTCTATTTCATCCCCATTCCAAACCTATCTACTTAGTATTTATGTAGATTATAATAGTCTAGGACTATATTCAAAGTTGAACAGGGTTAAATTATTCTCAAGATACAAATCCCAATCTTTTCCTCTCCAATATTTTCATATATGTATTTGCTTTGCTAAATCGCCAAATGAAACTCCCTTTAAAATTTGATACCTGAGTCTGCTTAGTGCGTAAGATATCGCAATTATGAAGTTTCGAACATGTTGCGTTATCTCTCATAGCTTTTCTTTAATCAATGAAATGAAGCTTTTTGAGGCTACTGAAGAGAGATCTGTGTCTAGAAAAACTGTATCGAACTCTAAATACTATCAAGAGACCAGTGTTGAATTAGAAAGAGCTTGTTCAAGTGAGGGATACTTTGTATCAAAGATACTTATCACCAAAAACATTAGATAGTTTACACTTCTTAAAAATCTTATTTCACGAAAAATTCTTGTGACTAGGGTATAGTGCTATTTTTTCCCATAATTTGAAGAACTTTATTTTTTTACAAAATCATTTTTATTTTCTTAAAAAAAGTGTTTTTTTTTATATTCAATAAAAGGAAATTTTTTTATATTTTTTTATTTAAGTATTTTTTTCCGTTAAATAAAGCATTTTTTATTTCTTTCATTTTTTTTAATATCCTAATTAAAATAAATTTATTGTCGGTAATTACCATTATTCACAAATTTTACTTCGGTATTTAACGGTAACTAAAATGTCAGTAACTTTCGAACCCTAGTATAAAAGCTTTGATATTTTTATATCGAAATGAAAGATAAATTTGTTCCTAAACTAAAGAATAAAAAAAGAGTTAATGATCTTGCATTTTTCACAGATATTATCATCCATGTAAATAATCATAATTTGAAATTTTAAACTCAAAAAATTAGTTAATTTATGAATTACTTTACTCAACTCGGAATCTATTCAAAAACCTTAAATCTACTAATATCAAAACTGAACTGAAAATTTTATTCATCAAGAATGCAAATATAAACATTTCATATCAATACATTTTTGTAAGTAATCTATATATTAAATTTATAAAAACTTACTTTATCATAAGTGGCTTCTTCTTCCCAAGATTTACCGTCCTTAGTCATAATTATAATATTTTTCAATTTGTCTTCAGGAACATAAATACGAAGAACTTGTTCTAACCGTTTCCTACGAGAAACTGATACATCATTGCATACCAGCTTATCTGAAAATTAATTAAAAAACTCAGAATTTATTTTTTGTAAACGCAAAAAATATATAAAAACTATCTATAGAGTAAATTTAACGTATCATAAATACAAAATACATACCTGGTAAAAGAGTTTGAATTATTATTAGTGTTTTTCCACCAGGGGCAGCACACAGATCTAATACATAGTCTTTTGGACGAATATCTAATGCCAATACAGGAAGTAGAGATGCAGCATCCAGTAAATAATAACCTATAATTGAATTTAATCTCAGTATAAATTAAAGTGAAACTTAAACATAACATATATACTATAACTAAACATATAGAGATATTATATATGATATTCAAAAGTGAATTGTGCTTTTGATAATATAATTTAAGTAGTATTGAAAATTTTAGTTCGCAATAGCTCAAAGAAATATAATATGGAAAATAAATATACACCAAAATGTATACGAGATACCAGACAGAAATTGCAAACTTTTATTCAGATTTTAAACATATCTCATATATGTTTTTGCGTATAGATATTTTCCATATAATTTGGGTAGTTATGAGAGTTATGACTAAATTATGGAGAATTTTTGCATACTTGAGATGTAGCATAAAGGTTAGTTCATTAGTCTGACCTACACACGGTTGACTGAATCTTGGATATTTTTTTCAAGTAATCATCCCACCCAATATTGATCATTAAATGGGTATTTTAACTATTTTTACCTAAGAATAAAAGTCCCTAAAAAATTTGAATTACTCAAGCGAGTGGTTATTTTAAGTTCATACTTATAGGAATTGCCTTCAAATGTAAATGTCAAAGGCACAAGTTAGCCCCACTTTATTTTACCATCAGACTTCTTGTAGAAATAAATTTTGCAGATCTACAATTTGGGTAATGCCTGGATTAGACTCGGCTACTATTTAAATCCAGGGCTTTTGAAAATATGATTTTCAATGATTGTCCTCAGCGTATTTTTTTACCAAATAATTAACTAAGAGCAAAATCTAACTCTAGGCACTTACGTTAGTGAGTAGAAACTTATTTTGAGGTTAAATTCCTCAATGTTTTTAGCAAGATATATTTGCAAAACAAACAACATAGTATTCGCAACAAGTTATAACTTGTTACATTTGCCTTCCTAGTTGGAGTTGTAGCAGTTTTGTCGTTGATATTTTAATTTATCATCATATATGTACCTTTAAAATTTTTTGAACCTAGGTGACTTACATGCACTGTAAATTAAGGTGAATTTTTTTCTCTCATTTTAGTTTTACAATCAATAAATATTTTCATTATCTAAGTTTTAATTATCAGAAGAAAAAAATTCAAATAAAACAATAAGGTATCTATAGAAGAATATGGTTGTGCTAATTCATACCTGTCTCGATGTATTTTCACAATTATTAGTGGTGTGGATGCACGAGTATTTGCTAATCAAGAATAAGACATTACATACAAGAGTGATATTTCTCATTTTTCATTACCTATACACACATTAATAGATGACCAAGATAATTATATAATAAGACTACAGTTCTATCGTTAATCTATGGAATTGTGGAAGGATTTTATTATTTAAATATACAGATAACATTTTAAAATAACTTTAGACTGTTATACTAAATGCTACTGGAGACATCTCAAAAGGGTATCAGGGTTCTATAAACATAACTTAAAAGAGACTAAATCTTTATGCAAATCTTTAAAATACATCATTGAAAACTAAAACTCATTCACTTTCACCACAACCCTTATTTTTGTAGAGGCTTATGTGGATAAATATATTTATTTTTATAAATGCCATCTGATTTCATATTAAATAATGCATACAGCCAAAAATCAAACAACTACAATAACCAGAATACATATCGAATATTAAATTTAATTAGCATTACATTATATCATTATCATCAACCATTATCAATCCACTGCAGGATGAAGGTCTCTCCAAGTTCAATCCATCTTCTCCCATCTTTAGATTCTCTTCTCCACATCATCATTGCACACTTTCTTATTTCATCCATCCATCTCATAAGTGGTTACTTTCTGGATCTTTTACAATCTCTTGGAATCCAGTTTAAGATTTCAATTGTCCATCTATTATCATCTCTTCTAGCAATATGTCCAGACCAACTCCACTTGTCTTTTAATTTTTTCAATGAGGTCAGTAACACCTGTTCTCTTACCCATATATTGGTTTTCGATCTCTTCTTGTTACTCCACCATGCATCTCTCCATACTTTTTTCAGTGGTCTGAAGTCTCTGTATTGCTCTTTTATTAAGTGTCCAAGTCTCAGATCCATAAGTAAGAACTGGCAAAACACATTTATTAAAAACCATCCTTTTCAAACACATAGGCATATTTCCTTTTAGTATCAAGTTTTTTCTACCAAAAGCACCCCAACCAAGTTTAATTCTAATGATTAATTTCATCCATTATGTTTCCATCTGTATTAATAATCTCACCAAGGTATTTGTAGTTGTTAACTTCTTCCAACTCATCACAATCAATCTTTATTTTCTTCTTTTGAGAAAATCCATTGAATATTAATTTAGTCTTTTTAACATTTACTTTTAATCGTATTTTCTTACTTTCATCTGATAATTCTTGTAACATTTCTTGAAGAGCTAAAGCATTATTTTCAAAAACAACTACATCATCTGCAAAATCTAAATGACTTAAATAATCTCCATTTACTTTCACTACTTTAGCTTCCCATTTTACTCCACAAAATACTTCTTGCAGCATTACTTTATATGTCTTCATATAAATGATTTGACCATTTCTTAAATCTCACGTGCAATATTTTCTAAATATATGTAGATGCTTTTTATTTCAATGATATTCTTCTCTTTAAGTAGGTATGAAAATTTTTTTAGAGATGCCAATCATTTAAATCTAACTTAATAAAATCATAAATAATGTCATTACTTATTATACATTTATCTATAATGGTACACACAACCATACCATCAAAACATTGCTATATGCTAACCTCTGTGTTATTACTGACAGTTGAATTTTAAATGAAGTTTGAATTTTTCTAAAGACATTTAGCATTAATATACTAAAAGGTCAATATTATCAACTTTTATGTAAATATCCATTTAATATATTTTAACATGCATACAAATTATGCATATCTATTAACCATAATAATCTTTTTTTTTTATGTGTGTCAAAGCATCAGCTGGGAAGCGAACCCGCGACAACTGCTTGTAAGGAAGCTATGCTGACCACTCTTTTGTAATTAAACAAACTAAAATCTGAAAAAAAATATCAGAATTATTTGTAGTGATATGAATACATTATTTATTTATATATATATAAAATACAAAACATGAGAATTAATTATACAAATTTCAGTATATAAATAAATAACAAATTGCTGGCTTATAATATAACTGCCATTTTTGATAGCATTTATAATTAAAATTTAAAAAATCAAAATCTCATTAAAATCACATAATACTAAGGACACAAAGTAAACATTACAAGTAAATGATCAACTGTCCATAATTTGTATACACTTACACAACTATATTATGATAATAGATGGGCAATTGAAATCTTAAGCTGGATTCCAAGATATTGTAAAAGGCCTAGAAAGAGACCACATGTGAGATGGTTTATAAGTAGTGGTGAGTCAGAATAAGAAAAGTAAAACAGGCAAAACTCTCCATACAGTAGTGCCACTCAGTGTAAAATCAATGGATGCCAGAAGGCTAGTGCATAAAATCCCTATCTAGTGTCTACTCATCCAATATCCCCAGACTAGTTTCTGGCTTGTGGACTTCGTCAGTGAGGAGCCTTGGATCTAGGATCACTATACCTAGCCTTCTAGCATCCATTGATTACTCTGGTTTGCACTGAGTGGCACTACTGTATGGAGATTTTTGCCTGTTTTAATAACAGTTATGAGCATAAGAAATGGTGATCATGTGAATAAGGAAACTAGCTTTAAAATACTTTAAAAGGATATTAAACGAAAAACTAATATTTTATAATATACATATAATAATATCATAATATATTTTTTATTATCAATATCTAAAGAAATTAAATAATAATATTTTATAATATATATATAAAAAAACCTATTGTAAATCAATTGTTACCAGTAGCTGAAAAATGTAATAAAAAGAAAAATGTACTTGAAAATATAATTATAGGAGTGAATTGTTGAATGAACGAAATGAATTACTTGAAAACCCAACGACAACATAATTAGATTAGGCAGTCTAATTAGAAAATGTTTTTCCTTTAAAAAAATGGTAATATGAAAAATAACTAATATAACTTAGTCGAAAGTGCAATAGGCAAAAATTGCGAACTTCATTCAGATTTTAAGCGCATTTCGCATATGTTTTTGCATATAGTTATTTTCCATATTACATTTCAAGATATTGCGTACCAAAATTTTCAATGTTAAAAAAGGGTAATTAAAGCATGTACATTTTGGTTTTATAAATAGAAAGAAAAAATAAAGATTAAGATTGTATTTTATTCATATGTACTTAGCTGCATTCTCGTGTTATATTGTGGAAGATAATAATAATAATAATTAGATCAATTATACTTCAAGAAAGAAAGTTAGTTAAAAAGTTAATTATAAAAAAAAAATAATAATTAAGTGTAATCCAGAATATAAGGTTTAATAAAAAAAACAATTCAAAGAATATGTATGTGTTTAAATAGTCAAAGAGTAATAGATCACATGACTCCATTTTTTTTAAGCTTGTAAGATATAAACAATGAGCATCGCTAATTGCTCAACAAGGTTTGCGATAAATGCTTAGCCAGAGAAAGCATTTAAAATATCTGACAGGACCCCCCCCCCAAACGTCTGACCCATGATTTCGTGCTTTGGCACTCCTCAGAGGTCCTAGGGTGTCTGCTATTGTAGCGCCTCCCTGAGGAGTGCCAAAGCACGAAACCATTGGTCAGAGGTTTGGGGAGAGGGGGCTCCTGACAGAGATATTTTAAATGCTTTCTCTGGCTAAGCATTTAGCACAAAACTTGTTGAGCAATTAGCAATGCTCATGGTGTGCATGTGTTTCTTTAGAAAAAAAATCTTTGGAGCTATATGCTATAAAAGTTAATATGACTTTCAGTGGCTAGAAGCTTGGAGATCCTAACAACTCTATGAAATCTCTCTTGGAGCTTATAATGTGCAACTTAAAATACATTATTTTAAAAAAAGCTTTAACTCCCGGTGCAACTTGAAATCCAGTTTAGGCGAGTAAGTATTTATTCAAAAAAAAATTTAATAAGTAAAAACTGTAAGCCAGAAAAAGAAAGAAAAGTTAAACTCTTCATGGAATAAACATTCTAGCTTGTTTGTCTATAATGCACATGCACAGATTGACAAAGGAAATCCACAAGGTATGAATTATATAAATCTCAAAAAAAGATATGCAAGAATTTGGCCAAGAAATTATTTCATTACAGTTATATAGATGTTGTACGAATTATATGATAAAAAAAATAAAACAACAACTTCTAATTTATATTTACTATTTTTGAAAAGCTTTATTTTGCTTTGACCTTTAATGTAAATATTTTTGTAGCTAATTTTATGATTAGGTCCTATATATACTATATTTAAAAAAATATTGTAAATGGATAATTGAAATAGGCAATGGGGAAGTGAGTGATTTATTTATTTAAATGAATTTAATATTTAATTTTTGTAAGAGAGTATGAAAACAAATCTTCACTCCTCATTTCATTTACCTTTTCAAAATTAGTGTTGATTAAAAATATATATTTATGAATTGAAATCTTAAATCTTGATTATAAGAGATTGTAAAAGACCTAGAAAAAGACCACATGTAAGATAGATGGAGGAAATAAGAAAGTGTGCTGGAGTGGTGTAGAGAAAAGGGGCCTGAGATTGGAGAAGATACTTTGAATTTGGAGAGACCTTTATCCTGAAATGGATCAGTAATGGTTGAATTTGGAGAGACCTTTATCCTGAAATGGATCAGTAATGGTTGAAAATAAATATTGAAAAAAAAAAAAATTGTATTTTAATAAAATGAATCATAATAATGCTTTACATTATAATTCTACAATTTAGGTATATTAGCAAGAAAACACAATAGTCACATGGCAGTATATATAAATAGGTGTGCACAAGTGTCGATATATGTACAAGTATATGGCTGAAGAAAGGAGTTTGCTATTAACTGAAAGGAAACTCTTTGATTCCTCTTGGAGGCCTTAAAGGAACTGAGCAGGGCAAATTCCTAATGTCCACTCTATACGTTCTTGTCGTTGCAAGTGTTATTACTATGCGATTATTCATATAGTATATGAACATGGGTGAGTTGCTCACTAACATGCATTAGCCAGCATGGTGAGTTTATTGGCTTTTTACCTCTGAATTTAAGATCAAAAAACACCATGGTCTTTCTTCTCAATTGCCTGATAAGGCAGAATGAATGTATGTGTAAATGATAAAATATTTTTCCAATAGATATATACAATCAATACAGACAAAAATAAATCATAGCCCTAAGTCACCAAGCAAGGTAGCACAGAGGGTGCTAAGAATCCCGATTTTGAACCTAGGCTGCCATTTGATGACAATTTTTTATTTAGATACTTACAACTGCAGATCACTTTCAAGTGAAGGAAGATTGCAAGAATTAGAAGAACTGTCTTATATTAAACAGTACATTATTGGACTTTATGAAGTTAGAAGAAAAGGTGAAGAGACAATTGATTTAAAATATGGACATGTACTCTACTATAAAGGCACAAATATTGGAAATACAAGTGGAGTAGAATTCATTATAAATAAAAAGTGGAAGAACAACATTGTGGAGATTGATAGTGTACCGGACAGAGTGGTAAGATTAGTTATACAACTTAATAGCAGGTAGCAAATGCAGATAATTCAGGTTTATGCCCCAACAAGTTCTCATAGTGATGAAGTAGTACAAGATCTTTATATGGATGTATAAAACGCTTTTGATCAAAATAAAAATTTTTAAATTGTTATGAGAGATCTTAATGCTAGAATTGGTAAACAAATGAAAGATGAAAGTGCTGTAGGTAATTTTGGTTATGGTAATAGAAATGAGAGAGAACATAGTCTTGTGGAGTTTGCAGAAAAAGAAAAACTTTATATTATGAATTCTTTTTTTGAGAAAAATGTTAAAAGGAAATGGACATGGAAGCATCTAAATGAATGTATAGCAGAACTGGATTATATTTTGATTAACAGAAAATACATATTTAATGATTGTAATGTTCTTAATAAATTTAACACAGGAAGTGATCATCGATTAGTAAGATGTAAGATATGTGTTAATGCAAAACTAGAGAGACAAAAATTATTAAGAAAAACAATATTTACAGTTTATATTCCTAATCTTCAAAAACATTCTAATAAATTTGAATTAGAATTTACAAATCGGTTTCAAGTATTAGTAGATTTTGAACATGATTCAGATTTGAATGAAATTAATATGAAAATAACTGATACACTTTTAAAAACTGCTGGTAGAAAAAAGCAACAACTGACCAATAAAATTTATACTGAGACTAGAGAATTTATGAAGAAAAGAAAGAATATAAAGATATACAAAAATGATGCATTAAAAAAGATTGAATATCTCAAATTTTGTAAAATGGTGCAGAAAAGAGTTGAAAATGATATAAGAAAGTATAACTGTGAATTAACAAGGAAAGCTGTAGAAGAGAATAAAAGGTTCAAGAATGTAAAACAATATTTTGGTATTAGTAGGAAATTTATATCTGCAATAAAAAAAAAAGATGGAATTATTACTAAAAAGAGAGATGACATCAAGAAATGAGTAGAAGACTTTTATCAATAATTTTATAGTAATAAAGAACAAGTACCTCCTATATATATTACATCTTCCGAATTGCCCAGAATGTTAAATGAAGAAGTGAGACATGCAATTAAATTTATGAAAAGAAAAGCTCCAGGTAATGACGGAATGGGAAGAAATAGAAAAATTTAAAGCAAAGTTATATACCAAATGTCTAAATGATAAAGATATACCAGATGATTGGAAGAATGCAGCATTAATATTAATATTTAAAAAAGGTGATAAAGAAGATATTAGAAATTACAGACCTATCAGCTTTTTATCAGTTTTATACAAAATTTTTACCAAGATAATTAAAACTCGTACATAGAGAACATTGGATTTCCACCAACCAAGAGAACAAGCTGGATTTAAAAGTGGTTTTAGTACAGTAGATCATATCCAGGTATTGAGAGAAGTTACAGAAAGGACAAATGAATATGAGTTGCCATTATGCTTTGGATTTGTAGATTATGAAAAGGCATTTGATTCTATAAACATTTCTTCAGTGTTTAAAGCATTGGATCATCAAGGTATAGATTCAGGATATTGTCATATTTTAAAAAATATTTATAAAAATGCAATAGCAACAATTAGATTACATAATGATACTAGGAAAGTCAACATTGAGAAGGGTGTAAGACAGGGTGACTCCATATCTCCAAAACTTTTTACAGCAGTGCTGCAAGAAGTATTTTGTGGATTAAAATGGAAAGCTAAAGGAGTTAAAGTAAATGGAGATTATTTAAGTCATTTAGATTTTGCAGATGATGTAGTTACTTTTACGAATAATGCGTTAGAGCTGCAGGAAATGTTGAAGGAGTTATCAGATGGAAGTAGGACTAAAGATAAATGTTAAAAAGACTAAAGTAATGTTTAATGGATTTTCTCAAAATATGAAAATAAACATTGATTATGATGAGTTAGAAGTTAACAGCTACAAATACCTTCGTTAGATTATTAATACAGATGGAAACATAATGGATGAAGTTAATCATAGAATTAAACTTGGTTGGAGTGCTTTTGGTAGAAATAACTTAATACCAAAAGAAAATATGCCTATGTGTTTGAAAAGGAAGGTTTTTAATAATTGTGTTTTACCGGATCTTACTTATGGATCTGAAACTTGAATACTTAATAGAAGAGCAGTACAAACTTCAGACCATCAAAGAAGTATGGAGAGATGCATGTTGGGAGTAACGAGAAGAGATCGAAAACGCAATATATGGGTAAGAGAACAAACAGGTGTTACTAACCTCATTGAAAAAATTTAAAAGACTGAAATGGAGTTGGACTGGACATATTGCTAGAAGAGATGATAATAGATGGAGGACAATTGAAATCTTAAACTGGATTCCAAGAGGATGTAAAAGAGCCAGAAAGAGACCACATGAGATGGATGGATGAAATAAGAAAGTGTGCAAGGGTGATGTGAAAAAAAGCTAAAGATCAGAGAAACTTGGAAAGATCTTCATTCTGCAGTGGATTGATAATAGTTGATGATGATATGAGAAATATTCATGAACTAGAATAAAAGACAGCCCTATAATCATCATTTTAATTTCAAATTAAGCATAGAAATTGTTTATTATTACAAATATGATCAAGTATTGCTTTGCATGAAGATTTAGACCTTGTGTTAAACAACACTGATGACAGATCCTTTTAGGTATATCAACTTTATTATATATAGTTATTTATAAGCTATTGTTTGTAGTTATGCATATTTTCACTACTCAAAGAATTCTGAGTGATAAAATACTAAGAATACTGTTTTATAAGGGATAGGAGCTAAAGATTGACCGACTCTTTGAATTATTATTAGTTTTATCTTGCATAAATGTTATATAATTAAGATCTATGTTTACTAAGATTAACACTGGAATTCTATTAGTAGACTCAACTTTATTTTATATAGATATATAATGATTATGAATCTAAATGTAAATAAGTAAACGGATTATAAGGGCCATTAATATGTGAAATTTATATCCTAGATTTATTAAAGATATGGAGTCCTTGTTAATAGCAATCAAAGATTGAATCAGTATATTAAATACTCAGGTATATATCTATCATTAAACCAGGCAAAACTCTCCATACAGTAGTGCCACTCAGTGCCAACCAAAATAATCAATGGATGCCAGAAAGTTTGTGCATAAAATCCCTATCTAGTGCCTACTCATCCAATATCTTCAGACTAGTTTCCGGCTTGTGGCCTTCATCAGTGAGGAGCTTTGGATCTGAGAGCACTGATTACTCTGGTTGGCACTGAGTGGCACTACTGTATGGAGAGTTTTGCCTGTTTTAATAACAGTAATGTGCTAGCATAAGAAATAGTGATCATGTGATGTTTAGTGGTTTAATATGCATATCATTTGAGAAATATAGTTCAATGCGGATTTATTGATGATAAAAAAAGAACATAAATTAGAGTAATATTAATAAAAGGAATAGTTGATTAATAGCTGTTTTAAGTATCTTATTTTATACTTATATAACATTTTAATTAATGTAATGCACAGTGTTTACTCGAGATTGGAAATTAAGTTTGTAGAATTTGAGAATTAATTTTATATATACTGAAATTATTTGGTTACTAACCTGGAAATAAATTACTTTGTTATTATTACATATTAAATATTGTGAGATTTCGATTTTCTTTTTATACGACAAATTGTCAGGTTAGAATATGAATCCATGGTTTGTTTCATCTAGATTAAGTCATGTGATCCTTGATTTGGCCAGCTATTACAAGTTGAGGATAATATATTGGTCAGATTAATCATTCAATTTTATAGCAGGTAGGCATAAAGATTGAAAATATAAAGAAATTCTTGATAAATTGTTTTAGTGTACCTGGAACATTGTCAGATGATATTCATCAGGAAATGGCCAGATTTTGATCACAATTATGAATTCAACCCTAAAGGATGGAGTAACTATTTTGTTTATTTAATATTATCATGTTTATCTCATATTAAGAACATTGATACTAACATATTATAGTCATAGGATCATACATTTGCTGACCATTACAAAATATATATGTTCATGGATAGAATGATAATAAGATACAGGGGAAAAAAAGACTAGATCATTTTAAAAGATGAGATGCAGTAGTTATTTAGATTCGAAAGAAAACAGACAATAGATAAGAATGGAAAATATGGACTAAAATTGTTGTAAAAGATTTTTGAACAGAATACACAATTAAACTAATATATCAAAATATGTCAAGCATTGGTGGTCGAGAGGTCAGCACAGCTGCCTTATAAGCAGTTGTCCCAGGTTAGCGGGTTCGCTTCCTGGCTGATGCTATGACACATGAAAAAAATATATATATATTTAAAATATACACAAAGTTATAAAATAATTGTAATCTACATAAAGAATGTCCCATGTACAAATCCGGCAACATAAACAAAAAAGAAAAGTCAAATTTCTTTATTTACAGAATATGTTCAATTATGATATAATAATTTTATCTAGCAATAGACATATACTTAATACTCAAATCAATGATGTTGCATACATCAATAATACTGTGACTCAAATGTTGATAATTCTTATTTTTTCTGCATGAGTGACGCTTTCAAATAATCCCAGAGATAAAAGTCTTTGGTATAAGATTTGGGCTTTTCCTTGGTCATTCCACTAACTTTCAACATTCATCCAATGATAGAAAATTGTAAATCTAGGAAATGTCATATTCAGACATTTTAATTATAATGTGCAAGAGTTGACATCTTGATGGGAATTCTCCATCCTCAATGACACTAGAAAGTGCTTCTTCCTTTGTTTATATAATTTGATATCTCTGGATAAATTCATTAAAAAATATGACCACTTATAAACAACTGTTTCAATCTACGAAAGCACGTTACGAAACTCTTGGTATAGCAGTCATGATAGCATTGTCATTTCATCTCGTTGAACGTTCACCGCATAACTTGATCAGGAATAAGTTCTGTGTGATAATATGTTGGACTATTTCCATTCATCATCAACCATTATCAATCCACTGCAGGATGAAGTTCATTCCACCTTCTCCGATCTTTAGCTTGACTTCTCCACAGCATCCCTGCACACTTTCTTATTTCATCCATCCATGTCACATATGGTCTCTTTCTGGGTCTTTTACAATCTCTTGGAATCCGGTTTAAGATTTCAATTGTCCATCTATTAGGTCAGTAACACCTGTTTGTTCTCTTATCTATATGTTGCGTTTTCCATCTCTTCTTGTTACTTCCAACATGGATCTTTCCATACTTCTTTGAATGGTCTGAAGTCTCCTATTTCCATTATATCAGTATGTTGAATGTATAGAAACTTTTAAACTTTCAAATACAAACAACTTGTTAGTAATAACACACAAATGGATAACACAGGTTAGTAATTACATGGATTTCCAGTAGCATTATTCTCCACTCTTCTTCTGGTGTTGCTGGCCTGACCAGTGACAGTATTGCATAGGAGTCGAACTTACACCTTTAGATTCTCGAACATTGAATTTCAAGGAGAGCGCTCTAATCAAATGAACTATTATTAACAAATTGTTTGTATTTGAAAAGTCTAAATTTTTTTATACTTTTAGCATATACTGATAATAGATGATGGAAATAGTGCAACATATTATCACATCTAATATGACATCATCACAAATCTTCAGGTAAATAAGTTCTGTTCCTTTAAATTCTGCAACTAGTCTTCTAATATAG
Source organism: Epiperipatus broadwayi (assembly GCA_028023455.1). Lineage (NCBI taxonomy): Eukaryota > Metazoa > Onychophora > Udeonychophora > Euonychophora > Peripatidae > Epiperipatus > Epiperipatus broadwayi. Next base: position 9,893,604 of record JAQFVV010006208.1, on the reverse strand, counting down.
TAAGCAGTCAGTATGTCAAATTAGGTCAGAGATAAACGTCTTTGACTTCTTATGAAAAGTATTATTTAGTTTATTTTTCCATATTTTATATATCCCAGTCTATAAAAATATAAAATACGAGAATAAGATGAGAGATATTAGATAAAATTGTAATAAATGAAAGGGAAAGAAAGTAATGGACTACCAAAAATTAGTTAATTATTAGTTTTCAGAATCTATCACAAAGCTTGTTAAAGAATTGGCAATCCTCATTGTTTAACTTACAAGCTTAAGAGAATAGGGTCATGTGATCCGTGACTCTTATTTTGACTATTTATAGTCTCTGCCTTAAATCTTATGCAATGTTATATTGCTAAGACTATCTATCAGCCCTATATCGCTATTTGAGTTGGATAGCTGGGTTTGAAGACATGTAGGTGTCTGAAAATTTCAGATTTTCCACTCGATAACTTTTAGTTAAATGCTGGCTTTGGGTTAGTATTTTTAGATCTAGTGTCTGAACCTACCCTGACACCTCTCTGAGGAGTGCCAAAGCACGAAACTATGGTCAGGGGTTTGGGTAGGGGTTCCTGACAGAGATATTTTAAATGCTTTCTCTGGCTAAGCATTTATTACAAAGCTTATTGAGGAATTGGCAATCCTCACTGTTTATAACTTACAAGCTTAAGAGAATAGGGTCATGTGATCTATGACTCTTATTTTGACTATCATTAGAGAAGTTTGGATATGGTCTAAAGTGATGTGATCAAGTAACAGGTAAATATTTTTAAATACAAACCAGTAGAATATTTCATCAAGTCCTTTGGAAATGTTTTCATATTTAAAAATTTGAATTTATATAAAACACAATGGCAGGATATTTAAAAAAAATTGATATATATTTGTGACTAAATATTGAACTTACCTAGTAAATTTTTAGACGCTGACCGAGGAGTAGGAAATAAAGAAATGTTTCCACGTTCAAAGGTAAAAACTTTCAAATTTTTAGGATACTGAAATTCAGTTACAGGCAAAATTTCAATATCAAACGCTGCATCAGGATTATAATAAGCGAAGTAATCACTTTCAGATATATCTTTACTCAATCCCTTTAGCTCAGTCACTGGAACAAAATCGTAGAAACTCGGATGCCCTGGAGTTATAGGTTCTTCTAAAGGTACTTCATCCTCCGATTCTGAAGACTCGTCATTACCTTCTGCTAAATTTTCATTGGTGTTCAGCTGCTGTGACTGACTGAATTTATAGTCCGATAATATATCAAAATTTAAATCTAGCGAGAGAGTCTTTTCTAAATTCGTTTTCATTTTAGATTGTTTTTCAAGCCTCTTTTGCTCGAGCTCTTCTTGCTCCTTTCGCAACTGCAATTCCAATTCAGATATAGTCACATCAAATATATCATCAGCTCCGAGACAAGATAAAGTTCCTAAAACATCGTCGACATTAGTAAAATTATTAACAACTGCACAGTACTTCTGTTGAGACAACATTGCCAGCCGGATTGAAGGCCATTGTCCACCATAAATTGGTTTATAAAAATCATCAAAATGCTTCAGAGCTAGCTGTGTTGAAGAAACAGATTTTGAAATATTTGCCTAAAAAGATAAAAATAAAATATTAAGTAATAACTTGTAGATTTATACTTTACGTTTGTCTAAATTATGATAATGCTATCTCACTTACGACATAAAGCTGTAACAACAAATAGAAAAATAAATGAAATAGCTGAGCGCTTTCATGATGTACTTCTCATAATCATAGCCAGTTATGACTCATTCTTTGAAATCATTATATAAATATGATATGCAAATTCTATGCAAATGAGTTATTAAGACCATCTTTTTGATATAGCAAAACATGCTTCTTTACAATTAATGGCGAAGGAGTCGTCTGCTATAAAGTAAGCCTACTTTACCTTTCGCTTAATATCATGCTTCTCAGTACAAACCAATTTTGCAGATGCGGGTATATCTTCTTGAAAGTGCTCAGCCATTTAATTTATTTTTCTATTTGTTGTTACAGTTTTATGTCGTAAGTGTGATAGCACAATTTAATATTATCAAAAAATAAAATATATATATATATTTTAAATGAATGCATATTTCATAATCAGTAATTGCACAACACAATATTACAAATAACTCTAAGAGACATTATCATCTTTACACAAAATAATCCAAATATATTCAAAAACTAAGAAATTAAGCATTTTTTGCTTTTACAATCATTGCATTGATACTCATCTCATCATTCAGATTCATCGGTAATCTTCGCCTTTCAGTAAATATTCACTAGATACCAATTTACTGACAATATTCAAGGTTAGGTGAATTTACTATCGGATGGATATCTGGAAAAAAATTATAAATCTGCTTGCAATCTGATATATTTTCAAGTTCATCTGGTCAAACCCAAATTGCAGGTAACGGCCTAGCAGGCAGATGCTCTAACCACAGATTGAGGATATAAAATAAAATTTCAACCATTTATAATCAAATGCTGAGATGTAGAAAAAAAATTTATTTTTTTTGAAAATGAAATTACTAAACTGGAAAATTCTAATCCGTGGTCCTGAGACAATATATCCACAATAATAACAATGATTTTGTTTGAGATTGCAAGCAAATTAGAATAAACACAGAGTCAAAACTATCCATACCATACAAGCCAGAGTAATCAATGGATGCAGGAAGGTTTGTGCATAAAATCCTTATCTAATGCCTACTCATCCACTATCCCCAGACTAGTTTCTAGCTTGTGGCTTTCATCAATGAGGAGCCTTGGATTTGAGAGCACTGCATCTAGATCTTAGGATCAAATGCAATGTGGCACTACTGTATGGAGTTTTTACTCTGTGAAAAACTGCTTTTGTAAGCATAAATAATAGTGATCATGTGATGTTTGATGGTTTAATATCAATTCTGCCCAATAGGATTATGGTGACTATGGTTATTAAAGAATCAAAGACACAAAAAAGTATGGATTCTGATCTATATGACTATACAAGCTAATGAGTTTAGCCTGACAACAATAATGTGTTTTCATTTTGAACTCAAATCTTTAGTTAGCTAAAAAAGTAAAAGGTGGTTACTGGAGGGTTGCATTAGATCCTAAGATGTAGGTGCAGTGCTCTCAAATAAAAGGCTCCTCACTGATGAAAGCCATAAGCTAGAAACTAATCTGGGGATATTGGATAAGATTTAGGTGCAGTGCTCTCAAATCCAAGGCTCCTCATTGATGAAAGCCACAAGCTAGAAGCTAGTCTGGGAATATTGGATGAATAGGCACTAGTTCTACACAAAACCTTTCTGCATCCATCGATTATTCTGGCTTGCAATGAGTGGCGCTACTGTTTGTAGAGTTTTGCTTCTGTCAAAAACAGCTTATGTAAACAAGCGTTATTGAGGAGGTCATTGCAGCCGCCTTGCAAGCAAGTAGTTGGTTGCAGACGGTTGTGGGTTTGTGTCCCGGCCGATGCTATGACATGAAAAAAAAAAAAGAATGGTGATCATGTGATGTTTGATGGTTTAATACAAATTAGAATAAGTAAGTACATCTAATCAATTAGTTTTTCTATAATTTTGTTAACATTTTGAGTGAGATATCAACTATTAAAAGATGGCAGATTATAATATTAGAAACAAAACTTTTTTACAATGAAAGATTTTTGCAGTCCTAGAAGTGACCTGACAGAACTCAAAAGTGTTATTGAAAAAGATATAGACCATATCCGTAATCATTGTAAAGTAGGTTGATATTACAGTTCTATGATAATCAATTCTATTATCGAAAGCTTTAGTGCAATGGTTAACATTCTTTTTTAGTTATTAAAATATTTATTTATTGCTTTTGGGCTTAATTTCTGAAAGTTGAAATAGAAGAACTCCTACGAAATAAAATTAAGGCAAGCCTTACATATCATATCAAGCCAGATTACTTACTATCGTCACATGTCTTATTATATCTTTAAGTGAATTTAAAAAATTATGGGGATGTATGGAGGTGTTTATTATATCTATAAGATATTGCATATGGGAAAGAGAAAGGTTAATAACTCCGTATGTGCAAAATAAATAAAAAATCAGATATATTAATCTTTAACTGAGGTTTAAAGTTTATATCTGTTCTAGAGATAATCTCTAGTTTCAATAATAATTAGTAATAATCATTACTGTATTTATCTGAAATGGATGGCGTCAAAGTTCGGAGTGGAGGTAGTTTGACAATGGTAAATGAAAATGTAACAAATTACTTACTATTCCTTAAGATTTTTCTTCTTCACCATATATATCTACAGCCTACATTTTCTCTTTCTAATCATCCACATCTTTATTTCAAATCATGTTGACTATAGAAAATACCGTATTTACATTCTTGTGCATGTGGTTGAAGATGTAATTTTCATGCTAACATGAAATTTCATAATAATAAATATAAAACACTAAAAGCATTGTAAAGATAACATAATATTAAAAAAAAATAACAATAAAGTTACGAAAATGTAATAATTATTATAAAAAAAATAAATGTAAACAATTTTAAAGCTATTAATTTTAAATTTATCCATAAATTGTACTTTTAAAAGGTTTTTTTAATTATTTAAATTATTCTACAAAAAATTTCCAATAAAATGAGATATAAGATTATTTACTTTCATTACTAACAACAAACTCTCCATACAGCAAGGCTTAATAATCAATGGAAGCAAGAAAGTTTATGCATAAAATCCTTATTTAGTGTCTACTTACCCAATATTCCCAGACCTGTTTCTAGCTTGTTGCTTTCATCAGTGAGGAGCCTTGAATTTGAGAGCACTGCACCTAGATCTTAGGATCTAATGCAACCATCCAACAGCCACGTTTTACCTATTTAGTTAACTATAAAGTACTACTGTATGGAAAGTTTACTACTGTTATTAATAGTCTGTGTAAACATATGAAATGGAGATCATGTGATTAATAACAGTTCTTTTTTGTAAAAATTACACTCCATTAATTCATCAAAATCTAAGTCTTAGGTAGAAGACATCCATTTGGGGGGGGGGGGGCTTTTTTTCCTAACAAAATAAATATTAGATTATAAATTAATTCGTTTTCAAGCATTTATTTAATAATAACATTGATAAAAACGGAAAAATAAAAATAGATTATTAACTGAATTTGACAATTTTTACACATGCACATATGTATATTGCATTCAAATATACATATATTATATAACCAATTTCATTTATAAATAGAGTAAGAAACTTAATTTTTTTTTTATAATTAAACGTAGTTTTGCATTAACATAATTTCATTTCAGTATAATATAATTATGAATATTATACATATTTCAAAGTATTTCAGTTTTTCTTGAATCAAAATTTTCCAGGTTTTTATTTTTGTCTATAAAATTTTTTTTTTTAAAAAATAATTTTTATGAAAAAAATTCACTAAAAAAAATCTATAAATTTCAGGGGAAAGAAGAATAAATTATATATAATGTGACGTATTGTATGCATACACAGTGCATGCCATTTTTTCTCAAAAATAACTTCACTGAATTTTTATTTACAAATCACTGGTGAATCATGGCAAAGAACGATCACAGAATAGCTCGTGGATCTTATTAAAAGCCTGCTTGGCCATTACAGTTTTCTCTCATAATTTTTATTTTAATTTCTCACATATTTAGAAGCTTAAAATAGGTCTATAATTTCCTGTTCAAATAGTCTACCTTAAAGATTTACTTCCCCTTATATTGCTTTGATTTTAATTGCATTTATTTTATCCAAATTTACTATAAATTTTATATATCTTAACATTCTGTTAAAGCTCAATATTATTATACACAATAACCATACCATCATCAGCAAATTTGTCACAATGAGCTTGTTCAAATGAATGTTACAATGAATAAACAATACAAATTATTAATCAATCAATCAATCAATCAATAATTTTAGAACAAGGATTTAAAATACTTTAACCAATCAATCACAAGCTTTTAGAACACATTAAACCAATAAAAAAATAAAATTCTTAGAATCCAATATTTCATGAAGGTCATACGCGCTTTATGTTTTTGTTAATCAGTGCCATTATTTTCAAAAACAATGTATTCAACGATTTACCATAAGTGTTACCAAGCAGGTAACTAATGTCACCAACTAGAAAACCCCAATCCAAAATCTTCATCATTTCAAAAATAAAAACAGACAAAAACTCACTATATGTATTGCCACACTGCAAGCTAGAGTAATCAATGGATGCCAGAAGACTTGTGCCTAAAATCTCCATCTACTCATCCAAAATCCTGACTAGAATATTGGTGGCTATAGTTATTAAAGAACTAAAGACACCAAAATGTATGAGTACTGAACTGAGTTCAGACCTATATGACTATATAAGCTGATGGGCTTGGATTAAAAATATTAAAGTGTTTTCGATTTGATGCATAGTTTTGTAGTTAAGTAGAGATAAAAGGTGCGCTGGAGGGTTGCATTAGACCCTAAGATCTAGGTGCAGTGCTCTCAGATCCAAGGCCCCTCACAGACGAAGGCCACAAACCAGAAACTAGTCTGGGGATATTGGATGAGTAGGCACTAGATAGGGATTTTATGCACAAGCCTTCTGACATCCACTGATTACTCTAACTTGCAGTGTGGCAATGCCTGTTTTAATAACAGTTATAAGCAAGGATAAGAAATGGTGATCATGTGATGTTTATTGGCATTTCAAAAATAATAAAAAAAATTATAAAATACAATAATCTAGCAAGGTAATCAAGTACTACCAGAACAATTAACTTCCACTTCTAGGTAAATTATGGTAAAAGTATTAAAAATAATATCTTTTATCTTTCATTAGTCATTTCAATAAAAAAAAAGTATGGTAATTTATTTAGTTATGATTATCTTCAAACATTTAGGGTACCTTCTTAAATTAGCATAATAATAAATAGTGCTATCACACTTATAATGTAAAGCTGTATAATTAATATCAATTAGTCAATGAAAATGGCTGAGCGCTTTCGAGAAAATGTACTTCTCATAATCATAGTCAGTTCTGACTCATTCGTTGAAATCATTCTATCAGTATAATATGCAAACTCTATGCAAATGAGTCAATTAGACCATCTTTTTGATATAGCAAAACATGCTTTTTTACGATTAATGGCGAAGGAGTCTTCTGCTATGAAGTAAGTTTCTCGATAGCGCTCAGCCATTTTAATTGACTAATTGATATTAATTATACAGCTTTACGTTATAAGTGTGATAGCACTATTTAATATTATCATAATTTGGACAAGCGTAAAGTCATAAATCTACCAGTTATTACTTTTTAAATTAGGTAAAAAACAAATTTTAAATAGGTACAAAGGTCCTCTGAGCATATATAAGAGAAATAATACATAGAATCTTTCTGATATTACAACAAGCAAGATCAATATACTTTAAATTAAAACATAATAAAGATATTAGTTATCATTGACAGAGAAACTAATTATGATTTAGATTATATATCTAAGTAATAAATCTAAAATATAACAGAAAAATCAGTGAGAACAGAAAATTCAAAAAAATTAAGCAAGACATTAAACTATATCAAAAAATTTTGAAAACTGTATACATAAAGTATTTTCATCGAAAGGAAATAAACATAATATATGAATTTTATAATAATAAAAATACTTTGATCAATCAATTAGCAATCAATCAGAAGTCTTTGAAAACAAAAATTAAAAATATATTAGCCAAGCGTTGGCGGTCGAGAGGTCAGCACAGCTGCCTTACAAGCAGTTGTCCCGGGTTAGCGGGTTCACTTCCTGGCCGATGCTATGATACATGAAAAAAAAATCAATAAAACATTGAATTTTTTAAACTGAATATTTCATAGAGATCTGTTACTTGGATATAAATTACAGTATAAACTCTCATTGTTATCATCTGTAATATTTACATAAAAAATGATTATAAAAAAAAAATCATCCTTTCACATATTGACACACACTAAATTAACAAAACAATTCTTTTTGTTCTATATTTTTCCATGTTATATCAACACTATAAACCATAAAGAATCGTGCTTCCCGCTCTCTCCAAAGAATGGACACTCTAAAACTATAATTTACATAAATTTGAATATCATTCGCCTATATATATTCTACCATTTTCCTATTCCGATTCTGCCATGAATATGAGGATACAATAAGCCCTAGAAAGTGCTAAGCAATCATATTTTTACTCTGGTCAGCTTCTTTATTGTTGCACCCATGTGTACTCAACATATATTGTCAATTAAAGTATTTATTTAACTAAAAACTTAATTTAAATATAGGCCTGACTTACATTTCTTTCATTAAATGGTAATGAAACATTTTTAGTTTCATTTTGTCCTTACTAAATATGGGGGAAATTGGTTATCTTTGGCCTTTTCTCCCCATTCTAACAATGGAATATTTTCCCTCCGTAATCCCATCATAAATGTTTTTTTCTAGTTTATCTTATAGATATCCTATCTTTACACAAATCTGTTACATTATGCTGACAGACTGTATAATTCAATTCTCTTGGGGATTTAATTTATTCCTTTTTAACATAAATATTTAGGTTCAACAGTGCTTGATATTGGAACCAACATGTGGTTCATATTTGATCACCTTTCTGATCTTCAAAAAAAGAGCATTACTTCTTATTCTTTATAAATATAACAGCTTAAATTTTGCCTCTTTATTCATTTTTTAATTTTGCTTTTGGTTGGGTAAGTACTGTTCACTACAATACATATAATTCGACATCTTTTCTGTCATAGAAAAGTGAGTCCTTCAGATCTCATAATTATAATACAAGATTACTTATGAAATAATAAGAGTACCAATAAAATTAAATTATTTAAATTAACTTGTGTGTTATGTTTCAATTTATATCTATATCAAATGTATGGCTGTTAGATTATAGCATTGTATTTGAGACTACTGGAGAGTTTGATATTCTTATTAACAGCATGTGTAAGCATATGAAATAGCGATTGTGATATTTTAATGATTTTATACCAATCCTGCTGATAGGTTAATGGTGGTTATAGTTTTTGAAAAACCAAAGATGCTAAAATGTATAGATACTGAACTTTCAAATCTATGAATACAAGCAAATGAGCTTGGGTCAGAAACATTATGGTGTTTTCATCTTGGCTCCGAGCTTTATGGTTAATCAAATAAGTAAAAGGTGGCTGCTGGTTGTTGCATTAGATCCTATGATCTAGGTTGCAGTGCTCGCAAATCCAAAGCTCCTCGCTGATGAAAGCCACAAGCTAGATATTAGTCTGGAGATGTTGGATAATTAGACACTAGATAGGGATTTTATGCAGAAACCTTCCTGCATCCATTGATTACAGAGGCTTGCACTTGGTGGCACTACTGTATAAGGAGTTTGGTACTCTTATTAACAGTAAATGTAAGCATATGAAATAGTGATCAAGTGATGCTTTGAAGATTAATTACACACATCTGGAATGTTATATTTGGTATCAACACTGAGATATGCCAAGAATTATTAATCTAAGTAACAAAATCTTTGGTAAAACCAGATACTATTCATCTGGAATAATATAATAAAAAATACTAGTAATAGATTATCTGATAAAATATCTACATGTAAGCAAGAATAAGCATCTGGTTCAATATCTGGATAATGAAGAACTTATTAGTGCAGAAAATGTAAATACCACAAGTGCATGATCATTTTTCAGTGATTAAATATTTCAGAAACAGATACAAAAAAATACCAATCTCCAACAATCTTAAAAGGCACATACTTTCATCATTCTTCTTTATTCCTACTTCTAAATTCAAATATAAATTTTCTTCTAATTCTCCTTCACTCAAACTTACTAAAAGACTTTAAAATTTGAGCATTATATATGACTTTTACTCCTCTCTTGTTTTCTATTATAAAAGCATTTTCTCATTGCTGTTTGACTATCTTATAAGGACCTTAATACAGCTTTCGAAACTTTTGAGAGATGTGCTGTTTGGGTGCTTCATCTGCAACGTTTTTATAAATAACTAGTCATCAATGCTGAAGTTTTTGTTATCTTTATGTAGTTATGATTTAAAAAATTAGTAAAGGCCTTTTCTGCCTTTACGTACATATACAGATAAGAGCAAATTCAGTAGACTCAACATGATTCAATTTTGTATAGTTCATGATCTATTTCATCTAATTCAGACCTCAATGATTAGTGTTTATGTAAACATAAAACAAATTTAGCTCCTGCATAAGTTTGCATTGGTTAGACGGGAAGTTAATGATAGCTGCTAAAGGATGGATCTTCCCGTGATCCTTTTCGGCTATTCAGCTGATACAAATAGTATAACCTAATAATTCTCCATAATGGGTAATTGCTGCATTTCTAGAATATAAATAAGACACTAACATTTAAAAAAAAGCAAAAAGAGATTAGGATCTTTATCTATAAAAAAAAATAAAGTTTGTTTTTCATTTGGTGTATAAATAGAATTTTTTTTTAAAAGAATCTATTTTTCTTATAAAAAAAATCAATAGGTCAAGGTTTAATGTAGTAATATCTGAGGTAGCCATGTGATTAAATGAAAGATTGATATCAAGGTAGTTTGTTAAAAAAAATTAAGGAGTGTATGGACAGTAGAATGCATTAGGAATCAATAGTGGTAGGGTTCAGCAGAAACACTCAACTTGGAAATATGATGCCAAATTGATCTCACAATTAGTTATAAATAAAAAAAAAAAGGTTTGTAAAGCAGTATGTTGTGGACTTTACAAGAACTATGTGCTAAGCTCTTGCCAAAAGCTAAACATTATTGACCCAACTATGTAACCAATCAATCTCATTAAAACGAATGTAAGAAAATAACTAGCCTTATTTATTGACCTACCCAAAATAAAATAATTATTAAAGGAGCTACAAAAAGAAAAAGCTAAACGGATGATACTTGTTAAACTAAAAACTGAAACTATTAAAAATAAATAAATAAAAAGCTATAACAAAAAGAGAAAATAACTTAGAGCCAAGAGATTCACCAAACTACTAACTTCTAGATCTACTAGAAGAATCACTCTAGTAGCCAACTATAAAAGAACTGAAAAAAGAAAAGATCCATCGTAAAATGAGATATCGTAGGGTATGCATCTAATACACTTATGAATCTTACTGTATAAATAAAGTAATAAATATTTTTTTGTTTTCGTTGAAAACATTTTTAACTTTTTACTGAATGTATGGACATTTCATTTTCAAAAGATAATGGGAAGGTTTAAATTAAAGTTGAATTTCTTTATTGTGAAATATTTGTTTTAGGGTTTGATTACTGTAGCGGAGTAACTCATCTATATTAAATATTAATTAACTAAAAAGAATAAGAGGGAATAATAATTATATGAGTTATATGAAATCATAAGTATTGTATGAAAATATGTGCATTTACTTTGGGTTTATCACATTATCATTTCTAAATTTTTATTCTTTTGTTTATTAGTTAACTTTATTAAATAATTTATTCTCTTATTCTTCTCTTTTACTTTCTTTGCTTATCTTCATATATATATATTGCTTATAATACTTCTTTCATATACACTTCAATGCAAACAAATTTTCTTAAAATTATTTTCCTTATAGTTTTGACTGTCCAGCAGTCTTCATTAGAGCTTTAGAGGAGATTTGTTAAAGCTCTGATGAAGACTGCTAGACTGTCGAAACTGTAAAGAAAATAATTTTAAGAAAATTTGTTTGCATTGAAGTGTATATGAAAGAAGTATTATAAGCAATATATATATAAATATTACTATTAAATAATTTCTGAATTTTTTTTTTTTTCTGATGTCTTTATTCTTCTGTTCTGAGATCACAGAGTCATCTTTTAAGGGATTCATATGCTATCCCAGTGAAATTATTTAATAATACAACAAATTAAGGATATAATTATCTTGTTCACATTCCTTAGGTTCCTTGCAATCCTAAAGTTAATTCAGGCACAATGGTATTTTCAATGAATGTGTATGGACAACCAGATGGTTCTCTGTGGAATTATTTGGATGATGCTATGGTCATAAAAGTCACTTTAAATTCCAATCTCTGTGGATTTTATAGATAGTCAGTACACTCAAAGTACCCAATGGCCAAGAGCATTGGTGATGATCACGTATTGATACAATAAACCCAACATTTAATGTAAAATTATTAATAATTTTAATAGATAAGTTTATATGTGCATTTGAAAAATTAATTGCTTTTATATTATTCACGAAGTCTATAATTGGTTAAATCAGTATTTCTCAAACTTTGGCTCATGCCCCAATATTGAATATTTTTATAGATCGTGAAATAGGAGAAAAATTATATAAATACTAGAAATCATTAGAATTAATACAGAAAAAAGTCATTAAACATCATTATTTTTTTCTAGTTATTGTTTTTATTTTTTGATAAAATTATAATTTTGTTGATTATTTTCTTAATTTTTTCCCCCCAGCATGAGATTAAAATAAGTGTAATTCAAACAATTTTTAGCAATTGACATTTTTTTTGAAATGGTCAGTTCTGCCCGATTAATGTAATTTGATTTGAAAAAATATTAGCATGGATCCAAACAGCATCTTTTTAATTCTTTTTGTTAGATTGCAAAATATAACATTTTTATATCTGGATCGTTATACCAGTACAAAATTTGTTGTGTCGCAGTGTAACAAGCTTGAGAAATGCAGGGCTAGATGATGACTAGTCTATGATTTTTTATTACCTCTTTTAAATCATGTCAAAATGATTGTTGACTCTTAATGCTAATGAAACTATCTATATTTATCACTTATATGTTGCTCATTATTATATATTGGATTCTATGCTCAGTAAAACAGTGCTTTTATTGATGACTATTTCTGCTTATGTTTATGATAATTTTCCATTATATTGTTATACTCCTTTGTACGTACCGTTATAGTAAGCATTATTAAAAGCTCTGCAGCTAAATGTTTCTGCTTTGCAATTTGTTAGAAATATAGCAAGCGAAAAGACTTGAGTACATGTATATGCAAGTATAAAAACATTCATTACAATTAAGAGAAATATTAAAATTGTTGTCAATTATCTGGATGCTGTGAGAAAAAAAAAAAAAAATGTGAGAAATGTTGGTACTACGGCTAAAGATTAAAACGGTATTGATGCTGGTCTTAAATACATATTTAAATTTTAATAGAACATACATTTATAAAAAGACTTCCTAATAAATAAACGCCGATAAACGAAATGAGAAAACATTTTCTTAGTAAAAATTAAATTCTTTTAACTTGCGTAACACATTAAAAATCATCTAAATTTAAAATAGCATTGCTTACCCATTTTTTTTTAATTGAACCTTTTAATCGTTTTGAGTTAAAAAAAACTGAAGGTTTCAATCGAAATGATTTATAAAAATTGTTTATCCACATGATTTTTATGTATAGGAGACAACCATTATCCCCGTAAACGTAATGTCTAAACGGATATGAACCTCGTAGCACGATGTTTAAATATATACATTAATAAAAAAATCATTATTCACCATTATAATCATACTTTTTTGTAATATTTTTTATTTGATTAATAAACAACAGTTTTCGCTTCCGAAAAAAAAGAAATTAAGTGTTGCATTTCGATTATATTCTCCTGGTAATTTTCGAAACGTGATCAGCGGTTCGAGCGAAGCTTTTTGGCATTGTGTAATAATCTCTCACTTTATTTAATTAATTCAATTTCTCAAAAAATAGATATTTAATTGTATTTCGTTCTATAATTTTTTTTTCATTTGTGGTAATTAATTAAACAGATATATATTTTAAAATTAACTAAAAAAGAATTTCTGGTATAATTAAATAATCTCAGCATATTCACTTTTTTTATCGTTCCCAGAATTCTTAAAATCCGACTTTAATCTTTTTCTTTTTTTTTGTCTTCATAATAAGCTTTAAAAAGATATAAAAATGCCCTATATCAAAAAAAAGAAGAAAAATCAATACTTAAAATGTATTATATATTTGTTACTTCTTATGGACAAACTAAACCAGTCTTGGATTCTAGATGTGGAGTGCACTGCCAAGTTTAGTTCAGTCTAGCGATCTTCAATAAGTTTTATTAAAACGATTTTCCTAATAGTTTAATAATAATAAAAAAATAGAAAACTTTTTTTCAAGAGCTTGCTCTTCTTAACTAAAATAACGCGTGGTTCTAGAAAGTCTTAATTCGCATATGCAAATTGTGAATTGCCTAAAGGCAGAATTATACATTGTTCATGCCGTCACACAATGTTAAATGATTTCCAATAACAAATCCTGTTAAAGCTATCGTTTGTCGTGATGAGTTTTATCAATATCGCCAAAACATACACACGACATCAGTTTGACACAAAGATTTGAAAAATAAAAATATTCCTCCTTTTTATAATTCTTAAGAATAAAAATCTGAATTAAGTTTTTTAATAATCCTTTATAATGGTAACTAATTGCAATATATATATTAATTTTTTTTGTTAACTTCGTTTTTATATATATGTTCGTGTGTGTGTGTGTGAATTCAAAAGAGATTTTAGAAGTTGGTCAATCGATTTAAATGTTTGAAAACACTGTCAAACAATACTTTATGATTATATATTAAATAGTTATATATATGTTGTAACGGAATGGATTGGTGTTGGAAAAGGACCATCTAGTGATGATAGTACAGCATGATGACTTTTATATGTATCAGAATATAGTTAATGATAAGAGAGTACAAACATAACTGTTTTTAACTAATAATGTTGCCAATGATAATTGACCTTCTAAAGTGTAAACATCGAAATTATCAACAACAACAATAATTGGAAGAATAACAAGTAGGAAAATATCTGTTATATAGCTAGATTATCATGATTAATTGACAAATATATGTTTATGTGCCTACTTTGTTTCATATACTTATGATATCCTACTTTGTTTCATATATTAAGGTTGCTATAACCATAAATCAGTGATATATAAATAATATCTGCATTCCTTGATTAAACTAAGAAAGGTTTCATACCATCAAATTCTTGAATATCATTTCCTTTCATTGCATATGTATGATCAGAACTGGATTGGGAAAATATAATTGGTAGAATATATTGTTTATCTGAAAGCTTCTGATTTCATTATAAAGAAAAGTTGTAAAACAACTTTTAAAGCCTTGAGGGTATGCTATAGAATAATTTTTGTCATAAGTATTGCAAGGAATCATTCAATACAGCATTTTCTGTATTATAAAAGTAACTATATACAGAACCCGACTATATATAATCTAACAGCTTATATTTAATATAGATATAAATTGAAACATACACACAAGTTAATTTAAATAATTTAATGAATTTATTGACTTTGTATAATATATTTATTAATAATACTA
This sequence comes from Epiperipatus broadwayi, assembly GCA_028023455.1. Lineage (NCBI taxonomy): Eukaryota > Metazoa > Onychophora > Udeonychophora > Euonychophora > Peripatidae > Epiperipatus > Epiperipatus broadwayi. Next base: position 9,878,194 of record JAQFVV010006208.1, on the reverse strand, counting down.
AGGTTATCTTAAATAAAGCAAACCTCTCCATACAGTATTGCCACCCCGTGCCAACCAGAGTAATCAATGAATGCCAGAAGGCTTGAGAATAAAATCCCCATCTAATGCCTACTCATCCAATATCCCCAGACTAGTTTCTGGCTTGTGGCCATCGTCAGTGAGGAGCTTTGGATCTGAGAACACTGCAGCTAGATCTTAGGATCTAATGCAACCCTCCAGCACCCACCTTTTATCTCTACTTAACTACAAAACTATGAGAATGAAATTGAAAAACACAAATGTTTTCAATCTAAGCTCAATAGCTTATATAGTCATATGTGTCTGAACTCAGTTCAGCACCCATACATTTTGGTGTCTTTGGCTCTTTAACAACCATAGTCACCACTATCCTATTAGGCAGGATTCGTGTTAAACCATTAAGCATCACATGATCACTATCTCTTATACTAGCACATATTTGTTTATAATCAAAACAAAACTTTCCATACAGTATTGCCACCCTGTGCCAACCAGAGTAATCAATGAATGCCAGAAGGCTTGTGCATAAAATCCCTATCTAATGCCTACTCATCGATTGATTACTCTGGTTTACACAGGGTGGCAATACTGTATGGAGAGTTTTGCTTTGTTTATAAACAAACATGTGCTAGTATAAGAGATAGTGATCATGTGATGCTTAATGGTTTAACACCAATCCTGCATAATAGGATAGTGGTGGCTATGGTTGTTAAAGAGCCAAAGACACCAAAATGTATGGGTGCTGAACTGAGTTCAGACCCATATGACTATATAAGCTATTGAGCTTAGATTGAAAACAGTTTTGTGTTTTCAATTTCATTCTCAGTTTTGTAGTTAAGTAGAGATAAAGGTGGGTGCTGGAGGGTTGCATTAAATCCTAAGATCTAGGTGCAGTGCTCTCAGATCCAAAACTCCTCACTGACGATGGCCACAAGCCAAAAACTAGTCTGGGGATATTGGATGAGTAGGCATTAGATAGGGATTTTATGCACAAGCCTTCTGGCATTCATTGATTACTCTGGTTGGCGCAGGGTGGCAATACTGAATGGAGAGTTTTGCTTTGTTTATAAACAAATATGTGCTAGTATAAGAGATAGTGATCATGTGATGCTTAATGGTTTAACACCAATCCTGCATAATAGGATAGTGGTGGCTATGGTTGTTAAAGAGCCAAAGACACCAAAATGTATGGGTGCTGAACTGAGTTCAGACCCATACAACTATATAAGTTTTGAGCTTAGATTGAAAACATTTTTGTGTTTTTCAATTTCATTCTCATAGTTTTGTAGTTAAGTAGAGATAAAAGGTGGGTGCTGGAGGGTTGCATTAGATCCTATGATCTAGGTGCAGTGCTCTCAGATCCAAAGCTCCTCACTGACGATGGCCACAAGCCAGAAACTAGTCTGGGGATATTGGATGAGCAGGCATTAGATAGGCATTTTATGCACAAGCCTTCTGGCATTCATTGATTACTCTGGTTGGTGCAGGGTGGCAATACTGAATGGAGAGTTTTGCTTTGTTTATAAACAAATATGTGCTAGTATAAGAGATAGTGATCATGTGATGCTTAATGGTTTAACACCAATCCTGCATAATAGGATAGTGGTGGCTATGGTTGTTAAAGAGCCAAAGACACCAAAATGTATGGGTGCTGAACTGAGTTCAGACCCATACAACTATATAAGCTTTTGAGCTTAGATTGAAAATATTTTTGTGTTTTTCAATTTCATTCTCATAGTTTTGTAGTTAAGTAGAGATAAAAGGTGGGTGCTGGAGGGTTGCATTAGATCCTATGATCTAGGTGCAGTGCTCTCAGATCCAAAGCTCCTCACTGACGATGGCCACAAGCCAGAAACTAGTCTGGGGATATTGGATGAGCAGGCATTAGATAGGGATTTTATGCACAAGCCTTCTGGCATTCATTGATTACTCTGGTTGGCGCAGGGTGGCAATACTGTATGGAGAGTTTTGCTTTGTTTATAAACAAATATGTGCTAGTATAAGAGATAGTGATCATGTGATGCTTAATGGTTATCTTAAATAATTAACTAGTTTATTGACTCCGAATAATATATTTATTAGTAATAATAAAAAATTAGTAATTCAATTGGTGACTAGCTAATTGAAAAGCAATAACGATATAAATCATGGACAATAGAGATACATAGATAAATAACTAGTTAGAACTCATCTCTAACTCCACAATTTCTCAAAGTCTTTATTTTAATAATGATACTTTCTTTAACTCCTGTAAACTCAGATGGCCGTTCACTAGCAATTTCTAAGCAAATACTTTGCTACTTACTCCTTTCTTGAGTCAGTTTAATTAGATTTAACTGGAGCTCTTATCTTGTCAGCAACTGCTTTACATTTCACTCTATTTTTTGAATTTCATTAGTCTGCTCATTCTCATTCTATTTCATTAGAAGCTTTTGCAGACAATTTAATAATTCTCTTTTCTGCATATAATTATTTCTAGAAAGGCTCAATTTTCCTGTATTGACCAGCTTGTACACACACATTTATGTACATAACTTCCTTAATAAATACCTAACTAGTCAGTATACAACAGAAAGAATAAGCACAAATCATCATATGATCGCCATCTCATGCTAGCACATAACTATTAGTAAACAGGCAAAAACTCTCCATATAGTAGTGCCACCTTGTGCTAAGCAGAGTAATCATGGGATATTGGATGAGTAGGCACTAGATAGGGATTTTATGCACAAGCCTTCTGGGATTCATTGATTACTCTGCTTAGCACAAGGTGGCACTACTATATGGAGATTTTTTGCCTGTTTAGAAAGAATAAGACAGCAAAGAAATATCAAGCTTGTCAAGAAACAGCAATTTTAATGGCTAAAGAGTTCTAGCCTTGGCTAAAAGCTAAAAGAACACGGGAAAGGGTCTACCTAGACTATGGAAAACCTTTTTATGGACACATTTCTAATAGTCATTGTTTGTATTCAAATTAGGCAGAATATCAAAAGATAAAAAACTTCCAATGCAGAAAATGTGATAAAAGTTTTAAATGAACCCTTTGCTATGTACGGATATTCTGAAACTATAGTAACTGACAATAGTGCAGGATTTTGTTCAGTCAACTCAAGGACTTATCTTGCTGTGAAATGGATATAGCATGTACTTATACCTCCATACTACTCTGAGTCAAATAGAATATAAAAAGGCCATTTAACATTTTAAATGCATGCTAAATAAAATGGAATATGCTAATATTCATGAAGTTCTAACAATGGTGATGTTTTACCAGTATTCCACATTGAGTTTAGTTACAAAGAAAAACCCAGCGGAACTACTTATGAAATGCTGTATAAGGATGCATATGTCTCCTAATTCCAGACAAGATTACAAGAAGGGACATAAGTGAAAACGTTGACTTTAACACAGGACAGACTGTCTGGATAAGAGACATCTGAAGAAAAAATGGATACCTGGAAATATAAACGGGAAGCTATCTATCAAATATTCGAGATTAAATTGGAAGAGAATGGAGTAGTAAGATGGAACACTAATCATATGAAAAAGATTTTAATTGAACTAATTGAAATTTATAAATGCGAATATAAATTCAGTTACTACTCGCATTGAAGATTCTTTAACAGATAATGATAATGTTAAAGTGGATATATATATGAACACAACACTAAAATAAGTATAGAATAAAATTCTTCAATTCAGTATACACCTACAGAGATAAATAATGATTAACAGCTAGGACAAGAAAAAGAAAAGCTGAGCAGGAGAGGAAAATTACCTTTCTTGAAATCTTCCAGAGAAAGACATATGCCAAAGAAATTACAAGATTATTTCTTATGAAAGAGACTTACTTCTAGAGTGAAGAGGAGGCAGTGCTATATATTGACTGGAGTGGTATAAATAAAGTTGCATATATATGTGTGTGTTTAAGTTCATAACTGGTCAATCCAAAAGTTATTGCAGTCACTCTATAAATAAAGAAATATAGAATAAGTAAAATTATGCAAAGTGCAAATTAATCTGGACATTATAATTTGCATACAGATAGTAATGAAATATTTATGCAAATTAGCAGTTTTAAAAAATGTCTGTAGAATTTAATATAAGGAGAAATGCATTCAAAACTAATTAGACTGAGTCAAAGATGTCAGTGAGTAGTGTAATACCTATGAAAATGCTGGTGGAGAAAGTTATTAGATTGAAATGGAGAACTTTAATAAGGCCTTGTCATAGAATCAAACTCTATAAAGAACTGTCTATGTGTGATTAAACTGATTATTTTATAGTGGTACTAGAAAGTAGCTAGATGAACATACTAACCTATTAATAATATATATATATATTCTGAGAAATAAAATCATTATCAAAAACTTTTTGTGTTTATTTTTAAAGTATAATTAATGAGTGTATGCCTGCTTAGATTAAAATCTGCCTCCATACGTATCATCATTAAAAAAATTAAGGCTATACCAAATATAAATTTTATCTCATAACCTTTTGATTTTATTTTGCAACTATTTTCTTTTTCTGTACAATAAAACCACAGGTACTGTGGGTATTGTAAGCTATCTTGTGAGATTTCTTAAACAGTTTGATAATTTTTATTTTCATCTACTGTTTTCTAAGCTTTCCCAATTTATAATTATTTCATCTATTCATTTACCATCAGCAGTCCGTAATACTAATGTAAAATCATCAACATAAATGGTCATAGATAATATCATCTTTCAATATTTCATCAACATGGACCCAGTCTTTGATAGTAATGTAAAATCACCAACATAAATGGACATGAAGAATTGTTATAAAAAATGGATTAATAAATGGACTTATATAATACTGTAATCTTTCAATATCTTAACAACACGGAAACACACATTTTTGTCTATTTCACTTTATATGTTTTGTATCCTGAGAGTAACTGATTTTTGTAACAGCATAATAAAGCTAATTATAATTTCCTGTTTGTGAGACAACATCACTATTAAAGAAATAATACTGGATAAATGGTGAAATTATAACAAGCAAAATTATTTATCCAAAATACTAAATCTTCTGAAAGAAATATTAAAATACCTACGAGAAAAAAATCAATAAAATTTTATGGTATCAAATTAATATAAGATTGAAATAAGTATATACCAACTACCAATTTTCTGCAAGCAAACAACTGAAAGGAGACCCTTTGATTCCTCTTGGAGGCCTTAAAGGAACTGAGCAAGGCATATTCCTAAAGTCCACTCCAATCATTTTTGTCATTGCACCTGTTGTTACTATGTGATTATACAAACATGGATGGTCTGCTCACTAATACAAATTAGTCAGCATGGTGAAGTTATTTGGGTTTACCACTGAGTTTAAGATCAAGAAATACCATGGTCTTTCTTCTCAGTGACCTCATGAGGCAGAATGAATGTGTGTGTGAATGAAATTTTTTTTCTAGTAGATATATATAATCATGATAGACAAAAATATATAATGGCCCTTATTCCTAGGAGACTGTAAAGACACCCACCAAGGTGTTGGTGGCTGAAGGTGAAGAGTGCTAAGAATCCTCTGCTTGCAGACCCAGTCTGCAATTTGTTGATGTCTTTTTATTTTAAGTAGATCACTTTCAAATGAAGGGACATTGCAAGAATTGGAAAAGGAACTGTCTTATATTAATTGAACATTATTGGACTTTGTGAAGTTAGAAGAAAGTGAAAAGACAATTGATTTAAAAAGTGGACTTGTACTTTGCTATGAACACACACATATTGGACGTTCTCACAGTGATGAAGTAGAAGATTTTTATATGGAGGTAAAAAAGACTTTTGATCAGAGCAAACAACATTTTAAAATTGTATGGGAGTCTTTAATGCTAGAATTGGTAAACAAATGAAAGATGAAATGGGCTGTAAGTAATTTTGGTTATGATGATAGAAATGAGAGAGAACATAGATTTATGGAGTTTGCAGAAAAAGAAAAACTTTATATTATGAATTCTTTTTTTGAGAAAAATGTTAAAAGGAAATGAACATGGAAGCATCCAAATGAAGATACAGCAGAATTGGATTATATTTTGACTAACAGAAAATACATATTTCAAGATTGTAATGTTCTTAATAAATTCAACACAGGAAGTGATCATCAATTAGTAAAATGTGAGATACATGTTAATGCAAAATTAGAGAGACAAAAATTATTAATAAAAACAATATTTACAGTTGATATTTATAATCATCAGAAACATTCTAATGAACTTAAATGAGTTTGCAAATCAGTTTCAAGTATTAGTAGATTTTGAAAATGATTCAGATTTGAATGAAATTAATAGGAAAATAACTCTTACATTTTTAGAAACTGCAACAAAGATAGCTAGTAGAAAAAAAAAACAATTGACCAATAAAATTTCTACTGAGACTAGAGAATTTATGAAGAAAAGAAAGAATATGAAGATATATAAAAATGATGCATTAAGAAGGATTGAATATCTCAAATTTTGTAAAATGATGTGAAAAAGGGTTGATAATGATATAAGAAAGTATAATTATAAACAAGCAAGGAAAACTGTAGAAAAGAATAAAAGTCTTGAATTTAAATCAACAGTTTGATATTGGGAAGAAACATTTACAATAAGAAAAAAAGATGGAACTATTACTAAAAAGAGATGTCATCATGAAATAGGTAGAAGTGTTCTATCAAGAATTATATACTAACAGAACAAGTACCTCCTACATCTATTATATCTTCTGAATTGACCAGGATTTTAAATGAAAAAGTTAGACATGCAATTAAACTTATGAAAAAGGGAAAAACTCCAGGTAATGATGATGATTGATATATTAAAAGAAGAAGTTAAAGAAATAGGAAAATCTGTGACAAAGTTATATACCAAATGTCTGAATGGTAAAGATGTACCAAGATGATTGGAAGAATCTACCAGATGATTAAAAAAATGCAATATTAATATTTAAAAAAGGTGATAAGTTTTTAGAAATTACAGACCTATCAATCTTTTATCAGCTTTATACAAAATTTTTACCAAGATAATTACAACTTATCTACTAAGAACATTGGATTTCAATCAACCAAAGGAACAAGCTGGATTTAAAAGTGGTTTTAGTACAGTAGATCATATCCAGATATTGAGAGAAGTTATAGAAAAGACCAATGAATATGAGTTGCCATTATGCTTTAGATTTGTAGGTTATGAAAAGGCATTTGATTCTATAAGCATTTCTTCAATGATTAAAGCATTGGATCATCAAGGTGTAGATCCAGAATATTGTCATATTTTAAAGAATATTTATAAAAATGCAACAGCAACAATTATATTACATAATGATACTAGGAAGATTAACATTTGGAAGAATGTAAAATAGGGTGACTCCATATCTTCAAAACTTTTTACAGCAGTGATGAAGTATTTTGTGAAATTAATGGGAAGCTAAAGGAGTAAAAGTAAATGGAGATTGTTTAAGTCATTTAGATTTACAGATGATATAGTTGAATTGCAAATAATACTTTAAAACTTCAGGAAATATTTGCAAGAGTTATCCGATGAAAGTAAGATAGTAGGACTAAAGGTAAATGTTAAAAAGAATTGTGAGATGGAGTGGATTGCAGCCTGTCTATTAAAGTATCAAGATTGGCTATCTTAATATAAACTGAGCATTGATTGTAAACATGTAGAGATGATAATCTGGACCAACTGACGAGTGCTGGTTTAGCATGTAATACATAAATTGGTGATTATTTATCTTTTCGACATGTGTGTGATCAAGTGTGTCAGCAGTATGAGATAGCATGGATAGTTGAGGGTCATGTTAATGTCTGAGTTCAAACCCCCTATATATTACATATTGGAGTGCAGGTATGAAAAAAGCCTGTCTTTAGAAAAAAAATCATATATTTAAACGACTAATGTAATGTTCAATGGATTTTCTCAAAAAATGAAAATAAAGATTGATTATGATGAGTTAGAAAAAGTTAACAACTACAAATACCTTGGTCAGATATTTACTACAGATGGAAACAATGGATGAAATTAATTATAGATTCAAACTTGATTGGAGTGCTTTTGGTAGAAATAACATAATGGATGAAATTAATCATAGATTCAAATATGGTTGGAGTGCTTTTGATAAAAATAACTTTTATATTAAAAGGAAATATGCCTATGTGTTTGAAAAGGAGGGTTTTTGATAAATGTGTTTCAACAGTTCTTACTTATGGATTTGAGGAGCAATACAGAGACTTCAAACCATTCAAAGAATTATGGACAAATTCATGTTAGTAGTAACAAAAAGTAATCAAAAACGCACTATATGGGTAAGAGAACAAACAGGTGTTACTGACATCGTTGAAAGAATTAAAAGACTAAAACGCAATATATGGGTAAGAGAACAAACAGGTGTTACTGACATCGTTGAAAGAATTAAAAGACTAAAGTGGAATTAGGCTAGATGTATTGCTAAAAGAGATAATAATAGATGAACAATTGAAATCTTAAACGGGATTCCAAGAGATTGTAAAAGACCCAGAAAGAGATCACGTGTGAAATGGATGGATGAAATAAGAAAGTGTGCAGGGGTGATCTGGAGAAGAGAAGTTAGAGATCGGAGAAGATGGATTTAACTTGGAGAGACCTTCATCCTGCAGTGGACTGATAATGGTCGGCAATGATAATGATGATTTATATAAATTTAAAATGAATCATCTCGTATATATAGCTGTATAGAAATACTATTTATTGATATTTCAAACCTAAATAAGCTTATCGAATGCTTTTATATTGTTTATTAATAATATTCTGATAATTATTTTAAATCGTTTATGATCAAAAGAAATCATTCTGTTTTTAAATTTTTTTTTATATTTATCTCTTTAGTGTGAGCGTGTGGATTCATCGCATATACAAGATATACAATATCTGTGTATATCTTGTATATGCGATGAATCCATAATGATTATTTATTATCCAGCCAATCCTCTGCTAATGACTACATATATATTCAATATATTAGCACAGTGATGAATAGATTTTCACGTTTTTATATAAGTCCTTTTTGCAAAATCTAAACTCATTTGCATCTATTATCTTTTATTATCATTCAAAGGTATTCAGGTTGTATGTACATTTTTCTAGAGTGAATATACTAATGAAGGATGACAATTATACACTTACTGGCTGTAGGTAATGACAATAATTTTATAATAAACGTGACACGTTGGATTATTTTCATCATCTATCAGTAAATGTTGAATGTATAGAAAATTTTAAACTTTATTTAAACTTTCCAAATACAAACAATTTGTTAGTAATAACACAACAAATAGACATCACAGATTAGTAATGACACAATGGTTCAATTAGTAATATTCTCACTCTTCTTCAGGTGTTATCTATTTAAACCACTAAACATCACATATGCTTGCTCTTAACTGTTATTAAAACAGGCAAAGTTCTCCATACAGTAGTGCCACTGAGTGCAAGCCAGAGTAATCAATGGATGCCAGAAGTCTTGTACATAAAATCCCTTTCTAGTACCTTACTCATCCAATATCCCCAGACTAGTGTCTGGCTTGTGGGCTTCGTCGATGAGTCTTGGATCTGTGAGCATTGCACCTAGATCTTAAGATCTAATGAAACCCTCCAGCAGCTACCTTCTATCTCTACTTAACTACAAAACTATGAGAACAAAATTTGAAAACAATATTTTCAATCCAAGCTCATTAGCTTATATAGTCATGCAGGCCTGAACTCAGTTCAGTACCCATACATTTTGGTGTCATTGGTTTTTAAATAATCATAACCACTACTTTCCTATTAAGCAGTATTGGTATTAAAACACTAAACATCACATGATCACCATTTCCTATGCTTGCTCATAACTGTTATTAAAACAGGTCAAACTCTCCATACACTAGTGCCACTCAGTGCAAGCCAGAGTAATCAATGGATGCCAGAAGGTTAGTGCATGAAATCCCTATGTAGTGCCTACTCATTCAATATATAGGTCTGAGTTCAGATCTATATGACTATATAAGCTAATGGGCTTGGATTGAAATATTATTGTGTTTTCCAATTTTGTTCTCATAGTTTTGTAGTTAAGTAAAGGCTGCTGGAGGGTTGCATTAGATCCTAAAATCTAGGTGCAGTACTATCAGATCCAAGGTGCTCACTGATGAAGTCCACAAGCCAGAAACTAATCTGGGGATATTGGATGAGTAGGCACTAGATAGGGATTTTATTCACAAACCTTCTGGCATCCATTGATTACTCTGGTTGGCACGGGTGGCACTGCTGTATTGAGAGTTTTGCCAGTTTTAATGTGTTGTCTGTTTGTTATTACTAATAAAATAGACATCACAGGTTAGTAATGACACAATATTTCAGTAGTATTCTCCACTCTTCTTCGGGTAGTGTCTATTTTTGTGTAACTACTAACCAAGTTGTTTGTATTCGAAAAGTTTAAATTCTACACATTCAACAATTACTGATAGATGATGGAAATAGTCCAACGTATTATCATATCTAATATACCATCATCATAAACCTTGAGACAAATATTTTATAATAAACTTTATTTACATTTTTAATATATACATGCACAGATTATGATAGCGGAACAATGGTTTTGGGTAAAGCATTGCGAGTTTTATAAGTAATCAATTTTTCTCTTTCAAGATAATTTTATTTGACCTATAAGTGATTACAAAAAAAATAAAAAAAATAAAAATAACAAGAAATAACTAGACGAGGTTACAGGGTGGTATATACAAAGAAGAAATGATTCAAAAGTCAGTAGAATATAACCTGTGGATGCAAGGTGAATATTAATCATCTAGTCTATAACGAAATACCTTTGTTATTAAACCCTGTTTTGGCAAGTTATGGTTGGAGGGTTTTATCAAATCATAATAAGATATTAAATCATAATAAATATTTTCATATAAATTATTTAGGGGTTGGTTGGAGAGGTGCTGTTTAGACCAGTTGTGAATTCCCATGTTAGTATGACCAGGTATGGATCGGCCTCTCTCTTGTCTGTTTCTTGGATATTTTTAATTATGCTGAGGAAGCAGTTATTGATTTCGTTAAGCGGTAATTTTTGAAAAATCACCTTGCATCTGGTCAACCAGATGGCAAAGTTTATGTAGGTGGCGAGCCTGATTTCAGCGAAAATGCCTCTATTTAAAACCCCTTCAAGAGATGTTAGATCTGGACCATTATTATCAATGTGTTTCTGGAAGTTTTGTCTTAGTCCTTGCCAGACTGGACAAAGGCGAAGGATATGGTCCATATCTTCTGGGCTGGAAAGACAGAGACAACATATGGGATCTATGCGGAAGCCTCTTCTATTAAGAAATATAGCAGTGGAGAGGCTACCAAGGTTAATTTTGAGAAGGAAGTCTGTATGTTTAGGTGCTAGTTTCAATCTACGGGCTAGTTTGCGCATAGATACCAATTGCATTATTGCTACTATACAAATCCAGGGTTTTCTGTTCACTCTTATCAATGTGTATCTGGTTAAAGATGAACAAATAGTACACAAAGTTATACATAATATAAGTAATCAATTTTTAAACTTTTTATTTTAACACTTTTTTTTTTTTTGGAAAAAGCCGTTAAGTATATTTTCCCCGGGAAAAATCATTCATTCATTTGCATTGAATAGAAAGAAATATCAGGTGATTTTTATATAACTGAATATTTTCGTCTTAAAAGATTCAAAGCAAGTTCTTAGATTTAAAATGTCACCCACCCCCCAATCTCGTTTTATTTTTCAAATAGTGTTAAAATATTTACCCCCCCCCCCCATCCCCATTTTATATTTCAAATCGTAATAAAGTATCTAACAAAAATTTGATTGTGAATACATTTTGGAATATTAAAAAAAAAAAAAAAGGTTTAAAGATACTGCAATGATTAAGTCAAACTTTTTTAAAACAATTACATCACTGATTGATAAGTCATGTGATGTTTGAGCATTAAAAAGGACAGGTTGAGCTTCGACCCAGAAAACTTGGAAGTTTTTGAAATTTTCAAGTCTGTCACTATTTTACTGCATTAATTCGCACAAAGCACAGTGCCTGATATAGTGCTGCGTCATCATCATCAACAACCATTATCAATCGACTGCAGGATGAAGTTCTCTCCAAGTTCAATCCATTTTCTCCGATCTTTAGCTTCTTTTCTCCATATTACCCTTGCACACTTTCTTATTTCATCCATCCATCTCACATGTGGTGTCTTTCTGGGTCTTTTACAATCTCTTGACATTCAGTTTAAGATTTCAATTGTCCATCTATTAACATTTCTTCTACAAATATGTCCAGCCCAACTCTACTTCAGTCTTTTAATTTTTTCAATGAGGTCAGTAACAACTATTTGTTCTCTTACTCATATATTGCGTTGTCAATCTCTTCTTGTTAGTAAATTGAAAAATATACTAGTTGTCATGAACTTTTAAAATTCACAAGGACTTGTAATACTGCATGGTTATTTGGTTATTTACATTAAATAAATGGACAATACATGTCTTCGGTCATATGTTTATGATTACATCCCTGCACAGGGTGTTAAAAGTGGGTAGAAATCAGTCTCTGCCTAGTGTAAGGATGGTGCAGTGACTTCAGAAATATTATTCATTAAGTGGATAATCTCTAATGAATAACTAATAAAAATTATTAATTACTTTCATCAAGTAGTTTGTGTCAAAATTGTGAGGTTTGGCACATCAATTAAACTGTAGTAATTGCCTATCTATATATACTGAACGATGATTAAGATATGTGTAAGAAATTATGATCTGGCCCAATTGATGAGTGCTGGTTCAGCAGGGAATGTGCATCTCAGAGTCATACAACTTTTTCACATGTCCTTGGTCATAAGTTATGATTACACCTCTCCAGAAAATGTTAAAAATGAGTAGAAACTAGTCCCTATTGGGAGAATAATAGGGAGAATGGTCCAATGAAAATTGCACTACTGAAATATTCATGATCACCACTTTTTAAATTGAAAATATTGTGTTTTCAATAATATTCTCATAGTTTTGTAGTCAAGTAGAGATAAAAGACAGCTGTTTCATTCAAAAACTTTTGGACAACAGAGAAATTACTGTATCCCTAAATGGTAGGTTATCATATTTCAAACCTGGAGCCTCTATCCCCCAGAGCTTACCTCTGAGTGTGCTTATGTTTATTACTTATATCAATCCACTATTGAAGGCTATAGAACAACAGCTTTCTGGCATAAATATATATATACCTAGACTGACTAAAACGATCAATGTGATTGCATACATGGACGATATCTTTGTTTTTCTCCCATCATCAAATTTTCTCATTCAGCTTAACTCCATCTTGGAATGGTATTCCAGTAAATTCGATCTCTTAATAAATCCATTGAAATCTGCAACATGGAAGATCTGTAATGGAAAAAAACTGCATCTAAGTTCAAAGCAGAGCCTCAAAAATTTCTAGGATTTGCACTTGCCAAAACACATACCCAAATGTCAAAAAGACATACATAATGAAATCCAATTATCAATGGAAAACTTAACCCAAAAATTATCCAAAGTCTATCTATCCCTATCTGGGAAAGTAGCCATATTGAATATGAAAATTATGGCCAAAATAAATTATTATGTGCCAATCATCTAACTTACCAAAACATTTGTCAGAAAAGTAAACACTCTTGCAGCGAGATTATTCTGGAAAGGCAAAGTTACTGCATTTAGCATTAAGTGCATGTAACAACATAAGAAATACAATGGTTTGTCCCTGCATTCTCTCCAGGCTATTGCAGTACAGAAAACTTTCAACTTTATCTCAATAATAATCAAAACCTTAGGATGCGAGCAGATTTTGGAGCCAGTAATTCCTACTGATAGACCGCTGCCTAGAGCTAAGAACTTCATAGACTCATCAATTGAGCTGATTAAAAAATACATGGTCATCACCCATAACACATTTGACAATCGAATCAAGATATGGGAAGCCTGCAGACTAATACATCCAGTCAACATCGACATATGTCCCAAGTTGGGGACTCCCAATAAAAAACTCATGACTCTCTTCAGCTTCTGGAGCATGGAGCCTAAATACTTGGATTTTGTACTTAAAATCAACATCAATTCAGTAAGTACCAACTGGTTTCTTGCATATAAGAGAGGCATTATTAAAATTGATCCTATTTGTTCTCTCTGTCATAGGCATGAAAAAACATTTGAACATCTGATACGCTCATGCCCTGGTCTCTGGATCACAAGAAGTACAATTACCAAGAACCTCAACATTGACTATTACTTAGTCATATCACTCAATGACAGCATAAGAACAAGATCAATTACCACAATCAGATTGTCATTATTCATAAACTATGCAATTTGGACTGTAAGGTGCAGAAAAATATTCAACACCAATGCTTTCGATGAAGAGGCTTTTACCATTAGGAAACTACAAAAAATGAAGAATCGTGACAAACTGCTAATTTCCAACTCAAGATTTTATGAAACATGGAATCTCATTAAGAACATTCAATGAATGCCACAGTCTGCTGAACTGAGTCATTTGTCAGGCAGATTGGGTAAATAAACACCGTGAAGGAACAGTCTGCTGAACTGAGTCATTTGTCAGGCAGATTGGGTAAATAAACACCGTGAAGGAACAGTCTGCTGAACTGAGTCATTTGTCAGGCAGATTGGGTAAATACACACCGTGAAGGAACAGTCTGCTGAACTGAGTCATTTGTCAGGCAGATTGGGTAAATAAACACCGTGAAGGAACAGTCTGCTGAACTGAGTCATTTGTCAGGCAGATTGGGTAAATACACACCGTGAAGGAACAGTCTGCTGAACTGAGTCATTTGTCAGGCAGATTGGGTAAATAAACACCGTGAAGGAACAGTCTGCTGAACTGAGTCATTTGTCAGGCAGATTGGGTAAATAAACACCGTGAAGGAACAGTCTGCTGAACTGAGTCATTTGTCAGGCAGATTGGGTAAATAAACACCGTGAAGGAACAGTCTGCTGAACTGAGTCATTTGTCAGGCAGATTGGGTAAATAAACACCGTGAAGGAACAGTCTGCTGAACTGAGTCATTTGTCAGGCAGATTGGGTAAATAAACACCGTGAAGGAACAGTCTGCTGAACCGAGTCATTTGTCAGGCAGATTGGATAAATACACACCGTTATTGACGGACTGCTTAGTTTAAACACTAGACAATGGTACCAGATATGACAGTTATTATCACACATTTATGTTATCCCTATTCTATTTGTATTAATTTATATGTCCTTATGAATTCATTAATGTATATAACACATTCATCTTGCTTGATTATCTTTTTTTTATATACATATATTAGTTTATATTTTATATTTGTTTCTTTTGTACAATATATAACATATTGATTTTGCATTCAATAAATTATAGAGAATAAAAGACAGCTGCTGGAAGGTTAACATCAGATCCTAGGTGCAGTGCTGTCAGATCCAAGGCTCCTCACTGACGAAGGCCACAAGCCAGAAGCTAGTCTGGGGATATTGGATGCATAGGAACTAGCTAGGGATTTTATGCACAAGCCTTCTGACATCCATTGATTATTCTAGATTGCACTGAGTGGCGCTACTATATGGAGAATTTTGCCTGTTTTAACTACAGAAATATTCATGTTATATAATCAGTTTTTATTTGTGTGATTTAAGTAAAGGTGATCATATTATGGCAAAAGTTAAATCTATTGTTCAGAAGAGGTATACCAATTACATTCAACTGTTAATAATAGCACACAGGATAGTACATGCACAACATTTTGAGAGGTATTATTCTCCCTTCACAGATAAGTATATGAAATTTCTACTGACTGTTGGCTTTGGCAGAATGGTTCAATTGGTTAGAGCATTACCTTAAAATTCAATATTCAATGAATCTAAGGTCCAGGTTTGATTCCCATGCTAGTACTGTCACTGGTCAGGCCAGCACACCAACCTCTTGAAACATTGTGCATATACTAACCTGTGTGCTATTATTTACAGTTGAATGTATTTGAGATATTTAAATATTTTCTAAAGACATTCGATACTCATATTTGATGATAGAAATAGTCCAACATATAAATACGATTGAACAAATTTGTTTCTTCTTTTAATAATGAAATTTTGGCTTTGTTTTCAATTCTTGTTTTTTTTAAAAAAAATTTCAGTTTTGTGAGAAGTATTTTGCTTTTTATCTGATTTGGTTAAGATGGCAACAAATTCTTTGCCATTAGTACATCAAAATATTACCCTATTTTTGGAGTTTAATCCCTTGAAGGTTGCAGCTAATCTGAGACCTGCAAATAAACACGTTTCTTAAATATAATATTCATTAGCCATGTAGATTCAAAATCATGACTAACTGTGCATTCATGTAACTAATGTTAAGCTATAATGTATATATATTGTACCGATAACTTATCTGTACATATATTAATTGTTGTCTAAAAATTATTAAAATAAAATGCGTTTCAATAAGTTTATAAAAGTCTAAAGAGTTTTTTTCTATTATTAGTAGTTTGAAATAAAAGTTACAATTAATTAATTTAAAAGCTATTGGGGGATGGAAAATTTGGCTTAGAAAAGGTTAAAACTATAGCGGTTTAAATGAATCTGTTACATTAAATCTCCGTCTTTCGTTTAAAATATTAATGAAAAAAAAGTAGTTGATTTTTAAATAATTAAAAATATCTCTTTTTCATTTAAGTTAAAGAAAAAGGAAATCTTAAAAACCAAAACTTGATTTTAGAAATATATTCGTGGGTAAATGCCAAGGTGATTTTAAACATAGCAAAATAAGTGCATGTTATAAAATAAATGTGTGCATGTTAAATATTAAAAAATGATATAGAAGTTAAAATGTAAAAACAAAACATGCAATAGCTACTAAGTTAAACAAAATCCACAAGACAACAAGTTAGCAATGGCTGCTAATTAACAGATCAAACAACTGGATTAAAAGCTTATCTAAGGAATTTCGCCAACAAATATAGCTGGCGGACATCAAAATGGCAACAGGTCATCATATAAATAGTTGTTTTTTATTGGACAATTAGTTCAGATAACAGTTCAGTTTACAATAAGCCAATCAATCAGTCAATCTATTATGTATCCAGAACCTGAGACCATGCAGTGCTGAGCAGCTTTTAGGAACATACAATCTTGCTTCAGCCCTTAGTCTAATAAGATCAACAATTTACCCGGTAAAGTGATGCCTTCCTAACAACTTGAAAAATCACCAGGAATATTTAACTGTATCTAAGAATAATGCCAAGGAATACTAAGCATAAAACTTAGAATCCATCCGGCTGGAAATATTTTCACATAAAGTAATAACCAGCAAGAAGTCCATGTTTAAATCCTAGGTAATAACATTTTTCTTATTCCCATTTATAAGTAAAGGAGCCATTGCAATAGTTTGAAGCCTCCCAGAGTCAAGTAATAATAAACTCTATAGCATGCATAAACGGACTATTGATGTGCGTGTTTTGAAATGTTGTGTATGAGAATACTTTTTGTTATATTATATCGATTTCCTATGTATTTAAATACCACATATTATTTAATGCTTGTTATTTTATAGTTTATTATATGAATTCAGAGTGTGTGCATGGTCAGTATACATAATTATCATTGTCTAAGTTAATAAGTTCTCATAAGTAATTTAAAATTAGAATAATAAATGTTTAGAAAATAAATTATCTTAAGCTTAATTTTGTCGGCCAATTCTTTTTACCACTAATTGAAGCAACAATTTTGTCCTTGTATTACTTTGCTGAGCTAGACATGGAATATTTCGAGCACTGGATTATGGGTTTACTATCCAAACATGTTAGTCTTGTAGCTAACTGGCGTCTGGGGTTTACTCCAAAATTAAAAAAGTGTTTGATAGTAGGGGTTTGAATCTAGCAGTCAAGGTGGGCCACAGTCTGGAAATGTGATCGTGTTATGTGTTGCATAGCTTGGTCTGATTGTGGGTGTTATTGATAGCTCTGCTATCAATAGTATTCTGCCTTCTGTTCGAAGGGCCAGTCTGTTCATGTAATAGTCATGATATAAAATGTAAAATTATGATAAATAGGGTTTAAACCCAGTTAAACCGAGTAAATAGAGTATGCTGGATCATCTACAGCTCAAGACCCAGCACAATATATATTGTGCCATTGTGAGATCTCAGAATTGATTCTAGGACTTGTAGGTCTGGCGCTCAAAATTCTTATGAACACCTGAGCAACAAAGGCATATACCTTTTTTTTAATAGTATATAATTATTTTTATACAGATTCCATTAATTTCTATCCATTCTCACTTTAACTTGTATTTCCATATTTATCCACAACATTTTCATCTTTCACTTGTTTTCCAATTCTAGCATTAAAATCTTCCAAAACAACTTTAAAATGTTATTAGACTAATCCAAAACATTTATGAATACTTACCTGCCTGCCCAACTGACCCACCAACTGGTCTATGTACCTGCCTGCTCTTAAAATATTTAAACTGTAATAACATCTAAAAATTATATTCCATAGGAGTGTATGAACAATATCAAAATTAATATGACAATAAACTTTAAAAAATTGTTGAGCCAGGCTTTCAACATACAGTATCTTTTTCAAAGCATCTGCATTATTTATTTGTAATATACTTTTTATAATTTAGTAGTTTAATATTTTTAACTTGTATATATATATATTCTACCGTACCCTTGCTCCCCTTGCACCGGCTCCCTATTAAACCGTTCCTAAAAGGGATTGTGAGCTCCAAAACAAACCTGATACAGCGTAAAGATTTATTTATTTTTTTCTTATATCAATAATTGTTCATTATCAACATAAGGGGGCGCCAGATACGATGATTTGATTCACACTTTAATTTCTCGCATCACCTTATGTCATATCAAAACGATTCTGAAGTCTAATCCCTGCCCATAAGCTCAAACTCCCAGCATGGCCCAATAGGGGTCACCCAGGGTCACGATGGAATTGCCTTCAAGACTGTTATTCTGGCAAAAGACACAATATTAACCAATGGATAAGAAGATCGGTTGATTAACAGATCGGTCCAAGCATTGGACGGGATCATTGGTTATTTATAACTAATAGGAGTGTTCGGTTGAGGCATCATTAGAATAAACAATTAGACGCTTATAATATCATTCCCCTTTTATCATACAGTCCAATAGAATTATTTATATTAGCTCTATTGACATTTACTTATATTTATTAATAATAGACCCTCCCAACTCTTAAACCTAGGTTAACTACATAATAAGTAAACATCGTGACTTACGGCACGATGTTTATGAATGAAATTTAAAAGAAATAAAAACAAGAAAAATATAAGAAAGACAAATTTAAAAGTGAAATAATTAACTGCATGAATAAATGCTAATTTTAATAATAATTCCAAAAAAAAATATATTTAATTATAGAAAATGATTTGAGGAATGCTCGACTTGTTTAAATTAAAAAAAAAAATTTATTGAATATATAAAAAAATGAAACATTGATTAATAGCTTTATTTGCACGCACATACGCGCATTCTCGCACTCGCACAGAAAAGAACATATTATGCATAATGAATATGGATGATAAAATATATTTCCTTGTCCTTTACATTTTGAAATTAGGTGTGTGTTATAGTTTATCTGCGAAAGAAAATAATAATTAGGATCAATGTCCATAACTGGAAAAGTCCTAAGATTTAAATATGAGGAACTATGTAGCGTCTGATATTTTATTTACGAAAGTTGAGATTAAAATAATAAGATTTAAATATGAGGGATTACGGATCATTTTATAATTGATTTACGAAAATCGAATTTAATTAATTATGAGATTGCCTTTTAAGTTTAAGTAAAGAATGAATGGAAGCATTATAAAAAAATGTTTACCTAGGATTTTGCTTAGTCTTCTGCTGCTTCTAATTTGGTGAGGGTTCGAACCTGATAGATGATGTTTCCATAATACATGGTTATTCATTTCACATAAGTTCAGCGTAGTATGTTTGGACGATTCTTGTATATTAAACGGAACAACGTCCTTAGACTGATTGGAGCACTATGTTCGGACGGTACGGTTGTTGATCATTCATAGCTGTGGAGATGTTCTGGCGGCGGAGCGTCGGTCAATCACTGAAGGGTTTCCTAGCCCATCATGACGATCGACGCTCTAAATGTTAATTTCACAGTGATCATATTGGATATACCGGATAGCACAAGAAAAAAAAGAAAGAAAAGTTCTAGGAGTGTAAAAAAAAAGCAAAAGTTCCTCCTTTTAGATTTAGATTCATATTTATATGGGTTGGTTATTATCTGAGGATCGAATCTCCACCCAGAGTTCAATATTCTTTGAGTTGTCGTTGGGGTCCGTGTCCTACGTAATGTCCACTCAATCCATATGCTTGAGGCAATCTTAGGTTTATGCAATCTCATATTGCAATCTCAGTTAGAAAAAAATTCATACTTATTCACACCCTTTATGCATACATGTGTGCGTGTTTTAAGAGAACAATTTAACTTACATTAGTTTAAAAGTCGAGCATTTAATCTGTCTCAAAATCACTTCTATAAGCTTTTAACTTTCACTACAGTTATAATTTAAAATAAACCCCTTTTAATTACCCCCGCGGCATATACAAGTAGAAATCACTTATTGAGATTTAAAATGGCATATTAGTAATACTTTATATTTTATTATTATTATTTTTTTTTTTAGAGAATATTATTATTGTAGATTATATGAAAGCCTTAAACTATTTAATCAGAAATATTAACATTTTATTTTACAATGTATTTTATAACGCATTGAAAGAAAACTACATTTATTTTTTTTATCATAAGTTGAAAGTGAAAGAAGACAAAATATAGAGTGTTTACATTGCTCGTGTGTGTGCGTATATACCTGTACCGGCTTTGTCTCGGTACAATATATATATATATTACACTTGTTTTGGTGGTTTTGGTAAAACGCCATCTATTGATCATAAATAACAAGTGATAGCAAGTTACATGAATAACTTGTTTTTGTTTTTCATAAATATACCTTTAAAGGTTTTTTGCAATGATATATATTGCAGAGACTTTGACTATGTGGTGAAACTGAACTGAGATCAGACCCATATAGATATCTGGCTTGTTAGGCTGAGTTTGAAGACTTTACTGGTCTGAAAAATTCACGTTTGCAAACGTTTTGCATAAATACTTGGAGTCAGTGTTTAGATCTAGTTTCTAACTCTATCCTTCACTGATGATAGCAAATTAGCTTGAAATCAGCTGATCTGAGGGTGAGCAAATGAAAGAGATAGTTAATTCTGACTCTTTTGTTTACGTAATTAAATTTTACACTTGTTTCGGTGGTTTTGGTAAAACGTCATCTATTAATCATATATATATATGTGTTTGTAATGATATTATAATTCAATGTCTGTATTTCTTCAAACCAATATACGTAATCTTGTAATTGAATATTTATAAATACAATAATTAGATATATGTAAAGTATAACTTTAAAAATTTTATTCACTTAGAAGTGCTTTCGACTATCCTCATAGTGTTTGTCAACTAATACTTTGAAAGGTTAACCTTCCCACAATTCCATGATCTTGACGTTTGCTGCCTGTCTGTTAATTATGTCTTGTTTGTATTTGTATATTAGCATAGCTTCCTTTATTTTCCTTTTGTTGTTATTTTTTTCAATTTGCAATGTGTTTACATTATTATAATTGAAGTTAAAACCATAAATACATGACTTACTACAGTCGTAAAAAACGTAAAAACGTTATTTACTTTGCAATTTTCTTTCGTTTTCTGAACTCTTTTTAATAACAGCAAGTGGTCTTTAAAGTTCTTTTTTCCAACGTGCATCTTGATTCCCCTTTATATCCCCTACCACACCTATATATCCATTTATAAATTCTGCAATTTTTATTTATAAATGAGATTTTAACTTTAGATTTATTTATTAAGTTGTTTAATATAGGGTGTGGTAAAATGCAATGTCACATACAAATATTCAATTATAAGATTACATATATATAAATATATATAGAGGGGGAAGAGCATGAGAGATGTACAGAATATTTTAAATCAGATTATTAATATTTGAACTGCAATTACAAACAATTACACTCTAATTACACAGAATAGGTCAGTTGGTTAGAGTGTTGCCTTAAAATTTAATATTAAAGAATCTAAAATTATATGTTCAATTACTACGGTAATATTGTCACTGGTCAGACCAATAACACTTGAAGAAGAGTGGAAAATAATACTAATTGAAACATTATGCAATCACTAATCTGCGTTGCCTATTTGTGTGCTATTATTAGCAAGCTGATTATATTTGAAAAGTTTAAATAAAGTTTAAATTTTCTAGATATTCAAGATTTAATGATAGAGGATAGAAATAGTCTAGATCCGTGGAAATAGTTCAACGTATTACCACATCTAATTAGAGTATAATTGTTTGTATTAATATTTTAAAGTTGGCACAAAATATTACAAAAACTTGAAAAATGAAAGTGTTATGGATAAACTTGAAAGTAGTAGTAGAAATGAGAGTAGATATAGACTAATGGAATTTACAAAAAAATAAAAACTGCATATTATGAATTCCTTTCTTTAATAAAGTTATTCTGCCTCAAAGCTTAGATTAGCAATCTTTAAAAAAAATATTACATTATTATTTATTTATAGTCCAAGTACTTTTGTGGAATAACATACATATATTAAATACATGTATATTGTGTATACTGAATGTAATATAATTAGAAGGAATGTGAACTCAGACTTTCAAGTTTCCTACATCTATCAATTCCATGTATATAACCAATACACATGACCACATACATGTGAGAAAAAAACTCTCCAATATAGATCAGATTTTCAATGATATGGATGGCTGAAGAGTTGGAGTGTGGAGGAGATTAAAGCATATTCATTAAAGTTTGAAGATTTGCTATCTTAATATAAACTGAGCACTGGTTATATATGGGTGTGGGAGATGCTGATATGGACCAACTGACAAGTGCTAGTTCAGCATGAAATACATATATTGGAGATCATTTATTTTTTTCACATGTAAGTGGTCATGTGTCTTGGTTGTATAAGATGGAGTGAATAAATATATGTTTGAAAATCTGAGTTCAAATCCCTTCTATATATATATATATTATAACGATCCAAAAGAAAGTGATGATCGATCTTACCGCATCTGCACTGCAAGGGCACCATCTAGGCATTTGAACCTAGAAAAATTTATATAGTAGGCAGATACATAAGTTAAAATCCCACTTTATTTTATGTTTAGACTGTTATCCCATTGTCACTAGCTCATGGAGACGCAGAGATAAGAAATAACTTATTTAATTTATATATATATAAAATAAGAGCCACTGCCAGTAATTAACACACAAACATTTATTTACACACATATAAAATTTGAATCATTTTTAGCATTTGAGGAATAACATTTAACATTTTAGATTTTTATATTAACTGTTAATTTTAAATAGATTGCAATAATGAGTTTAATATTTTATTTAGTGGGTCGAGTATGAATAGACTACATAGATTGTATTTGACAAGAAAATATTCTATCCATTATTTAACCCTAGGCCAAAAGTTCGCAGTCAAACCGGCATCAATCCATCTGATACATTGATGTATTCAATGTAGCATGAAAATACGACAGCACAAATATATATACCATACTGTTCAGGAATGTACATCTGAACAGCATGGTTAGAGAAGACATTGACTCTTGTCCAATACAGGAATGTTACATCTGTATGGCAAGAAGAACAATAAAAAAAACTCCATAAGAAGGGATTGCGGTACTTTTTGCCGGCTTATGATCCCTTCCATAAGCAAACAAGGTGTTGTGCGGCATATAAATCGATCCTGCCCATAGCGAATCTCATACTACATCTACTAATTACCCCAATATATCCAATCCATTGACCTAATTTAACTACGAAACAAATAACCTAAGATTACCCTCCCCTAATATAACTTTACAAATCTATGTAGCCATTCATGCCCGACTTAAATTTAAAATTTATATAAGTTCGCACAGATGGATTAATTAAAGTTTGTTTTTTTAATGTTGAGCACAGATCGACTACATGGATTACACACTCAAAAACATTTCAGAATATACATAAATGATCAAAACATAAAGTCATTGATGCAATTGCAGAGGAATTTCACAAGAACCCCATATGGCATTCATCATAAGATGCCGCATTGACACCAATAACTAAAAAGACATCCGAATAAATACATTTTAGATATTCACTGTAAGATATCATTATTTACCGAATGTCTATATATTTTAATCACATATGAAAACAAAAATGTAATTAAACACGAACGAATCCATGCAAGCATCTATGCCCAACTGAAATTTAATGCATTTAATAATTTAAATGATAAATATTAATACAAATAAAAAAAATAATTAAAAAAAATGGAAATGATTTTAGCAAACTTAACTATATAAATTTAAACATCAATTATTAATTTGAAAATCAAATAAGAGTTCATTTTAAAATTTATATTAGCTGAATCTTTTAAAAAAAACAATGATGAAAGTTCTTAATTACTTTTTTTTTTTAATTTGTAAAGTTCATAGCTCATGGTAGAAGAGTCCAGGTTCCTGTTTTTAATTCCCATGAAGTCTCCATTGGAAAACCAATCTGATGTTCTGGAGGTGGCATTAGCTGGTTCCATTCTGGTATCACAGTCATTTCATTTTTAAAATAAGAGAGAGAGAACGACAAGTGCATCTTATCGTTCTTCTCACCAAATCAAGTTGGAACTGTCAGGAAACTCAATTTTTTTTTTTATAGTAAATCTCCAGATTGAACGAACAAAGATGTCACTAATCCAAATTTTCGTTAAGGTCCAAGAGGCTTGGTGCTTCTATTGGTCAAGCTAAATTCTCTTTATTTTCTTATCTATCTTTCATCAGACTTTTTAATTACAATATATAAAAACCCCAAGGGCTAGTTTGCTTTTCAATTATTTTATAAAACAATCATTTCCATTTACAAAAATATTTTATCTTTAAATCTTGTACTTTTTTATAACAAAGTACGTTCAAATACTTTTATTTATTAAAAAAAAAATATTTTTAAAGTTTTGCATCTGTGCGAATATATATACGTTTACAACTCTTTAATTTTTTTTTAGCTTTTAGATTTTTAATAAATTTATTTTTATTTGTGAACTTAGTTTTTATTTTAAATTAATGTAATGGCATATTTATATATCGTTACAATATATATATATATAAGTAATCAAATGAATTATTTCTCTGGAATTCTTAAGAAGCTCAAGTACCAAATGGAGTTGGACTGTGGGTTTTAGATTTTGAACTCCAGGATTTGCCAATCACCACACAAGACTATATAAAAATACGTATTATTTTTTCATCAGAATGAACATTTGGTGGAAGATAAACTTGAACTATATGCATTTGTTATTTTCCATTAAATTGAATAACTAATATTGAGCTAGAGTAAAAGGTTCTGTCTAACTGAATGGAACTATTAATCAGCTTTTAGGATATTCTAATCATACAAACTCCTAAAAAACTCACTACATGGTTTTTTAATTTACCAATCTTTCCACTCTGTATCTGATACAGTAATAATCTTCACAATGCTATTCTTCCATTTTTTTATTTCCCATTCCTCTTGTGCTTGTAATATTTTATGGATTTATACTAAAGGATATGTCAACTTTTGGAAACAATTCTCTCTTCTTCTTTTGACCTTACAAAATCCAACAATATTCCAGTGAATGGTATTTTTTAATTCAGGCAGTTTTCTTTATTTAAAAATAATCTACAATAGGTAGTTAAACCAACAATCATTAAATAATAGTCTAAATTTCTTAGCATTTAGACAAAACCATTGTTTTAGAGCCTAAATAGAATAAGTATACCACACAAATTCACACGTTTATTTGGCTTTCAAGAAAACCCAAATGATATCAAAAGAATTGTCATTCATCTAATAATGAAGATCTTGGTGTTTTCATTTTAAACTCAGGGGTGAAGTCAGTGGACTTAACCTACTGGCTGATGTATATTAATGAATAGTCCATCGATATTTCTTTACCTCACAAATAATCATATAATAAAGTGTAGCAATAAAAAATTAAGAATGAACATTAGAAATTTCCTTTACTAGGTATCTTTAAGACTAAGAAGACTCAAAAGATCTTTCAGTTCACATGATCACCATTCTTTATGCTTACGTAAAGATCCTAAGATCTGGATACAATGCTCTCAGATTCAAGGCTTCTCACTTATGAAAGCTACAAGCTAGAAACTAGTCTGGGAATATTGGATGAGTAGGCATTGGATAGGGATTTTATGCACAAACCTTCCTGCATCTATTGATTCCTCTGGCTTGCACGGAGTGGCGCTACTATATGGAGGGTTTTGCCTCTGTGAGATCTTTCGGTTAATAGCATTTAGCTGCTATTACTCATATAGCTTTAAATTTTCACACACACACACATACACACAAAGCAAATATGCGCTGTTTTCAAAATAATTGTATTCACATACATATATACGTATAACAGACTAACCATTTAATTAAAAAGCGAAAGTTATATTCACACATTTTCATACAAAATATCATATCTTGTATTAATTCGAGAGGTGATGCTTAATATAATTCTAAGTCACGAGGACTTTACTTTTTTCTTTTAGTGCTAAGAAGCGTGCCAAATCCTTTACAACTCGAAAGTAGACCCAAAGTAACATGATTTTTATTAAAAGAAACGTTGTTTATGCTTAATGTGCTTTCATGATTATTTTGCACATATCAATAATAATGGCGTGATGATTATTGTTAGTTTTATCTTCTATTAATTGGATTTAATGGAATTATCTCTACATGTAATAATCAAATTGAATGTAACCGAGTGAGTACAAATCTTTTTTGCTATTTTTATTTTAATAATTAAATTGTGCGAAAGAATTCCTATTGATTATCTGTTAATTCATACTAATTCAAATCTTTCATATTTAATAATTACTATCATTTTAAATTTATTACGTATTAAATTAAAACATTCAGTATAAATATTTTACTTTATAATTATTATCTTTTCTTTTTTTTTGGAAATTAGATAAACTAACAACTTTTGAAATGTTATGTTAATTTGTTAAACTTAAAATAGTCTAATTTTCTTCAGCTTATTGAAATTTATTCATTTAGTTCAATTTTATGCTTAATTAATATGTATTATTTAGATTATGTGATTAATAAATGAAATATAGGCTTATTATATACCTGTATCAATATATGTAATATATAGTGTATATGAGCACAGACTTTCACATGACCCACCTCTCTCTACTCTATCTCATAATAATATATGATACATCAGAATACATATATGTCGAAAAGATAAATAATCACCAATGTACGTATTTCATGCTAAACCAGCAATCATTAGTTTGTTTAGATTATCATATCTACACATATATATATAATAAGTGCTCATATATATATATATATATTAAGGTAGCAATCCTCATACTTTAATGGACAGGCTTCAATCCACTCCACACTCTAACTCTTTAACCATCCATCCAATTGAAAATTTGATGATGGACCGCTCAAAGGCATGTGATTAAATAAATTATAAAATAATATTCTCGTTTTAATAAAAAGATAATCGAATTTTCATATAAACACCAAAATAATTAAGCTGTTCTATCTGGCTAATTTTTGTAAAATAAATATTTCCTTCTAATTTATGATGGTGAAACTGTTAACTTTCTTTTGTTTGTAAGACATTTTTGTCAGTTTAACTTTATTTAGCTCAATGGTAGAATCAGGTTTAACCGAGGTAGTGGAATAAAGAACTAAAAATTCCTAAATCCATTGTCAGCCTGAGTAAAGAAGTTTAGTTAATTTAATATAAATGATATGCTTAATCTACTTAGAGATTCAAATCATATAATGTTTTGGACAACAAACAGTATTAGAGGTACTTATTTTATATGATAATGGTATACAACATTTAGATATATTAGTAAACAGGCAAAACTCTCATACGTATTGCCACTCAGTGCAAGCCAGAGTAATCAATGGATGCCAGAAGGCTTGTGCATAAAATCCCCATCTAGTTCATACTCATCCAATATCCCCAGACTTGTTTCTGGCTTGTGGCCTAGTCTGGGAATATTGGATGAGTAGGCACTAGATGGGGATTTTATATACAAGACTTCTGGCATCCATTGATTACTCTGGCTTGCACTGAGTGGCAATACATATAGAGTGTTTTACCTGTTTTAATAATGGTTATGAGCAAGCATAAGAAATGGTGATTGTGTGATGTTTATTGGCTTAGATGTATTACTTTGACTTTTGTTCTAAAACTCCTCTATGATTTTTCTTGGGGTATTTTTTCTTTGATTCTATTTCTGTCTTTGGATGTTACCCATTTTCAGCTTTTTGCTGTAGTGTTTTCCTATTCCATGTAACTTTATCCTTGATTGTTATATTAAATAATCCATTTTCATAAAATTGACTTTTATAAATTATGTAATTATTGGTTATTATTTTTCTTATTCCCCCTCCTTTTCATTATTAATTTATAATTATGAGATGTTAGGAGTAATACAAAGAGATTTAAATGTAATATATGGGTAAGAGAACAAACAGGTGTTACTGACATTGTTGAAAGAATTAAAATAACTGAAGTGGAGTTGGGCTGGACATATTGCTAGAAGAGATGACAATAGATGGATAATTGAAATTTTAAACTGAATTCCAAGAGATTGAAAAAAAGACCCAGAAAAAGATCACATGTGAGATGGATGGATGGAGTAAGAAAGTGTGTGGGGGTGATGTGGAGAAGAGAGGCTAGAGATAAAACATGGATTGAACTTGGAGAGACCTTCATCCTTCAGTGGATTGATGATGATTGACAATGACGATTTTTAATTTTCTAAGAAAGTATAATAAATAAAAAGTAGTATTTTATCAAAATCCATAATCTTGTAATTTGATTTTTTTTTGTTCTAATTTAAAACTTTAATACATATGATAAATTTAAAAGATAAATGTTTATAGATGAGAACCTCATTCTGTATAATGGTATAATATCTAACTTAATGTTCCCATAATTTGGGTTCAAATTTAAATAAAAGTAACTTTTTTTTTCAAGTTTCAATACATTTAGGATTTCAATTAGTCAACTCAAATTGTCAGATATTTTTAATTAGAGGGAAAACAAAGATAAAAAGTACTCAAATAATTATCAATTAGCAGATATAGTAATGGGGTTTCTTTCTATATTTCTCTCTGAGAACTATTGGAAAGCTCTTCTGTGAACCATTTCAAAGATTGGTTTACTACCAATGCATATTGTAACAATCGATTCCATCAGGATTTACTTTACCATCTGGTGAGTAGCTGTCTAGAAGAGGGTTCAAAGTAAGTGTTTAATATTTATTACAATTATCTCAGATAATGATGACAATCAGATTAGGTTCTCACTTAGGTACAGAATCTAACTCAAACATCAGCCATATTTCTTGATTACTACCTATTCACAAAACAGATCATGACTTGAAGATAGGGCTCCTTCCCATGCCTACCATGGGCACATTTTCATTTATTATAGATCTATGTTAATAAAGTCTATGATACTATACCATTTCCATACATGCTAGAAGAATACTTAACAAACCAAGAGGTGAAATCTTAACCTATTACAATCAATTCCATTTAACTTCAGCTTAACTCATGAGAGCGTAAGAAGATAGTTCGGGATCTAATAATCTTACCAATTTAATAGAAATCTTTATTTCTAACTTTGTGACACGATTGAGGATATAATTATTAAAAGATGGGCCGATTTTCAAAATTCTGACATTCAGCATATTTAGGAAAAGCCAATTAATACTGAACAAAATTTTCTTACATAAATAAGCATTTTTAAAGCCCTTCTGTCGAAGGTTTTAGCCTTTCACGTTATTATTAAGTAAATAACATAATAATAACGATAATATTTACTGCTACTGCTACTATTTTTAAAAGTATACTTTCATTATGATAAGTTAAATGATTACATTATTTTTAACAATTAATTGTTAAATTATTTGAGTAAGTTATTTACAATAAAATGTAGAAAGAAAAATAAATTATTAAAAAAAATCTGCTTAAGAATATCAAAAAATTGAGAAATTATTAAACAATTAAACAAAAACATGAATTATAATTCACTTTGTGAAAAAAATATTTTTATTTTATTACGTCTCAGCATTTGCGGTAAGGTAACTCGACTCCAAGTAGCCGCATAAATATCAGGAGGGATTAAAGTTTTATCTCTGATTTTTATCTTTTCTAAATTATTGTAAAATAATTAAGCGAGTTTTCGAGATGTTGGATTAAATATAAAATGACATCTTAAAATAAAAAGAAGAAATATGATTATTCTTATGTTAGGATAAAAGCCACTTTTAATATTAGTAATAAGTATAGTAAGAGAAGGAATAGATGATTTTGTAATTGTGGTTATGATTGTGCGATATATGTTTAATGCTGGACAATTCAAAATAAAATGTCTTAGTGTGTCTTCCTCTTTATGACGTATTGTACACTGATCATCAATATTACTGTATATCATAACTTTACTTTTTCTTGTCTTAAAAAAGGTATTTTATTTTTTTTTTTTTTGGAAAGGTGTTTTCTTTGTTAATCGGTGAATTGGAATGGTGGTTGTTTTGTTTTTGGTACGGTTTTGGTTTTTTTATTTTAAAAGATATATATATTATATATTTATTATTTTTTTAAAAAAAAAAAAATATTTATTGAGATTAAAAAAAAAAACTTCAATTTTATTTGTTTAATTTAAAAAAAAAAAAAAAAAGGAAAAATTTTTAAAAAAAAAAAAAAAAAAAAAAAAAAAAAAAAAAAAAAAAAAAAAAAAAAAAAAAAAAAAAAAAAAAAAAAAAAAAAAAAAAAAAAAAAAAAAAAAAAAAATTCTTTAACCCAGGAAAAAATTGGTAGGTCGTGCCTCAAGATTGAGTTTAATGAGAAAGTTGAGGTATTTTGGTTCCAAATACCAATATTTAAATTTCTTAATTATTTGTTTATTATTAAGATTGAGTAATAAAAAGTATATACAACAATAAAAAATATATACAAGAAGGCAATCAGCTCATCAAACAGGCCATGTTAACCTACCTATTCTTGGAATGATTATTATTGTTTTTCTCATATCTTCGTTCGACTCTGACCAATATCACCAGAATATTGATATGAACTAATAATTAATAAATTAATATTCTGTTACATTCCTTATTTTCTTTTTGTTATTGTTTGTAATAAACTAGTAAAATGTTTTTATGTCTGCAATTGAAAAGGTTTTATTATTTACTTTTTTTTGATACAGTTGAGCAATTCTCGCAGTGTGGGGCATGCTCTTGTTGATTGGTTAGATGTGCTGCCATAATTATTGAGGAACAATTATGATAATTCTTTAAATTAGGTTTTAAATGTTCCATTTATTTGAAAGTTGAATACTATTTTCTTATTAATGACTGTGATTTGTTTGGTAATAAATCATGCTTCCTTATTCTCTTCGTTTCATCTCATTTTGTGCTGACTAAATTGACATTCCTTGGTTTGAAGGGCATGACCAAATTGTTGTCCATGTTACTAGGAGACAGATTTGTAGTTGGGATTATTTTTTGCATACTTAAATTACGCTGAATCACTCTTGTGGTAATGCTCGCAATCGAGAGCAAGCATCGCCACAAGAGTGATTCAACACAAATATCTATAGAAATATGAAAAAACTAATCCTGAAAGTCAATATGTCTTCTGGGAACATGAATAACAATTTGGTCATGCCTTTGATCCAAAGAACGTCAATCCAGTCTGCACAGAATAAAATGACAGAAAGAGAAAAATTAAGAAAGCATAGTTTATCGCCAACCACAGTCACATTATTGATAAGAAAATAACATTCAGCTTTCAAATAAGTGGAATATGTAAAACCTAATTCAAAGAATTGTCATAATTATTCCTTATTATGTATGCAGCCTACCTAGCCAATCAATGAGAGCTATGATTCTGGTATCCCACAATGAAAACACTCAGTTGTATCTAAAAAGTAAATAATAAAACATTTTCAGTTGCGGATGTAAAAACATTTTGCTAATTTATTAATATTCTGTTAAGTATATCCCAATATATATTAATAGTAATACAAATTGAAAAAAAAATAGAAATTATTACAGACACATAAAATAACACTCGTACAGCTTTATACAAATGCAAAACAAAAATTATAGGTGTTTAAAAACAAACAAAAATAGTTTTATTGGTTTCTTTACAATTGTAAGTGCTTTAGTTATCTTCTTCTTGATGTATGATTATATTCAATGTTAATTATCAGAGGGAATAAATGAATCACCATACTGGGAACAATAGTTTACAATAATCTCATTCTGCCATCAGTTAAAGATTTATTCAACTGTCTCTGGTGAAATGGTTGATAAATACTTTCTGATGTTTCTATATATGTCAGGAACTTGTGCATTAATCATGTATCATTAATTGTGTATCATCATCACCTGTTATTGCCAACTCTGTGTTAGAATCTTTTTGAGATATTCGAAAATTATAAAGCTATTTCAATATTTTAAAGCAGAATTTTATAGAATTATCAAAACATCATATGATCACCATTTCATATGCACACACATGCTGTTAATAAGAGTACCAAACTTTCCATACAGTAGTGCCACCAAGTGCAAGCCTTTGTGATCAATGGATGCAGAATGGTTTGTGTGTAAAAGCACTATCTAATGCCTACTTATCCAACATCCTCAGACTAGTTTCTAGCTTGTGGCTTTCATCAGTGAAAAGCCTTGGATTTGAGAGCACTGCGCCTAGATTTTATGGCTTAATGCAACCCTCCAGTAGCTATAGTTTACCAATTTAGTTAACTATAAAATTAGGATCTTAAGACAAAATACCATAAAGTTTCCAACCCAAGCTCATTTGCTTGTATAGTCATATAGATCTGAACTCAGTTTAGCATCCATACATTTTGGTGTCTTTGGTTTTTCAAAAACCACAATTACCATTATCCTATGGGCAGGATAAGTAAAAAATCATCAAAACATCACATGATCACCATTTCATATGCTTGCACATTTTTATCTGGATCTTCTAGCTTTATAGTTAACCAAATAGGTAAAGGCTGGCTGTTTGAGAGTTGCATTAGGTCCTAAGATCTAGAAATGCAGTGCTCTCAAATCAAAGGCTCCTCACTGATGAAAGCTACAAGCTAGAAACTAGTCCGGTCATGTTGGATGAGTAAGCACTGGATAGGAATTTTAAGCACAAATCTTTTTGAATCTGTTGAGTACAAAGGTTTGCACTTGGTGTCACTACTATCTGGAGAGTTTGGCACTCTTATTAATAGCATGTTTAATCATATGAAATGGTGATCATATGAAGTTTTGATGGTTTTATACCTACCCTGCCCATACGATAATGGTGACTGTTTTTTTTTTTAAAAAAACAAAGTCACAAAAATGTATGAATGCTAAAATGACTATAGATCTATATGACTACACAAGCAAATGAACTTGGATTGGAAACATTATGGTGTTTTTATCTTGGGCTCCTAGCTTTATAGTTAACCAATTAGGTAAAAGGTGACTGCTGGAGGATTGCATTAGGTTCTAAGATCTAGATGCAGTGCTCTTAAATCCAAGGCTTCTCACTGATGAAAGCCACAAGCTAGAAATTAGTCTGCAGATGCCAAATGAGTAGGCACTAGATAGGGATTTTATGCAGTGACCTTTCTACATCCATTGATTATAAAGGTTTGCACTTGGTGGCACTATTATATAGAGTTTTTTTTTCAGTGTCATAGCATCGGCCGGGACACGAACCCGCAACCTGGGCAACTGCCTGCTAGTGCAAGGCAGTCACACTGACCTCTCGACCACCAATACAAGACTATTATATATAGAGAGTTTGGTATTGAATTTTATAGATTTATCAGAGATTAACATTTATTTGTTTGCATTTTAAAAATAAATTTCTAACAAAACTGATAATTTTCTGGAGTCACTCATGCTGTTTTCCTGTCTATCCTTGAATGGCGAAAATATCCACTGATCTCAATACAAATTCATTTTTTTCCAATATTTACAAAGTTCAAATATGATTTTTTAGAATGTTTTTCATTTGTAAACTTAAATGTCTAAGAAATGAAATCAAATTTATTGAGTTTTATTATAAAATAAAGATTTTATTTTGAAATCAAAAATTGAACACTGACAAAAACTATCACCTGGACTAACAAGAGATAATGTCAAATGGTTGTGCCATCACTATTATTATGATTATTCTTTCCTTTCTTTTATTGATCATTTATAGATATTTTAGATTCTAAATTAAAATAAAGAGCATGTTAATAGCTCTAACAAGCTTTATTGATAAATGCTGCAGGAGGAAGCATTTAAAATCTCTATCTAGAAACTATCCCCATTCCCAAACCGGTTTCAAGCTATTGGCTGTCCTCAGTAGCTTGAAACCATTTTGGGAATTTGGTATAGTTTCTAGATAGAGATTTTAAATGCTTTCTCTTGTGACATTTATCAATAAAGCTTGTTAGAATTATTAGCACCTGTTTATTTTAGTTTATAATTATAAGCTTATCAAGTTAAGTCACATGATGTGTCACTTAATTTTATTTACTATTTCATTTCTACATTTTACAAACAATAATTTCCTTGGTTTTTACTTAGATTAATAGCTTTACATAAAACATTATTTTCCATTTTAGTAATATTTATATAACAAGAAAAATATTTTATTAATAACTTTAAACATAAATTTCGTTATTGTTTATGAATGAATAAATATATTAATAAACAATATTATAATAGGTGCTCCATGCGACTAAAACATAAGTACTGAAATTAATTATGAAATATATATGTATATTAAGAAACTGAATATATTAATGAAATTGTACTAATTAAATATTCTTGATATATAAGGCATAAAGATGGTCTTAAATCCAGACGTTTGAGCTCTCTACAGTCATCCACTCTATCCAATATAATCGATACACATGACCACATACATGTGAAAAAGATAAAGGTTCTCCAATATATGTATTTCATGCTGAACCAGCATTTATCACTTGGTCTGGACCAACATCTCCCACACATGTATGTGGTCATGCGTATGGTTATATTGGATAGAGTGGATGATTGTAAGAAGCTTAAAAGTCTGGGTTCAAATCCTCTTTACTTATATCTAGGTTAAGTATATACATTATACTTGTATTTCAATAAGGCATAAAGATGTGTATTATTTGTGAAAAATTAAATTATATATATATAAAAGTTAAGTTGCAACAAATATATTTCAATAGAATCTCTTTTAGATTTGAGATTTAGAATAAATTGTTAAGGGATTGTCAAGCAACGGAAAACTAACAGATATGAGTCAAGCGTTGATGGCCTAGTGGTTAGCATAGCTGCCTTCCAAGCAGCAGGTCCGGGTTCGCTTCCCGGTCAACGCATTTGACATATGACGAAAAAAAAAAAAACTATGATTTTATTAGTCATAGTAACATATTAGCTGAGATATTCAAAATGCTTTCGGGCAGAGAACTAAACGTACATTTCTAGAAAAATATACAGCAAACGCAAGTTATTGTGGGAGAAGGAAAAAAATGTCAGGGTTTTTTTTTTAATGCCAGAAGATAAAAACAGCTTAAAAAAAAAAAAAAAAGGTGTGTATGTGTGTTGTCGAGAATTAATAAATGAAAACAATAATTACTAAAAGTTGAATTGCTATACATATCTTCTCTCGATAAAAAATTCTAGAATAAGAATAAATGAATCGTTGTGGTTATTTCTAATTAATGTAAAAATTGTTCTAAAAAAAATTTGAATATACTTTAAATGTAGGTAAATTTGAAGTTAGGATGTATTATTTTCAGCCCAAAATATTTTTATATAGATCATTTAATTGGAATAAAGCCAAATAATCGCTGCCTGCATATATTTATCAAGTCTATTTATATTTAAAAAAATCGTGTCTAAACATTAAACCATTTATATTTGAACTGCGAGCATTGTTTGAAATTATCAAGAATTTCTCTGATTTCTGCAAAATTTTAATTTTTTTTTTTCAATAAGAAATGTTTTTCTAAAAAGTTTGAGTTTCAAACTTTTATCTGTTAATTAGTTTGGTGCATTAAAACAATTTGAAATTGAACATATTGAAAAAAACAACAACATATGTATATGTAATAACCAAATTTATTTTAACTGAAATTCTGGATAATATTATTTAAAGCCACAAGCAGAAAAACACGTTTGCGTTAAAATATAATGGAAAGCTAATTTACTTTTTCGAAAAATCTCACGATGTTAAAAGTGAGCGTGATTCTATTAAATGATTTGCTAGGAAACAGGTTTGGTAGCTCCAGAGAATCTTTTGGCAACTGAAACATATGGATTAATTAACTTATATATATGTGGGTTGATGTAATGATAACGTTTCATACTCAAGAGCTAAAGATTCCTAAATTAAATCCAGTCTATCACGTTGGTTCCCAAGTCACATGACTTCTAAGCGAGATTATTATTACAGTAATAATAATTGAAGTGAATAAACAGATCACATACAAATCCACACTGTTTTAATTATTATTACCAAAACATCACGTGATCATCATTTCCTATCCTTGCACAAGCTGTTAGTAATGTATGCGATGCGATGTGGCTTCTCCTTTATCGAAGTCATAAATCTCTCAGCCACTATCTTCCCTTTCCATTCCCCACTCTAAGTTTTTTCTATGTTCTTCTCTATTCTGCTCCATCCCATTTCCACAACGTAGAAAACTTTCCATACAATAGTGTCACCCAATATAATCAATGAATGTGGGCATAAAATCACTATCTAGTGCCCACTCATCCAATATCCCCAGACGCTTTTATCAGTGAGGAGCCTTGGATCTGAGAGCAATGCACCTAGATCTTTGGATTTAATGCAACACTTTAGCAGCCATCTTTTATCTGAAATTTAAAATATAATTGAGTTGTTGGATGTGTGCAATGTATCTGTTGAAGATGCAATTTTCACAATAACTATCTAACACATAATAAAAATACAAAATATTAAATGATTCATAAAACTAACATACCATAGAAAACCTAAAACTGAAAAATATTAAAATTACCATTAAATAATAAACAAAAACATTTAGGTATGTTAGCTTTAACATTAAAACATTTTAAATATTCAAAACATATTCTATTTTAAAAATGAGCTATAAAAATACATACCTGGAATTTATTACATATATTTTTTTGAAAATGAAAAGCAATCTCTGATCTTTGCCTGTTTTATGTATGTTTAAGAATTCTCCCCCCCCCCCCTAACAAAATAAACATTAATTATTAATATTTGAAATACAGGCATTCTTCATATACCTGGAGCTTAATAGAGTTCAAATCCCCTACAAATTTACATTTATTATTAATAATTTGTTTTCAAGGATTTATTTTAATAATGATATTCATAAAGAATACAAACGTGATACTTAATTGAAATGGAAAATTTAATCATTTGCTTGTCTATATATATATATACAGAGCTTTTTTTGTCATGTAATGCAGTGGAAAGGCATTCTGGCACCCTTTTTAGTATATTTTTAATATTTTAAATGTAATTAGACAAAACGGTATCCCATGTACATAATTACAATCCATATTTATATAAATTGAACAAATAAAAAATATAGTGTTTATGAATCAGATGAAATATGGATGGATTCGAAATTCGCACTCTCATGTAGTCAGAAGTGGACTCATCCACATCCCCATTGGTCACTCGTGGTCAATGACTGATTTCAGCAACTCATGTGCAGCCAGCAGTGTCTGACATTTGTGATTGAATTCCCCTGTATAGGAGATTGACAACCTGTGGAATATTTAATTTCTTTATTTTTATGTAAATTTGACATCATTAATTTTATTTAATTATTTTTTAGTGTAAAAATTTACTCCAATTTTAAAAATAAAAAAAAAACATTGTCAGTTACTTCTTCATCATTGGTGTCACTAATAACAAGTCCAAAATGATGACAGAAAATATGGAAATATTGGTGCAAGTTGATATTCCTGAATCATCTCAAGCGGATTTTGAGGTGCAATGCCGATCTCAAAATGATTGGCCGGAATGGTCGAATTTACACAAAATGAAACATGGCTGTGCACCTTGCAGAATTGTTAGAACTTTTGAAACTGAAGCAATAATGGGAATGAAAATTTCCAAAGAATGGGCCAACAATGAAATCACCTATTCTGGGAAAGATAGGAAGTTACAATTGAGCTCACTTTGAAAAAACAATTTTGATCACAGAGAATGTGCTGCATACAAAGCAGATAAAAAATTAATTTTGAAGCCAAAAAAAAAAGATTGAAAACATTTTTTTAAAATCATTATCTTATGATAAACTAATATCAACAAAAAATTTTCAAACTGTATATAAAGTAGCAAAGAAAGCAATAATTCTCTACTTTTAAAAATGAAATTGATCTGCAAGACCTGAATGGAATTGAAATGGGTGTTGTATTCTTTATTCAACAAATGCATGCAATACTATCATGAATCATATAAGTAATGAAATGAGAAAAAATGTATTTAAAGAAATTGTTCAATCGAAAAATATAATTTCATTGTTAAATTAATGAATCAACTACCATAAACAAAAAAAAAAAAAAATCCTTATTGCGTTTATTCGATGCTGTATCAAAAGTGTTGAAATGAATTCACCGATTAATTTATTTTTAGACTTGATCAAACATGAAAACTTAATGGCAAAAGGAATATTTGAATGCTTACTCCAATATCTTGAATTTTATGGGATGACAGAAAATTATTTAAAAGAATATTTAATTTTGGTATCGTGTGATGGCGCTGCTGTGGTGTTAGGATGTAAAATTGAAGTGAAGGAATTGCTGACACAAAAATTTCCTTCCATTATAGTTTGGCATTGTGCTAATCATAGATTAGAATTATCAATAAGTGATGTTGTAAAGAAAATTTCAGGAATCAATAGATTCAAATCATTTATTAATAAACTGTATGTTTCATACCATGTGTCACCGAAAAATAATAAAAAGTTACATAAGTGTGCAAAATCACTAGACGTTGAGCTACTAAAAATTGGAAGAGTTTTAAGTACTATATGGGTAGTATCTAGTTATTATTCGGTTTCGGCTATGTGCAATAATTTTGAATTTCTTGTGCATCATTTTTATGCTACGAGAGATAAAAATGATAAACATATTTATGATGGTTTAAAGAAAAAAAATAACATCTACAGTTTTTTTATTGGATCTAGCATTGATGTGTGATGCTCTCCAAGAATTGTCAGAACTAAGTTTGAACCTACAAGATCACAATCTGAACCATTACATTGAAAATCAAAAAATAAATGCACCAGTTCAAGTTCTTAAAGAAAGAAAACAATGTTGGACCCTTTTATAAATGTGCCATAGCTTCTGAACATGATCTGCATTTTTGTGCAATTTCACTTCACACAAAAGTTTCCAAAAA
Organism: Epiperipatus broadwayi; assembly: GCA_028023455.1. Classification (NCBI taxonomy): domain Eukaryota; kingdom Metazoa; phylum Onychophora; class Udeonychophora; order Euonychophora; family Peripatidae; genus Epiperipatus; species Epiperipatus broadwayi. The sequence continues at coordinate 9,838,497 of JAQFVV010006208.1, read as the reverse complement.
TGATCACCCTGTTGACCTGAAAACATTTTATACCATGTTGAAAGAGTCAATTGAGAAAAGGATACTAGATAGCAAAGATGGTGAGTTTGCCCTTTGGGATCACATACTTGACCAAAAATATTGGCCTGAAGATATTCATATTCAGGTGACATATGGAGAGATGGAAATTAGAAACAGGTCAACCAATCTTCAACTAAACAAAAGAGAAATGATTTGTGAATTTTATGAATACTGTCTCAAAAAGACATCCTGAACAACTATTGCATTTGATATATGCTCTGAATTCTATTCCTATTTTTTCAAGTGAATGTGAACACAGGTTTTTGCAAATGAATCTAATTATTACCCTAATAAGATCAAAACAGTTTTGGTACTTTTGTTAATCAAACTTGTTGGACCACTTTTGATACTTGTCAATCCTTCAAAATATGTTGATCTGCGGTTACTTAGAAGACATAATTCGCTATAGACAACTAAGAAGATGAATCAAGATGGTTTGTCAGACAAGAATTTGGACAAAACTTTGGAAATTACTATAAACCTTTATTCATTTATATAAAGTTTTACAATTTCATTTTACATTTAATAATCAGTTGTATATTTGTATTAGTTTATTTAACTTTAGATTTGATGTATAAAATTAAGAATTGATGATAAATTTTGTTTCATTTTTCTATTTGCTTCACAGCATTGGAAAAGTTGCTTTAAATTTAATTTAAATGATATTTGAATATAATTCTTTTAAGTAAAAAGCTTGATAAGCAGTGAGTTCCAGCATCTTTTTTTAATTAAAAAAAAGCCCTGTCTCATTTTATGCAGTAGATAGGTTCCTCAGAAAATGCATGCAAAAGAAATCACACAAAAATAGACTTAACTTATCTTGAAAAATTGGGGGATAAGTACTGTAATTTTCAAAAATCACATAAAAGCAAAGCAACAACGTAAAATTACTTTAAAATTCGTATAAAAAAAAAGGAAATAAAATATGATTAATAAAAAATTTCAAATTTGAAAAAAATTGATACAAAGACAAACTTTTTTACTTTTTTTTTATTAACTACAGTATTTAATTTTATTCAAGACAATATATTTTTATGCATAATTTACAGTATTTTACATTTTTTCATATGTGTACAGTATTTTAATCATTATCGCTATTTGATGATATGCAGATTCGTTTGTGAATTAGTAAGACATCAGATTCATCACAAGAGGAAATACAACTAGCGCCAACTTCATTTTTTAATTGCTCTTATAGTGGATTTGCCTAAACTAAAATGTTTTCCAATCATTGTTGATCTTCCCATTTCACTAAGTGATCTAAAATTGAAATTTTTGTTTCCAAAGAAATTCATTTTCTTGGATTTTTTTCCTCTCCATTAGGGTAAACTAAAAGTTTGAAATAAAAATAAGAACTTAGACTTATGATAATAAAAAGATACTTACTCATCACTGGAGGGCAAAATTTAATTAAAACTAACAATTAAAAATTAAATTCTTATTTTTGTCTTTAATTTTCAATTCTGTTTAAAAATCAAATTTCACTGTTTCATATTACGTAATTTTTAAATTGTTAATTACAATTGAAAATCAGATTTTAATTTTTAATTGTCAAATTTAATTGTGCCCACCACTATTACTCACCTTTTAAAAATAAACTTGTGGACACTAAATGATTATTGATTATGTACTTTTTTTTTAAAAGGCAAAAATAGAATGTGATTTAAAATGCAAAAACTACAACATGCATAGTATACACATCTATAATGTTTGAACAGATTTACATTATAATCTTGTAAAATTTAATGTGTGTATATAAAATGGGAAAATCCTGATTTTAAGTGAATTATGAACTTCTTTATTGCATTAAATCTATTACAGTACTATTATAAAGTGCTGAAAATTATGAAATTATTAGATGAAAGTCGAACTCTGATAATGCACTGTTACTTTAAATATGACATATGAGTGTGTGAAATTTATAATATTTAAAGTAATAGCGCATTATCGTAGCTCAACTTCTGATCTAATAATTTTTATCACAAAAAAGAAAACCGCATATAAAGATATTAAGAAGAAGCATAAATTGCATAACTTCAAAATCACATTAAATGAATCTGCATAAAATGAGACCTGGGTGTATATTGTAATAATATAAAAAAATGCCTAAAATGTTGGATGCCAAATATAATGGAATTAAAAAAAAAAAAAATTAGGCTCATGTAAGGCTCATGTTTCTGGATGCCAAATGTAATAGTATTTCCCTCAGGTAAAAGATCTTATCCAAACTCTACTTGCATTGCTAAATGTCATGGTATTAAAATGAAACGTGTAGAATGCTTTTCTAATATTCTGGCTAGCTAATATAGTAAATACACAAATATAGAAAAATAATAAAGACTCTTAAGGTTTAGATCAATGTGATGTAATAATTTAATTATTAATGATAATGGAAAACCCAGTTTAATTAATAATAATAAAAATGTATTAATATAAACAATAATTACAATAATATATATATAAACTTGACATTAACATGGGCATGACAACAATATTGGCATCAGCATGGGATTTCGGAATTCTATCATCAGATTGTCAATGGTATGGATGGCTGAAGAGTTGGAGGTTGGAGTAGGTTGAAGCCTGTCCATTAAAATATAATAAGGATTTGCTATCTTAATATAAACTGAGCATTGATTATATATATATATGGGAGATGGTAATCTGGACCAACTGATGAGTGCTGGTTTAGCATGAAATATGTATATTGGTGATTATTTACCTTTTCTGCATGTGTGTGATCATGTGTATCAGTAGTATGAGATAGTGTGGATAGTGAAGGGGCTTGAAGGTCTGAGTTCAAATCCCCTATATTTACAATTAGGCTACAGGTTTAAGAGTATCTGGTATTTCAAATCTTAAAATTAAAAAGCAAATAAAATATTCATTGTTGAATAGTTTACATTTGAATTGATTACCATTTATCTATTATGTTTATTATATTATTTTATAAATGCATCTATCATGAATTGTAAACAATACAATAAGAAAATAAAAAAGAAAAGATGATTATATTAGCATAAATAGCTAAAGAAACTATATAAAGATATATTGTGCAAAATTTAATATGTTTAATTGTTTACTATTTTTCTTATCATAGTAAGTATAAGCTTATTAATTTACATTGATAAAAAATATTATATTTTAAATGTTTATTAACTATACATTTTCATTAATATCATCCATAAATTATTTATATATGAATTCTTTTTCTTTTCAAATATAAATGAAGAAAACAAATAAACATACTTTTATTTAAACAAACTAAATTATCATTACAAATATTTTTGTTTAATTACTATTCACTTTAATCTTTTTCTTTTGGTAATAATATATTTTCTTGTATATTAAACTAACACTTGCATTCTCAATATATAAAGAATATATTCTCTGGTAACTTTTCTTTTTTACTCAGAAGAAATGCCCATCAAATGTTAAATCCAATAAAAACAATATTTATTAGGTATACCAAAATTTTTATGATTCACATATACATTTTATATAAACATATATACTAGTCCGTTTGCGTATGTAGTACAATTGTCCTCAAAGCTATAAAATTTGTTGATAAACAAATAAATACGAATGAATCTGCTAAGCGAAGGGTCTAGCATTCATAATCATAGCTTAACTGTTAATGAGGTTAATGACATGCAAATTTGTGTTGATTATACTAGACATTCCATTTCTTTGATAAAGCGTAGCATATGTCCTTCCTATTGATGGCGTCTTTGTCTCTGGAAATGAAGAAGGTCTCCTTGACTTTTCTTTTGAGATCGCAAACGGACTAGTATATAAACATATACAAAAAATATAATAATTTATAGTTCAAAGTCTTTTAGATATTCTACAGAAAATCTCACAATGTGTTCTGTTGTGTAGATAAATATTATATTTAATCCAGATTTATTCCAACTTAGTAGTGTCCCATAAAATTATCCATTTTGATGACTTATTTCATTTTAAATAAAGTATTGCATAATTAACATTTTACAGCAGGGGTCCCCAGCCCTATGCCCGCAGGCACCATGGCGCCTGCAGACCATTTTATGTGTGCCCGCCACTATCCTAACACGATAAAAAATTATTTATCTGATACAAATATATTTAATTTTTAAAATTTCTTATAAATTATTGTATTATATTGTAATTAAATTGTAGGGCATACTGTACTTTTACAGCGTAAATAAATATTTTTTTGTACATTATGTGTATTATTAACAATATCCAACTATAAATTTACATTGAAAAAATAAATGGTGCCCGCCACCTGGCGAGCATTATAGAATGTACTCTTAAGTGCAAAAAAGGTTGGGGACCCCTCTTTTACAGTGTTTAATACTGCTTTACTTATAGAATAGCAACAACAGTTGTAATCCCCCCCCCCATATTCTTATATTGCAGCACTTAACTCTGATATTTATAACAATGAGACAATTTTAAACAATGTTATTTTATTTAGATTCTCATGAAATCTTTGGCAGATGTTTTATGAACTTAGCCCATAATATTCATTTCAAACTTTAAATAAAATTATTGATATAGATTATAACCTATGACATCAATGATGATGACCAAACAATGCAAATTGTTGGGGCCAAATTGTAACCTATAAAAATGAAATGAAATGATAACATGACAGTCGAAACATTGCTCAATAATAGCTAACCTCAGTGATTTCATAAACAAATGCCATATGCTACAATAAAAAAAAAATTACAGGGAAAGCATTGGTGATAAAATGTTTTAAAAATGTGAAGCAACATTATTAATAAACCAAGAGGAGGAGAAATCTTAACTCACTCTAGTATAAATAAAAAGACTCTTAATATTGTGAGCATATGGCATTGAGGTTACATTTAAATTTCGTTCTTCTATGAATATTATATAATGAGTTTGCAAATAGCTAGTTCTTAATAAGCTTTTCAGAACACCCCCAACCCCAGACCAGTTTCTGCTAATAGCTTCCTCAGTGAGGTGCTAGGATATTCAACCATTAGAGTCATGTGACACATGACTTGATTTCTTTGGATTCTATAAATATCTACTACAACTACCATTTTTATACACATCTTCTAAGCATCTCATTTCTCTGATCATATAAAAACATTATTTAATTCTTATGAAATTTAAAATGCTCTTTGAAAATCTATACCAATTACGATCTATCTTTTGAACATAATTTCTTAATCATCAAAATAAATTTAAATATGGTTCATAAAACAAATCAGGTATCTCATGGTAATATGATCTCACTTAAATTATAAAATAAATTCTTTTTGACTCTTCAAATTTATTCAATATTGAATAAAATCATAGTTAATAAAATAAATAAGGCATACACTTCCCCTATGCTAATGTCTTATCACAATTATGATACTAATAATACTATTACTAATTTAATAACAAAACATGATCTCTTAGATAATGAATAATCTAGGATTACATTCAAATATTGAGAATAAATTAGACAAATTCCATATTTCTCCATTCTTTTTTATTCCATAAATAATTTCACATAAATAAAGATACAATAGCAGACAAATAACCCCCAAGATGCATTTTGTGCTGAACCAGCACTCATCAGTTGAGCCAGGTCATTATCTCATATATATATATAACATAAAAACAAACTCTTAACAAGCTTCAAAAATACCCTCAACCCCAGACCGCAGTTTCTGCATCTAGCATGAATTGTATTTATGTAGAGCAAATTGTCTCATTTTTATTTTCAAGCATCAATTTACTCCACTCCCAACTTTTATGCTATCAACTTTTTGATAAACATGTAATCATTTATTAAACTAGAGATTTAGCAGTCAAGCATTGTTAGCCGAGAGGTTAGTGCAGTTGCCTTGCAAGCAAGCAGTTAGTTGCAGACGGTTGTTATGGGTTCACCATCCAGCCGATGCTATGACATATGAAAAAAGAAACTAGGGATTTAGCTATTCTAAATATCCTAGAGTAAATCTACTTAAACATCTTATAAACATGAAATAGGTTCTTGTAAAATTAAATTTTATTATAGAATAATAAATATGATCTTCAAATATAAAAATGATTTTAATATAAATATGCACAGTGATTTGAAATAAGCATATTGAATTAGTTAAAGTGATCTGAAGTAATAAACCAAATTGTAATTCTTTATTGAGCAAAATACATCTTCTTAGATGTAATCCTAGTATTTAAATAATTCAATAAAGTGATTCTTATTAGCTTCAATATTCATATATTCTTTTAAAAAATACACTTAAAATAATATACACCTGGGTCTCTTTTTACGCGGACTTATTTAACACGATTTTGAAGTTACGCAATTCATGTTTCACTGGAAGCAAACTACAATAATGCACTATTACTTTAAATAATAAATTTCACGCACTTATGTTATATCGAAAGTAATAGCACATTATTGGAATTTGACTTTCATCTTAGTAATTTCAATATTTTCAGTGCTTTATAATAGTAAGATTTTATGCAATAATGAAATTAAAATCATGATTTCCACATTTTATGTATACACACATTAAATTTTATAAGATTATAATGTAAATTTGTTCAAACATCGTGCATGTTAATTTTGCATTTTAAATCACATTCTGTTTTTGCTTTTTAAAAATGAACATAATTATTATTTTCTTATTAATGACACTAATCATTAACGTGCTCTTAAATTCCAATGAGAGCTAAATGGTTGTATGTCTGGATATCGCGAGCTTCGTAAACAATTAATAAAATCATCATCTCAAAGATTAATTACTAATTACGTTGTCACCAGAAAATCATAATAATTAAAACGTGTATAAAAAATGTAAATTACTGTACTGTAAATTATGCATAAAAATATATTATTTTGAATAAAATTAAATATTATAGTTAAAAAAAGTTTATCTAGTATCAATTTTTTTCAAATTTGAAATTTTTTATTAGTCATATTTTATTTCCTTATTTTTTTTTTTTGCGCGAATTTTAAAGTAATTTTACATTGGTTCTTTGCTTTTACACGAATTTTGAAAAATCACAGACCGCACCCCCCTTTTTCAATGTAAGTTAGTCTATTTTCGCGCGATTTCGTTTGCGCATGTTTTCTGAGGAACCTATCTATCGCATAAAACGAGACCCAGGTGTATAATATTTTATACATATTTAAACTTCTACTCAATATGTGGAATGTTTTCCAGTTGATAAGTGGAATGATATGAACAAATGACTATGAGAAATTTCTTAAATAACAAAAACAAATATTTACTCTATAGAAAATTAAATACAAAATTATAGTAATCCATATTTGAGTCCACATAATCAAAGGCTTTCACAACTTTACTTTCTCAAAATTATGACAAAAGGATTTAATCAAAATTTTACATCACATTTTATAAAATAAATTTCAATTAAATTAAACAAAAATAGTCCATCATATTGAAATAAACTCTCTATTGTTTAATTATCAAAAAGTTCTCACATATCAAAGCATTCATACAATAATATAACAATATGAATAGTGTCCCTTTTATGAATATTTAGCATACTCAATAATAATAGTTTACCAATACAGTGATGCATTGTCTATTTATACTGAAATAAACTTTAAAATAAATAATTATTTGTCATATTTTGTCCTCTTTATTAGAAAAGCTAAAAACCCCCCACTAGAATGACAGGGAAAGCTATGATAAAATATTACATGTGCATTACTAAACAAACTACAAACAAAATCCATCTTCCAAAAATTAATTAAGGCAAAGTAAAACTATGATGACATTGTTCATATAAATGCTTATACTGTTGAGGGCTAATAAAGAATCTAGGACTTTGTCACTAGTCAGGAAAATAACAAGGATGCACATCAGGACAAAATATTAAATAGGAATTGCCTTGAAATAGAGAGAGTCCAAGCTACTATCTCCAAAATATATGCTATGAGCATACAAATGCTAGCAAGATAATAAATAAAAAAGATTAATGCTTCCATCTCTTGTAAAAATAAGCTAGAAAAATAATAAGAGAGAGATAAGTGCTACTATCTCTATAAATATACTGGCATAAAGAAGCATTACCAAATAGAGAGAATAAATTTACTATTTCTGACAAAATACTTTAGCTAGAAAATGTGAAATATGATAAATAATAATAGCTAATGTCAAATATGAATCCATTAATATTAGGCAATGAATAAGCATAAAATAAAAAATAGAAACATACATCTTCTTATTCATATTACAGCATAACAATATACCTTTATAAATAAATAATTCACATGTAAAAAAGAAAACACATACTATTTCAAAATATGAAAATATGATAAATTACTATTCTGAAAGCATAACTTAAAATGTTTCAAATTATAGCATATAATATGAAAATAATGTGCACCTAGAATAAAACACTATGCAAAAATCATAAGTACAAATAAAATTCAATTTTTTTTACCATCAATAAGTAATAAAATAAAGATCTTCTATTTTCTTCTATCTTCTTTAATTATTTTCCATTAACTTGAACATGAATAGGAATGTTGGCAACATGTTTTGTGGACAGCAAATATATCCATCATAAAATATAATATAACTATAATATCAAAATCTGCAATATAACTATGAAATATGGAAGCACTTCTGAATATCCTTAATGAAAATCTCAAAAATATGTTAATAAGTAATAAAATAAATTTATGGCTATTCATTAAATACATCCATGGATTTAAATTATGATAAATGTTCAGTAATTTACAATAGGAAAGGCTCCTGTTTCACTGTTTCAAAAAGATGGACAAATTAATCAGAAAAGAAAATTCCATGACCTATGACTAATGAACAGCAAACTAATTTGCATAAATTATAATACTCCTCATTGCCATTGACTGCACTCAGCTATGAATATGAAGTGTATGAACTTCGAAAGTGCTTAGCATATATAAACAGAAATAATCTTAAACTTCTCTAACAAGCATGTTAGGGCAGACATTTTGTAATAAATATCTCCTTAACATTTAAATTCAGATTTTCTAAAAATTAATCCATCAAAATAATTATTTTAATTTGTTGTAATAAATAATTTGCAGCAGAATACTTTTCTAAATCACATTTATACAAAATCACAAAAGTATTCAGCAGGAAACAAATACTTATTTCTAAATGTCATACTTATACTGACAGCAATCTCCAGAGTAATGCTTGGGGTAAAAAGATAGCTTGCAGGATTTAAAGCATTATTGCAGTTGTTTATAAAATAATTAAAATGCAGAAGTTATTTAAATGTATTTAAATATATCATTTTAGCATGTATATTTTATTTCCATTTACAAAGTAAAAAAACAACAACTTAAAATTCTTTATAATATTTATCAGTTTGTTGCACATTGATTTTTTTATTACTCCACCTTGAAATTGATTTCTTTTTTTCCAAGAGGAGCAAACAATCATAAGTAAATTCTTTCATACCATTTTTAAATTAATAATATAATGTCTTTTATTAGAATACAGCACAAATAAATTATTATTGAAGCATAAAATTATTATTTTAAATCTTTCTTTTGTAGACTTAAGTAAAAAATTTTAAAACATCGATAAACATACTCTTTATATCAAAATATAGGTTTTTTTTGGAATTAAGACTTTTACTCAAGGTAAATAAACTTTGGATATTTAATATAAAATGGGTGTTTTATATAAAATATCAGGAAATTACTAACATTTGTAGTGTTATTATTGACACTAAGAATTTGAAATATATTGTGGCAAATTTATATTTAAAACAGACATTTTTGCATGCCGTGAAATTGACAGTAGCTTTTGCCTCATTACAATGACAACAATAATAACTGCTGAAGCAATCCAACATGGAAAATTTAAAAAATAACATTTTAAATATTGTAATACTTAAGTGGGATTACCAGTAAAGATGGCAGATATGGATGTTTCAGTTCCCTTGATGTTTCAATTCAGATAAGTGCGTCAAGATAGTTTTTAAATTATCCTACAATACTGAAGCTAGAAAAATAATAAAGTTTAAATAAAATTATACTTTTAAAATTTAACTGGAGGTTTTAAAATTCAACTGCTACAAATAGAAATAAAATTAAAACTCATTGAGGACCTTGAACAGGTGACAATCTCACCTACTTATATTATTTATCATGTGTCAATTTTACAAGGCTTGTTGTTAACTTTTTAATTATAACCACTTCCCTGATTAGTTTGAATCCTTGACTTATTTACAACTAGGAACAGTTGTTGGGTAAATATTTACCTAATTAATATTCAATTTTTAAAATAAATCAACTTTTTGTCTAGACAAAATCAAAAATTAATTAAAAATACTTCCTTGTTGCAAATAAAATAATCACATAAAATTACAGACATCATAATAAAATAAACATATTACATAATTAAAAATTACATTACATCTTTAATAGAATAAATATTATAAATAATATTTAATACATTTATTTTTGTTTAAATCTAAACAAATTTTAGAATAGAATATAAATTTTAAATTGTCTTTTAAGGTTAGATATTAAATAATATTTAAAAATAAATAATGTTAAAATTTAAAACTTTTATTCACTCATTTATTCATAATATGTTCAACTGTATATTATTTTAAAAAATCAAAGGCAAAACTCTCCATACAGCAGTGCCACCCTGTGCAACCAGAGTAATCAATGGATGCCAGAAGGTTTGTGCATAAATTCCCTATCCAGTGCCCACTCATCCAATATCCCCAGACTAGTTTCTGGCTTGTGGCCATCATCAGTGAGTAGCCTTTGATCTGAGAGCACTGCACCTAGATCCTAGGATCTAATGTAACCTAGGATCTAATGGTAGGATCTAATGCTAGTATAAGAGATGGTGATCATGTGATGTTTAGTATTTTAAAAATCCTATCTTTAATGATTAGCTTTATTAATTGTTTCTAAGTAAATTAATTTAAAATATTTAACTATAAGATTGTGTTAAAATTAGAATAAACTAAAATACCAGCAAACCAAAATATAGGGTTTGAAGCTGGTTTCTTAATTTTAAAATTAATACAAGCATTTTAAAACATTTTAAATGATTAAATCATGACTAACCTAGCATTATTAACTGAAAATGCATTATTTATCCTCTACATTACTAGCTATTTAAAAATTTAAAGACTTTAGCATATTAAACACTTATTTAAGCTAAAACTATTACAATTTCAGCTGTGTAAAAATTATTTTACAGCTGTACAACCTATAAAATACTGCTGTAGTAAGTTTTCTATGTGAAAATTATGGCATTACAAAGCTCTAATAGAAATCTATTCATGACAGAATTGAAGTATATAACATTTTTAGATGGCTTGGCACAAAACCTAACTTAACATTTAGCTTATGCCAAAACTTTTGTGTACTTTAGCTGTTGAGACAAAAAATGTGTCTAATCTAAGATCAGGGGATTGATGTCATGCTTATGTCATTATCGTAGATATTGTTTCTATGACATTTCTTATTATAAACTCAAATTCCCTTTGTTTCTATGGTTTTTCCTATTAAGAGTCAAATTTATTCATATATTCATTCAATAAATGTTCTTTTCTAACAAACCAGATTTTATGATGTTAAAATATATATTTTAAAACTTTACAAAAATAAATATTACAATATGTTTTTTGTTAAAAATTATAACCCCAAAAATTAAAACAAAGTACATTCAAAATCATATCTTTAATAAAATAAACATTCCTTTTAATCTATTTATCTATTTTTACATACCCCAATCAACATTTTAAATATTCATTTCAAATCACTTAAATATTTTAAGTCAATGGTTTTTAAAATACACATAATTGAATACTATCTAATCATACCAATATATAAGTACACATACATGCATACACATACTTTAAATAGTAATTTAATATCCTATGTGTTTATGTTTAAATTTTGCTTCTGAAATATATGCAGTAAATAAAAAGTCACCAACTAAATTTACATTAATACGTAATTTATTTTATTATTGCTGTTATATAAAACTATTTATGTATTTTTATTAATTTATATATAGAGTTTGCAAAACAAACTCTTAACAAGCTTTGGAGAATATCCTCAACCCCAGACCGATTTCTGCATCTAGCATCATCAATGAGGTGTTAGAATATTCATTAGATTGAAAATACTAGGAACTAGCCCAGCACTTTAGCTAATATATAACTATTCAGAAGAAACCAGTCTGGGGTTGAGGATATTCTCCAAAGCTTTTTAAGAGTTTGTTTTGCGAATTCTATATATTACTTTGTAAATACGAGCTTTATTAAAATTAGGTCATGTGACATCTGACTTGATTTTTTTTTATCAATTTTTATTAATGTATATCTAACATAGTACATGTACATCATAAAATAATATTTTGATACATTGCTTGTTCAAATTTGTATGACCATTTTATATTGTGATGCACTATTAAAACACAATTTGATAATAAGGTAAACTATTTTAATTACACCCGGGTCTCATTTTATGTGGTAGATAGGTTCCGCAAAAAACATGCATAAAAGAAGTCACATAAAAATAGACTTAACTTACATTAAAAATGTGGGATATGTTCCATAATTTTCAAAAATCACATAAAAGCAAAGCAACAAAGTAAAATTACTTTAAAATTCTCATAAAAAAATCAGGAAATAAAATATAACTAATAAAAAATTGATACAAGACAAACTTTTTTTATTAACTATTTAATTTTATTCAAAACAATATGTTTTTATGTGTAATTTATTTTACATTTTTTCAAACATATTTTAATCATTATCACTATTTGACAATCTGCGGATACATTTGTGAACTGATAAGAAATCAGATTTGTCACAAAAGGAAATACAATTAGTGCCAACTTCAGTCTCATGCTGTGTTTAATAAGTTCATCAACTGAAAAATTTTGTTCATGGCTTCAAGTCACTGTAAAACTGTCATTATTGTAGCAAATTTACAGTCTTTTTAAAGCTTAAAATGTACCATAAGGTGTAATTTATTTTACATTTTTTTAAACATATTTTAATCATTATCGCTATTTGACAATATGCAGATATGTTTGAGAACTGATTAGAAATCAGATTCATCATAAGAGCAAATAAATTAGCACCAACTTCAGTCTTGAGCTGTGTTTAATAAGTGCATCAACTGAAAAATTTCATTCATGGCTTCAAGTCACCCTAAAACTGTCATTATTGTAGCGAATTTATGGTCTTTTTTAAAATGTACCATTTTTTTTACATATTATAAATTATTTTGATAAAAATCTGCTGAAAATATAATTATTTTAGAAAAATTGTTAAGATTTTAGTAAAAATTCTTTACTTTTACATGAATGTAAAGTGAGAAAAAAATCAATGACATCCGAAGCATTTTGTAATAGGTTACAAAAGTTCTTTTTAGGTTATATAATATTTTTATAATTATAATTATAAATAGAAATTTATTTTTGAAAAAACTTTTGTTCGCTTTCATAATCTGACAAATTAATTTGCTTTTTACAAATGAATCTAATGCTAAAAGACTAATATATTTTTACTGCTGATTCTGTAATTGACCAATCAAAAGTTTAAAACTTTAACTCACTCAGCCAATAAAAAATTTTCAGTCTAAAAGTTAATGGTTTTCTGTCAACAATGCAATTGGTGATTAAGATTTGGGATGATGATTTTACTAATTGTTTATGAAGCTCACAATATTCAGACATACAACCATTTAGCTCTCATTGGCATTTAGGAGCTCATTCATAATTCGTGTCTTTAACAAATGATTGTCCAATTGATTAGAAAGTTGAAGACTTTCTCAAATCTTTTTTGCTGTGAAACTAATAGGTTCCAATTTTGTTTCATTATAGTTTTCAAAATCTTCTACAGTATCTAAATTTATTGCCTAATCTTTTCCCCACAGGCATTTAAAATATGTAAAATATAATGTGTGTATATAAAATGGAGAAATCCTGGTTTTAAGTGAAATATGAACTTCTTCATCACATAAAAAAACCCGCATAAAAATATATTAAGAAGAAACATGAATCGCATAACTTTAAAATCACATTAGACCCAGGTGTACTTTTGAAGTAATTTAAGTAATCTTAGAATTAAAATAAAAGAAATAAGCTAACAAAATTTTTATGTAGATAATGTCACCAAGTTTAAACTTATGTCCTAACACTACAATTTAATGTAATGGTACAAAGTCATGGATATGATGGAAAATCATCATCATCAACCCCAATTAATGAATCAAATTTAATATATAAAATTAAAAACAAATGATGAATGATTATAAATATCAATAAGAAAAAAGATTAACTATAAGTTCACCAGGATTACAGAAAAAATAATAATCATTCATCATCATGAATGATCAAAAACAAAATCAACAGTCAACATTGTGACTGGATTTGAAATGGGTCTACTATCTACTATAGACCAGGGTAATTATTTAGCCATTGCCAAACTTAGGGCAGCAATACAAATAATAATTTGGATGCAAAAACATAAGTGCTAATCCATCAGAATATAATAATTAACAAAATAATGTTGGGGATACAAAAAAATTCTGGTCATTATCAATGACCTGGCCATTTAGTACCATTAATGTATTGGCCAACTACAAACTTAATTTCTAATAATAAAAACTAAATAAAATATAGTATATAAACTTGAAAGGATATCTCCTTGCACCATACAGCATTAGAGAAGAAATGAAATCATCACCAACTGAAATATAAACCCCAGTCTGTATAACTGACAGAAAAAGCTCTATAACTATTACTGTGAGCAAGAGATATAATACAAACATATAATATTCTAAAACTATTTTAGGATTGGATAAATTCACTGGAATAACTTTACCGATGAAATATCAATTTATTAATAACAAATAAATTAAATTAAATTAATGTCAGTAGAATATGGCAATAATTATAAATTAAGCATTCTGATTTTGATTAAAATACAAAAATTGTAATACATGTATCTCAATAGGTTTACATAAAACACACCTACATATCCACACCCAGATGTGCCTATATAATATAACATGAACATATTTGGATGTCATAAACCTATAAAAAAATTCATTTATATAATACATATAAATTAATTTAACATATATGTGGTTTTAAATGTGCACACACTGGCATTTATGCCCTAGGGTATTTCATTTGTCAAAAAAATAATAAACTTACTAAACCATATTACATTTTCACAAGACATAATTAGTTCAATGTCAAAAACATATACATGAAACCAATGCACATATACATGCATATTACTATTATTCCCCTAAAAATAATAGGTATTAATTAATTCATTATTTCTAATGATAAGTAAAGCAATTTTTTTTAAAAAATATGTCTTCTTTGACAGTTCTTCATAAAAGTTTCTTTTTTTCTTCAAGTTACCTTTAATTGTAAATGTCTTTAAAAACAAGGTTACTAGAAAATCCTTTAAAAACTGTGTTTTTTTTCCTTCCTTTGCAATAAAAATTTTTGGAGCTTTCCTTTTTTCAGTTTAAAAATAAAATCACTTATGACTCAATTCAAACAAAATTTATTTGTTTTATTTTTAAATTAGAGATTGTAACTGCAAAGTATTTAAAACAATCATCATTTTCAATAAAGAAAGTTTCTGAGTTTCCCTTTTAATAAATAAAACTGGAAATGGTCATTTATTATTTTCTTTCATTAATCTAGTTTTAGTTGAATAATTTAGTCAAAATTATTTATATTCAAAACCAGCTGATATCTGTAGGTACTTTACATACATGATGCAGTACCTTTGTCTTTGCTTCTTTGCATATTGATAATGCATCTCTATATAATCCTTCAGCACTGGGATTTCTCTTAGTAAGCTGGTCCTTTCTAAAACAGTAGACTGGTTTATCATCTTCAGGAAAGATATAATTCGGTAACTGTTGGTATGCAGTCAGCTCTATTCAGTCTCTATAATTTGATGACTTCATATACTGTCTAGTTCACAATATATATGGGCTAATAAATCACAAAAAGTGGGTCCTGGCCACCATGTAAATTAAAACTCCATCATTGCACTAGCAGCAGCAGCTAACTTGTCCTCTGTTCCTTCAATTCTACTTTCATAGTAACTTTACTACTGTAAAACTATAATTTAATGTAATGAATTCTTTTTTCTTCCAACCTTTTATAGCCAGGAGTGGAATTTGAAAAACACAGTAATCAAAAGTAAGTTTTCTTTATCCTGATTGAAGAAAGTTAACATCTTTTTTCAATTCATGTTACTCCTTTCAAAAACAACTTTGTAAGATTTTATCAAAGATATTAATTTTAATCAAAAACATTATACAAGCTTTATTTTTTTTAACAAATTCTTAATCTATTTAAAAATAGATAGGGATATCCTATAATTACCAGTATTATCTATTTTAATATAAAAACAAACTTGTTTTAGACTTCAAATTCAGAATTAATAAACATTAAATAGATCTTTTTAAATGTTTATTTACAATAATTTTTTTAAAATTTAAAATTATTATTTAATTTTTAACTCTTATTTCAGTGTAATATAGTAAATATTTACAAAAAAATTGTGTTTATTTCTACTTTTATACACACACCACTACTATGTTGTATGCTATAAGACACATATAATTTCCATGTGACATTCATTGCACACTACTGGGGACTATGGAGTAAACAAGGGACAGATTTAGCCATTGAAGACCTTGGAGAATAGTAAAGTTTCAGCACCCAAGCATGTTTGCTAGCAACACACAGTTAAATTTTAAAATATTCTTAGTAAAAACGAAATTCATTAAAAAACAGAATAGCTCTCTCTCAAATTTAATATTTTAATAGCCAGCAGACTCTCAACAAATCTTAGATAGATAAACAATTATTTTGATAAATTCGTTGTAAGAAAATACATTTTAAAATCATATAATAAATGGGGAGGGGGGATGCATGTTTGTGGATTAATAAATTAATATGGAACCAAGCATTATCCAATTTCCTGACATAACTTGCATATACCTGAAGAGATTAATTAAATATTTACATTACAAAAAGGAATTAAATAAAACATTTACAGATACATAAAGAAAATTAACCCAAGCACAAGTTCAGCATGCATTAAAAGACAATTTAATAAATACATAAATATGGAGTATGAGAAAAAAAGATTAGTTATAGCCTGAAAGTTTCATGAGATCTCGGGTTAACTTTATTATCTCATTATGACAGATCAGTCCATGGGCACTTTGGTCTGGTCCAGTTGGAGCTTGATGGTACAGTGATAGGACATCGGATGGTGAATGAAAGATGGCCAAGTAACTGGTTCCTGAGGGAAAACAGCCTACTGCCCCTTTACCCCATCATTCTAAGGTTAAACTATCTCAAAACTTGATTTACTAACAAAGTAAGCAGGTAAGTCCGATGAAGCAAATAAAACAAGTAATCAGAAAATATGAATAATGTCCAAATTTTCAGAATTACAGAAATACAATTTTTCTGTCACAATATGCATCAGACTAATAATTAATTACAATAATCAATCAGCCCTATTTATATGCTCTCTCTGATTATCAAATCTAACACTGTGGTGATAAAATCCATTCATTAAATTTATTAATTAAATTGGAAAACAAGGAATGCACTTTTAATTAAATCTGCTTGTTAACTCTGTTATCTTAGTCTTATCAAAATCTACTAGTGAAACTGGTGCCAACATGTTAACATTAGCCACTATTGTTCTTTCCCTACCCTCTCTGTTTTAAAAAGAAAATGGCATGATTTTGAAAAACTAAAGTAAAATTTTTATATTTACAACTTTATTTTGAATTTAATGTCCAAAATCTATTTAATAATGATATTATTTTATTAAATACAAACAAATATAGCGAATATAATATCACAAAATAAACAGACCCAAAACAACTAACTTTAAACAACAATCATTTTCATAACCTTTTATAATATTATCGCAGAAACCCGGATACCCCATTAGACATATAAATTTAGGCAGGATATCAGTAAATATATGCACTACACACACAATATGATAAAATTAGAGTTTTGAATAAGGCATGAGGGTAGGAAACAGGAAGGCAAGGTGAAACTAAAATTTGTAAAGCATATCTTACTGTTTCACATTCCCTTAGTACGTCAAAAAAAATTTTTTTAAAAAAAGGTTTTATACTCAGTGTTCACTAGCGTATTTTGAATATCAACACAAAAAAAATTTGACAAGGGGCAATGAGATTTAATGATATACCTGAATCATATTTCAACATTTTTTCACTAGCAAATACGTATATATATTTTGATGCATTTTTTTTTGGATTGTTCAAATTCAAGTTAGAATATATATATATTTTAAAAGTTTATACAAGAGTGTCCAAATTCAGGCACAGGTAAATGTCCAAATTCAAGTTAACATGAATCAAAATTATATAAGAGTGTCCAAATTCAAGTTCTTTTTGTGGTGGCTTTTTATTTTATTTTATTTATATATATATATTTTCTTTTATTCTCCTGGGTCAGGTGGGTAGTATCAATCTCTCACATTTGGAGACTGTCCTCTTTGGTGGTGCAATTCCTTGTCTTGGCCTGGTGGTTTTTTGGCCCATGGACTAAAATCTAATGTAGTCAGGAACTCTGCCATCTCTTCTGAATTTTTAATTCTGCTTCTGGCCACCAGTTGTTGGATTGACAGTGGCATGTTTTGCTGGATGGTGCAAATAATATGCAGGTCAGAGAATGAAAAGGTGGTGAGCGATCTCAGATGGTTAACCTGCCGGATATAGAATTGTGGGTGTCTTTCTTTGACACTCCTGTATTTTTCTTGGGATATGGTGATGAAGATGCTACTCTGGTGTTCATCACTCCAGTAATGTCTCAATAAGGCCTTGCTATACTCGGTGAAGTCATCTGGTTTTTCTCTCTTTATGCTCCACCAGTCCTTTGCATAACCATGTATATAGTGGGTGGTGATCACAATTTGTTCTTCAGGCTCTGTATCATAGAATGTAAAGAAATCTTTCAGACTCTCCAGGTGTAAATGAGGGTTTTCCCTGATCTCCCCATGGAATATCTTTAAGTGGATGACCTTGGCCAACTGGGTTTGAATGTCTGGGTAGGCATCATGATTCTATGGATATTGGTGACCTTGGGGCTTTTGGTATTCTTATCTTCATTGACCAGTAGTAGAATGTTTGGGGTGATTTTTTTATTATCTTCGTCTTTTTTCGTTTTGTTAGTATTATCTTCTGTTTTGAGAATTAAAGTTTCCAAATTCAATTTTAGGTGAGACTCTCTTCTCTTTCATATTTATTTTCAAGTTTTTGTTGGAGCACTCCCTGTTTCTCATGGAGTTCTCTGACTTCGTTAAGTAGGAATACGATCAGTTCTCTTATTTTGCTCTTTTCTTTTTGGGCTTCTTCATGCCTGATTCTGGCTTCTTTGGCTTGTTGTCTGAAGAGGTCTTCTATATATCTTAACCAAAAGTCGGTATTTGTTGTCTGCTGGCTTATTTCTGCTACTGGTGTTGGAGACTCTGGAAATCTGGATGTGTCAATGTCTTTCTGTTCTAGCTCTTACATTTTGTTTTATTATTATTTTTTTATGTTATTATTACTATTATTATTATTTTTTGGAATGTTATTATAATTTATTAGCTATAAGTAGCAATTCTGGATCACTAATCTTCTGGGAGTTATTATTTTCTATATGTTTATAATTTGAAAGTTTTTTAACTAAACGTTTTCTTTATCAAACAATGGCGATTGGCTGTCTTCCACTCAATCTCTGGCCTTTCCGTTCATCTTTGTTTTATACTGTAACTGATTACACTATGCTGCTTTTTTGTTATTTTGGAAATATGACAAACTATTAATTATTATTTCCTCAAATTTCTTCTGCTGCTTGCTCAACTATTTAATTATTTGCTAGATTCAGGTATCTCAATGTCATTCCCCCTTGTTCAATGATTCCAGATGGATAGATTACAAAAGAAAACTTGTTTACACAAGTAGCTATACATAAATATTGACCAGCTCTGAAGTTGACAGCTTTACATGCATAAAACAATCAGTTCATCATCATTATTCCAAGATGCAATATCATCTGTGGCAACATCTATATCATTAACCTTCCCCAGGAATATTTAACTTAATTATTTTGTTTGATTCTGGACATTCAATTAGACAATCATACATTTTTATTTTTTACAACTGTTATTTGATACCAAACTATATATATGTTGTGCTATTTTGAAATTGTTTATTACAGTAATTAGCGCATATATATTTTTATAATACAACCAGAGCTGACAAAGGTTTACATATATATTGCTTGTGTCATACTATATTAAAATGAAAATTCTCCAAGTGATTGTTTAAATGCCTGAGCCAAACAAAATACCTATAATAATATCTTAAATATAAATCACAATATTGGAAATATTAAACTACAGGGAAATGGGTAATTAAAAGAGCTAAACACTATCAGGGGTTTGTGGGTGTTTAAATTGAAGCCCCATGTTGGGCACCAAGCCTGGGAAAAAAAATCCTATGTATTGGTCAAAACATGTTTATTCATCTAACATGAGCTGGAACTCACAAAATGTACTTCAAACCCAGTCAAGACCGAGATTTAGGTCAGGGACCAGCTTGGATTCGAACCCACTATCTAAGCCCCAGATCTAACACCTAATGAATAACATAATAGTGATGGGACATGAGAATTAATTTTAATCCAACCCACTAACAAAGCAGAGAAGACAATGAGACATCTATTAACTATGACTTAACTAAATTATCTACACTCATAGTTGTATGTGTGGAAGTGGAGGAAAAGGAATTTGAACTAATGAAACAAGTTAAGCAACAAAAAATAGTTTAATGTAATGACAAATTATTAATTTACATATAGGAATTAACTGCACACATTAGTATGTGTGTGAATGAGCAAGCAGTAGATGATTACATAGTGTCATTCATTCTATTATTTCTCATATGCTCTTTATTAGATAAATAATATATTATAAATAAGCACACATATTTGGTGGGTCCAATATTAAGATGCCAATCAACTATCAGAAAGAATTTACATAAAATTGCTATTTACACTTTTATATATGGTTCTGAAATGTGGTGACTAACATATGATTTCGGGGAGTGTTTCAAGATTCATTATATATATAAGAAAACTATTTCCACACCATTACAGTTGTGAAAATAAATAAAATATATTGATAACATATTTGATTATATGACAAAATATTTATGAAAATTCTCTTAATTAGCGCTGGTAAGAAGAATGATTTATTTTCCCCTAGGCAAATACTCTTGAATACAGAAATAAGTTACAATGGTGGGATTGTATAAGATTGAAATAAATTTAATTAATAAAACTAGTAATAGTTGGCATTTATATATATTTTGAGCAGAGCGGAATTTTAATAGTAGAGCATTAAAACTGGGCCATGAAGCAAAAGAAAGAAATATGAAGAAGTTTGTGGTGCTGACATAATAGCCTAAAAATAACAGGAAAAATCATGCTTCTGGATGAAAGACAAAGTGGATAGGCATGCCGTGGTCATCGCTGACATGCAGGCCTTTGATACGAAGAAAGTGGATAGGCATAGCATGTGCCAGACTTAGGGAATCACCACCAGAGGATTTTTATATGAAATAAATGATCCTGGGAAGATTAACTATCCTCAGGACAAGGCTTGAGAAAAAATCTATGGGTTCAAACTTGTCATAACCCCCAGATTAAGAAGCGCATATATATAAACATGAAGATAAGGCCGAATGTCAGTAACACAGTATGGGTAAATGTCACTAATGACATTGAATAAGTTTACTGCTTTAAAATGAATGACCCTTATTTGAATGCCATAATTTATATAATTAATTTGCTATGCCACTAGAATATATATATAGAGAGAGATTTCCCTAAATAAAATATACGTTAAGATTTTCTCTAGTAAAAGAAACATTAAGATTTACCCCCTTCCCTTTTCTGTTATTTAAAATAAATCAATCCCACCTTCGTTGATTTTACAATAACTGGAATATATAAGTACTGTATTTGATATTTTAAGAGTATATAAAAAAACTAGCAGTTATGTAGAAAACAAATAATAAGTCACAGAAATGAATAAATAATGTTAAAATTTCAAAGTGATAATTAGCCTAAGTTCTGGATTCACCCCGGGTAGAAAATCCAGAGTTAAACAAATATATTTTTTTATATTAAAACATAAATAAAATGTTGACTCGAAAACAATCTGCTGAGTGTATTAATTAATAATGCAATATATTGTAAGGGGACGTTAATTAATGGAGGTTTACTTTAAAAGAAAGAAAAGATTTTAGAAATTCAAAACATCAGATTGCATGAGATTGGCATATTAATAATAAAAACACATATATAAAATCAAGTAATAAATAAATGACTGCACCAAAATTAAAGAAAGTAAGAGCATATGAGAGAGAATTAAATTTATAGAAATTATTTGAGAGCAATTTACATATATATTAGAAATAAAGTTAAATAATGCATTAGAAGAAGTCTTGATAATAGAGTTTGAGATTAGTTAGACTAGTTTTACTGGAAGCTTGAAAATTTACTTTGCACTATTTTAAGAGTCCATATTTTAAAGTCTGCTCATGCATGGCAATTGGTTCTTAAATAACAGCAAGCTTTCATTCAGCATTCCACAATTCTCCAGTTGGGTTTCTCCTTCATTCTACGGGAACATGATATTACAGCAGTGGCAGATGATGACCCAATAGGGCCGAGAAGGGTGGTGGATTTACTACTACATCATTTTAAGTTTCACAGTGATGTGTAGTATGTTAACAATACAGTTCTCTCAATAGTAGCTAATCTGTTGGTTATTTAAAATTCGGCCATTTTAAACACTCTGCCAGGTATTTGAAGAATGCTTTTAATTACATAGTTTTAGCTTAAAATGTAATCTCTGATCTAAAATCTTAAGTTTCCTTTGTTTATTGTTTTTGAAAGATGCAACTGTAAGATAATGTCCAAAAATAAATTCAAATCTATTTTCAGATTAGAAATACATTTGACAAAAATGTTTATAACAAAAGAAAATCTTAATCCCCATTTTATTTTAAGTAAAAACATTGATTAAAAATACCTTCCCCAGATTAAAACAATAGTGTTTCCAATCCTTTAATTATACGGCTGCATCTTCCATTTTGGATTTTATAAAACATACATTTTAATAGGAAAAAAAAAGTATTTTAAAAAGAAAAAGTTTAAAAATGACGTATAATAAAATATTTACAAAAAATCAATATTATTAGTAAGTTTTTGCTCCTATATACATACATTTGAGCCGCACCTATAATACTTTTAAAAAAAAAGAACTAATAATTAATAAAAAGAATTAATAATAATTTTTAAAATGTTATTGAAACGTTAAAATTTTATAACTTAGGCATGCATCTCAAATATATACACAATATATATATATATACATGACAAAAGGAGCATGATGGGATATAGGGTTTGAATACAGGTTAGTAGATGGAACTATGAAGCTCGATCTTAAGCTAAGATTGACTGCTCTATTATATATATATATGTTGTATACATAATTGTTTGATCAATTTTTTTTACAAACCAATATTAAAAAATATAATAAAAGTGTTAAGACGAACATATGTTTTATATAATTAAAATAATATTGAATTCAAACAATATTTTAATATAATGTAAAAATACAGTATTAAAAGTAGGTGTAATTGTCTGTATATTAATTTTATTTAAATAATCTCAAGTTTTAAAAAATGTCCATCCAGTTTTCTTTCTATACTTATTGTTGTAATTCAAAAATTAACCCACACTGCCATGTTTCACATCTCATTAGACTCACAAAATTATCTATAAAATGATTTAACATATGTGTGAGTATGCACAGTTTTTCAGAAGACATTTGCAAAGATAGTTAATTTTAAAATTTATAACAAAATTACTAGACTGCACTTAAAAATGTGGCAAAAAATAAGATTGTTCAGTTAAAAGTATCAGATTCATCTTGGATAAGATAAAATGAAATGTATATTGAACAAATTCATTTGCTATTCAGAGTTACTTTTACTCATTATTGTCTTCTGGTATCATTAAAAGGCACTATTTGGTTAGCTGTATCTTGGATATAAATTTATCACTTGCATGCTTCTTGGGAGTTCTTGATGGGTATTGCAGCACCACCTAGTGGCACAGTATGGCTAACAAACTAGTACCAATAAGCTATCTGACTGCAGACAGTTGCTGAAGTGTTTATGGATTATAAAAATGTAAAAATGATAAAAAGTATAGTCTTGTTAATAAAGAATAAAAAATAATAATGACTGAAACCAAATCTAAAAAACTTTTGAAAAATAATAACTGTAAAAATGCAAAGTAATTCTGAATTAGATGAAGCATTCCATAATTACTCTAACTTATATTTAAACGACATTATCACCACTAATCTATATCATTATACTACAATGTCATTTCTATAAGCAATCAGTATTCGATGGTCCTCAAATTGTATAACATGGAGATCTAATTGACATCACTTTTTGGTATTCTTTGATTACTCATGACTATATAGACGAATAATCTAAACTCATTTCCTATTATTAATAACTCTGAAAAAAGTGTGATTTTTCTGTTTTTGTTGCTTTATAATGATTATAAAAATAAATAGAATGAAAAATATGAGATTAAAAATATGAGATAAAAGTCCATTTCAGTAGTAATCAACCTTTTTTACAATGTGGCTCTCATTTTAACTGTATTATTTTTATGTATCCTTTTTTAAATATTTAGAAGTGTGAAATTAGATTCCTTTTAAAATAAGTTTGGTATATATTTAAGGCCATATATTAATCTTATGAATTATACCCTAGATATACCTAAGTGAGAGGTAGTAGGAAGACTCAAAATTAAAAGCCTTAAAGTACCATTACATATTTTGGGATTTGAACTTTTTCACACGACCCTCAACTCTTCATGCCATCTCATATTTCTGACCCACCTGAGCACACACATGTTGAAAAGATAAATAATCACCAATATCCATATTTCCTGCCAAACCAGCAATCATTAGTTGGTCCAGATTACTATCTCCACACATATATACAATCAGTGCTCAGCTTTATATTAAGATAGCCAATTTTCATACTTTAATGGGCAGGCTTCAATCCACTCCATACTCCAACTCTTCAACCATCCATCCAATTAAAAATCTGATGATGGAATGCTCAAAGGTCATATTGAGGCTGAAATTTTCATCACACCCATGTTGACCTACAGTCAATCTGACCCCTCATGTACAGGACATAATTCATTTAATACATATATGAGAGATGGACAGACATCTCTACAATGTAATAATTGAAATATAGGCTTATTATATACCTGTATCAATATATGTAATATATAGGGTATATGAGCACAGAATTTCACATGACCACCACTCTCCACTCTATCTCATAACACTGATACACTTGAACACATATATGTAAAAAAAAACACACCAATATACGTATTTCATGTTAAACCAGCAATCATCAGTTGGTCCAGATTACCATCTCCATACATATATGCAATAAGTGCTCAGATATATATTAAGATAGCCAGTCTTCATACTTTAATGGACAGACTTCAATTCATTCAACACTCCAACTCTTCAACCGTCCACCCAATTGTTGTAAAAATTATTGTAAAAAAATAAATTTTGAATTTTAATGTATTGCTTATGATGATAAGATTTCTTTCTAATAATTTTCTTAAGTATAGATGACAACCAAGAAGGAAAATCATTACAAGAAACATGGTTTTTTTTGGGTATATAAAAGTCAATCAAATCAATAAATATTTGATTAAATAAGTCCATATTATACTTAATAACTGATGATGAAATAATAACTATCAGTCAAAATTAGAAATTTCCTTACACAGACTAAAATAATCCCCTTCTTTGTAACATCTTTTAATATTTAGAGGACGAGACTATTTAAAAAAAAATTTATACTAAGAAAAATTTAATAGGTGGGTGATATAAATTAATAGGAAAAGTCAGAGATGAAACACAAAAACATTTAATTTCAAATAACTTAATTAAAACATAATCAAGTATTCTATTATGAGAATTTGTTGGTTTAATTTCAAAAAAGTAAAAAACTGGAACATTCTATATCCTTTGGGTGAAAGTGGTGAAGCATTAGCAGAAGCATTACTGAATAACTCAGGAATGTTAAAGTCTCCAGTAATGACAACATTCATCTTATAAACAATCATAAATTCTTCAAAAGATCAAAATAAGGCATCCAAGTAAGATAAAGAAACGTTGGTCTGATATAAATATTTCCTAGTAAAAATGTAATATGATGACCAAAGGAACTGTCACACCATGTAGATCAGCGGTGGGCAATTGTTTTGGCTCAAGAGACTTAGAGGCTGGTAGAGGACTGAATCAGGGGCCACATTGTGGAAGAGAAGGTTAGCGGAGGGCCGCACCTTTTTTTTCATGACACAATAAACACACTGCTGTATTACCAAAGAAATATTTGTTTGTCCATTCTTTATTAAACACATGATATTCATCACCGATTTTACATTTTTTTGGAGGGTTCATGGTTTCACTAAAGTTGGAAATGTATATATTTGCTAATGCAAAGACAAAATTAAAATTAATCAGATCAACTGAAAAAGCACTGCACAACGTATCTACACTGCACATGTGTATTGATGTGGCCATCCTAGTGGAAAATAAGAGATGAATCTTTAATCATGCATAGGAAGGAAATCTCAGTTCAAGGTGGATTTTTCTGATTGTCTTGGCAGGCTGCATAAAAACTCTTAGCGAGCCGCTATTTGCCCACCCCTGATGTAGATTCTCAGTAGATAAATTCTAATATTTACTTTATGATATTAATCTATTATAAAAAACTTTAGAACATACAAAAATGGGTTATCATGCATTTTTCTATTAAGCCAAGTTGCAGTAAGGAAAAAAAACCCACAATTTTTTGAACTAAAAAAAAGTTTTAATTCGATTTCATTTAGTTTTCATTCCTCTAATGTGGTCATAAAAACAAGAAAAACCATCCCCGTATATAAACTAATATTATTAACATTATCATGATTTTCACATGATCACCATTCTTTATGATTACACAAGCTGATGAAACAGAAGCAAAACTCTCCATACCGTAGAGCCATTCAGTAGGGCATTACCATATGAAGAGTTTTGCCACTGTGTGATCATGCTTTTCATTATATGCCTTATGATAGTTTCTGCTGTAATAAATCCTAATTTTAATTGGACGATCCTTAGAAAAACAAATTGTTTCAACAGAAGGAAAATAGCATTGAATACTTTTATTAGAATTAGACCAATAATTTGATGCCTTGTTACAAAGTTGTGACATCTTAATAATCAGGGTATGAATTTGTGAAATAGAAAAAGATTGTATGACTTCTAAAGTGAAATGTTCAGAACATGAAATAATCACATGATCACCATCTCCTATACTAGCACATTATTGTTATTAAACAAGCTATTAAATAAGCTATTGAGCTTAGATTGAAAATATTATTGGGTTTTCAATTTCATTCTCATAGTTTTGTAATTAAGTAGAGATAAAAGGTGGCTGATGGAGGGTTTCCAGATCCTAAGATCGAGGTGCAGTGCTCTCAGATCCAAAGTTTCTCACTGATGAAGGCCACAAGCCAGAAACTAGTCTGGGAATATTGGATGAGTAGGCATTAGATAGGGATTTTATGCACAAGCCTTCTGAAATCCATTCCATTGATTACTCTGGTTGGCACAGGGTGGCACTACTGTATGGAGAGTTTTGCCTTGTTTAAACATGAAATATCATTCAGGCATGTATCTATGTATTTTAAATCAGTCATGTTGGTGGATGTAATAAAACAATTAGCTTTAAATGGAAGATTCCAATTTAGCCTTATAAATCAATTCATCCTACACATTAGTATTTATCGCATTATCAGCTTTTCTGGTTTGTACCGTTATAGAACAAATATCATAATTACCATAATCATTTTTATAGTATCTGCTTTGTATCTACTGATAATCTATTGCTAGATTTTAAGATAGAATCTATTTATTATATTCAATAGAATTCATTTTAGCATCCAAATCTGAAATATGATCACAAGAAGACATTATTATCATATCTGAAATTTCTTCTGTAAATATACCATAATCGATAATTGAAATGTGACTATCAGAATCCATATGTTTGATAAAGTTTCATTCACTGTGTTTAGGATCTAAACTTGTGATCTTATTGGCTAGAGGGAGAGTTGAGTCACTATCCATTTACCAAATCATTAATAAGCTCGTTATTAATGTCTAAAAATTCCATTCTGGAAGGTATTTCTAACATTGACCAGAACACTTAATCCCCAAGGATGTATCATAAATAATCATAGAGCAATTATGGCAAATGGAAATGTCTGGAATTTTATCTTGATCAGGAATAAGCTGATTAACTGTATTACTCAAAGAGAGATGATCTGAATGAGAAATTGGTGGACTTGAAAGAGATGATAGACAATCCTGCAGGACATGCAGGTACATTTACCATGTTTGCCTTCTGGCGATCCATTACACATTCTTGTTAGGCAACAATACCAGGAGATATCCATCCACATTTACTAATAAATTATGCCTGTTAAAAACACAGGATAACAACATAGTCCCTCCAGACTTTTTTGCTGCCACCTGGTCACTCATTAGGGAGTAGTCCAATCTATAAGCTGCCACAACCACAGTAGGCAGTACTAACAACTTTCGGACATTTCATCTGCTTCATAATACAAGTATCCACATGAAATACTATGTTCCAGACATCCTCATTAGAATAATTCAATATCACAAAAGGCTGTCTAAAACAAACCAGTTAAGCTCTAGGCAAATGAACTTTAATTCAAATGATATGAATATTTATATATATATATTCTATGCTATGTTGTACAAAAATAAAGTATTAATAACAATCATTTATAATTACCAATGTTCATACTTATACATCATAAAATAATTATATACAAAATCTATGTTTGTATGATTGTACTGTAATTAGCAATGTTAATCAGATTCATATAATGATCAACGAATCATTACATTTGAAATGCTTCCGTAACCCTGGCAAAATCTTTATAAAACATTTTTAAAACTTATAAAATACGTCTTTTAGTCAATAAAGTATATTGTTGAAACAACAATAACAATAATAGTAATAATAATAATTCTCCCAGCATGCAATGTATGCTGAACTAGTGTTTTTTTCAGTTTCCCAAGATGCAATTCATGCTGACTAGTATTTTTCCATTTTTTTTTTCCATGTGGAACTTATGTAACAAATGAGCCCAATTTTTATTGAGACCATATGCCAACCTAACACCAACTTCGACTCCTCCTCCAATATGTTTTTAATCATACTATCATGCGTTTCCACATATTTCTCTGAATATCACATTTAAAAATTCTATGTAAACTTAATTTGACATAGGAATCTTGTTATGCAATAATTATTATTTTTTAATTAATGTAAATCATGTTTTCTTTTCTATCATAATCAAGATTGTAAACTTTTATATCATGAATCATTTGTCTCTAAGACCTAAGGTTTTCAAATGTAACTTATGTAACCCTCCATTTATTGAATTGTATAACCGCTAATTTGGAAATAATAATATCGTTGTTTTTTTTTTACTTTTCTTTTAAAACATAAAGCTTTTTTTGCCCTATGTCATAGCATCGGCCGGGACGCGAACCCACAACAATCTGCAACCAACTATTTGCTTGCAAGGCAGCTGTCATGAGCTCTCGGCTAACAACGCATTTTAATTGTTAATTTAAAAGATATCTACGTCGTTTCCACTCCCCTCATTTTAATATTAAAATAGGACGGTTAACTTTTCCTTACAATTAATTATTTTTAAAATCATTTAGAAAGAGAGGGAGTGGGAGGGGGGGAGAAAAGAAAAAATAAACTATTTTTTATTCGGACTTTATATAAGTATAAATAATAATAATAATAAAAAGAATTATTACATAAAATTTAAAACTATATATATACATTTGCATACATAAAAGAACTTTCTAGAAAATATAATTTTAGACTATTTCATAGCTTTCTCTTTCATTAGTGAGAACTTAAGATTGTAAATTAAATCCTATGTACTTCTTCTTTGCCTATATAAAATATTTAAAGACATTTAATAAACCAATCTTACAGATTCATTATCACGTTTCAGTAATAAAATTTATTTGTTTTGGGGCTAAAAAAAACTTGAGAATAATTGTTCTCTCATTTTCTTTTCTTCTCTCATAACATATAGTAATTTTTTTTTTAATATTGGTGTGACGCTCATCTCAACTTCGCTCTACTGCAAATATCCCAAATCTACAAATTCTCGCCGCTCTATTATGTATATAACAGAAAACTATTTGTCTACACGGCTATTTTAATAGTTCAACCAAAGAACTGGTTAAAAAGAAAAGTTAAAACAGCTGCGTAGTCAAGAAATTGTATTTTTTTAAATTTTCTTTAAATATATTTTACAATGTTTTTATATATACAGTATATATAACATTCTGAGATCAATTTATTGCAACAGTTTAAATATATTTGATACGCCCTCTAGCGACAACCCTTGACAATACTTTATACAATTTACAAAATTCAATTATTATTAACCAATTGCAATGAATTGATTTCAAAATGTTACATATAAAACATTTAGCATTGGAAATTCTTATTTATATATATATATTGTAATGGGAATGAAAAAATGCAACAATAATGTAAATCAGGCGTGTCAAACTCATTCAAACAACGGGTCATTTAATGCGACTAGTAAGATTCTCGCGGGCCACATCACACAAAATTTCTTAATGCAAAAATATAAGTGGAGTAAATAAAACATATTATGTAGTTTAGTGAATTCAGTTCAATAATATAGAATTGATATAGTAGTGCTTTTATTTAAACATTTATTTTATTTGATTATATATTTAAAAAAAGTACAATTTATTGTTTTTACCGGAAACTTGCCAGCGCTTTCCTCCTGCTAGTTGTCCAATATCTGGATTCAAAGACTGAGACAAACAATTTTTATTATGGCAGATAGATATTTATCATTTAATCTTGATCTGTAAGCTGTTTTATTTAATTTCATGCATGAAAATAATTGCTCACATAAGTATGTACTTCCAAAAAAAAAAAAAAATTTGTGCAGCAATTTTTTTAATTTCCAGATATCTTTCATTAGGAATATATTTTGGGAGTTCCTACGTCTCAATATTTGTTTTTTAAAATCGAATCATTCTGGAAATCAATTAATTCTAGTTGTATCAAAGTCGGAGCTTTTTCAACTTCAAAGGCAAAAGATCCATTGAAAAGAGGAAAAAATTATTCTAACTCCTTGAAATCGTCAAAACGTTTATCGAATTCGTTTTTTATTTGTTCAATTTTTGCAGAGTATTGTGTAAACGAGCAACTTTGATTTTGTGCTTTTAACTGCTCACAAATAGAAAAATACATCAAAACGTTGTACAAAGCTTGCAACTGCATCGTTCATGTTCGCTATCAATTAATCTTTGCCTTGCAATGTAACATTAAGATTATTCGGATGGCCTGTAATATTTATTAAGAATGCTAGGTCTTGTACCCACAATGGATCTTTTTTAATCGATATATTTTCGTTGTTTTCATCTTTCACTTCAAAAAATAATATTATTTCCTCCAAAAGCAGATAGAAGCTCTTTGGGATGTTGGGGCAGGACAACCAACAAACTTCTGTGTAATAAAGAAGATCCTCGAATTTAGATTCTAAATATTTAAGGAATGAAGTAAATTGGCAATGGTTAAGTGCTATCGATTGAATAAAGTTGACTATCTTTGTAACTGTTTTAAGTATTTGGTCCATTTTTAATAATTTTAAACAGAGAACTTGTTGGTGAATGAGGCAATGAAAATTTTTGATGTTTGGTTTATCTGGATACTCATCTTGTAATTTCCTTGTCAGTCTTGACCCAAAACCTTTAGTTTCATCTGTCATCGATTTAGCACCATCATTTATCACAGAAACAAGCTTGTCAAGAGGCAAGTTAAATTTTTCTAAAATGCTCCATATGGAATCAAAAAATATATTCACCCGAAGAGGGATGAATTCCAACAATTCTTTGGTAATCCACGGTATTATCACAACCACAAAAAAAAAAACCCAGCAACTTGTGCAACATCTCTTATATCCATGCTTTTATCAATCACAATTGAAAAGAACTGGATTTTGGTAGACATTTCCTGTAGTTGCAAAGTGATGTCATCTGCTACTTCGGTAATTGTATCTGCCATCATATTTCTTGATAATGAGATGTCTTGAAATGCCTGTACCTTTTCTGGACACACAAATTTTTGATTAAAGAACCATCAATAAATAATTTTGAATGTTCTGCTAATAAATAGCTTATTTCATAATTACTTCTTGTTACTGATTCTTTACTTTTCATGAATTTTGTAAGGACTCCTTGCTGGCTACTTAATGAATTCTTCATCATTATCTCTTATTTTTGCTTCAAAGCATGAAAATTGTTCTTCGTGATTAGTGCTATAATGTCGCTTAATGTTGTATTCTTTAGCAACACTAATCATTTCTTTGCAAATTAAGCACACAATCTTATTGTTCACTTCCGTACAAAAATAGTTCAGTCCCCACCTTTCTTGAAATTTTTTTCCCTGGTCATCAATCTTTCATTTTTTATTTAGTGTTGGAAGTGGCATTTTCTGTAATAAAAAT
Source organism: Epiperipatus broadwayi (assembly GCA_028023455.1). NCBI lineage: Eukaryota > Metazoa > Onychophora > Udeonychophora > Euonychophora > Peripatidae > Epiperipatus > Epiperipatus broadwayi. Next base: position 9,805,594 of record JAQFVV010006208.1, on the reverse strand, counting down.
AGGGCTTTAGATTTAAATTTTTAAAATTAAAAACATTGCAACTACATTTACTTATATTTTTTGAATGAGTTATAAAAGAAAATAACCCATACATTTTTAACGCACCGATCGGAACACAGAAAATTCAAAGAAAAAAACAACATCTGCAGATAGGATTGCTATATCGGTGGTGCGAATAGCTGACTAAAGTTTTGCTGGGATGTATTTATGTTCTTGGAAGTACAGCAGCACATTATTAATGTTGCCAGCTTTGGTATTCATCATATCTCAAACGCTTCATCATCATAAAAGCTTGTTGTCAAAAATATTTAGCTAGCCGTGTAACCAAGAATTTTAAATTAGCTATGTATGTAACCAACAATTATTGTATATATTTTAGTTCATGTAATTAAATATAAAAGTTTGTTTTTTAAAATTAATTTATTGTTTGCAACATATTGTTCTGTTTTCATTTTATTGCATAGAATCGTAGCTGCGGGCCATGAAAAATCAGGTCGAGGGTCACATGCAGTAACAGACTCCTAATTTGACATGTCAGATGTAAATGAATACTTGTAGATAATGACAGCTATTGATATCAGATAGATGTATCATTTATAATGGAATAAAATTATGGCCAAATGTAAATATAGTAAACAACATATTAATAGCAATGAAGATATTACTCATATTGGATATTATTAGAAGTAGAATGGAAAGTGCAGGCAAGTGCTAAATCTAAGTAATAATGTTATTCTCTGCCGGTATTCATCTTGAGCAATCATTATTTGTGACAGAATAAGCGATATATAATCGTCATGTCTCATAGTGGATTAGTGTTTTTAACTGAATCAAAAAATGCATCATATATAAAATCAATAATATAAGCAATAATTATGAATACTCATAAGTGTTTTGTGACGCTATAAATAATGCAATCTTATGTAAATACATGAAAATTAACCTGTTGCAACACATTGGTGAGAAAATGCAAGAAATGAATGCTGCATGCATGTACACAAGTACTATGTACAAAGTTTAATATATTAAAATGTATATAAATGTGTATAATTAAATGGAGACTATATAGAATGGAGACTATATAGATGATCATAATCTTGAGGACATCTAGTACAGGATAATCAAATATTAATATCATCTATATTCTTTATTACATTTTACAATGCTTTTTTACAATTCACTATTGACAGTTTCGATTGCCCCAGCAATCTTCTTCAGAATATGGATTTGACAATGCAATAAGAAAGATAAAGTTATGATACTTCATAATCAAATATTATATGAATAAACATCAAATCATTCTCCAAACTTTAAAAAATTTAAGTTGTCTTCTGTGAATAAATCTGTAAAAGTCCACATCTCAAACAGCCAGCCCGTAAAGGTATCTCTTTGAACAAATCTGAAAATTTAAATAAACTATTTGAGATGTGGAGTTTTATATATCTAATCACAGTGGGAATAGTTGAACTTTCTTACCATTTGGTGAGAGATTTGATATTTAATTTCAGTTAGCATTATGGTATAGACTGAGATTATTTCTTATATGAATAAAGTATATGGACATAAATGTGGTTCTTTTGATTACAGAGTTGGTTTGCTGTGAAATTTTTAATTTTAGGCACCAGCTACATAATTTTAAAGAGAATGTATCAAATTTTGTTATTGATGGGTGAGAAAAGAAGATAAAACAAGAGTACAGCCATAGCAAGGCTAAAAAGAAGAGGAGAAGGCATAAAAAAGAAAATAACAGGGAAAGAAATGTCAAATCTGGTGCGATCATGGGAAGACAGAGTACCAAATTACGCTCCGCAGAACTGTCCTAAGATAACAGTGTTGCTGGAAGGGATTGAGGGAACAGCCTTATTGGACTCAGGGAGTCAAATCTCCATGATATCAGAGGAATTATACCATTGCATATTAAAAAAAATTCCGAAGGTCGAGATCCTCCCATTGAAACTCACCCAAGTAACACTAGCAAACAATCGCAAAGTAAAACTTGCGCCGAGACAAATCTGGCTGGAATTAGAAATCAACGGTCAAGTAACCCCCCATGGTGGTGCTCGATTCAGACTTCTTGCATAGGAGCAAATATATACTAGTCTATGAAAAGGAACTTGTCATATGCAATGGCCAAGAAACCATATTTTACCCCCTCAGCTATATCATGACAAATGGACATGTTGCCTTAATCAGTCTGTCCCAGATATGCTGGTAGAAAAGGTGAATGAAGTGAGATCGTTCTCTGTGGAAGGTAAAGAAAGAATTAAAGCAATAATGCAGAACTATAGTGATATATTCTCAGAAAATCTTGGGATTATTGGGGGGTACCAACAAAGAATTAAACTAAAGCCAGGGGAACCATTCCAAGCACGATCATACCCTATACCTCATCAGTTCAAAGAGGAGGTGGAAAAGCAGTTGGAGTGGGGAATTATTGAAAAATGTTCTTCTCCTTATTGCAATCCCCTAGATAGGGCCACAATACCCGATTGTACCATCCCACAACCCATGCATGATTTATTAATGAAGTTTAAAGAAAAGAAAGTCTTTTCAACATTCAATTTGACTACCAGTTATTGGCAGATCGAGATGCACCCAGCGGACCGTCAGTACACAGCTTTTAGATATGGAGGGCATTCTTATCAATTTAACCGAATGCCTTTCAGTTTGGTCAACAGTGGAGCCAGTTTGATTTTTAGTTAATATAGTTTATTTATTTTTAAATGTGTAGAATGGGGATCATTTGTGTGTTATTATCTATTTAATTAATGCAAAAGTAAAATTGGAAGAAATATAGTCACATACAGATTACTAATCCAGATTAAAAAAAGAAATTGTAAACGTAAATGATTATGATCAGAATGCTAATTAAAGATGGCCAAAATAATTTATATAAAAAGAGATTTTGTAATTTAAAACTAATAAAGAATCCACAAGATTATCACCTAATATTTTTGATAAAACAAAAGATAAGGACATATGTGTAGAAGTCTAAAAATTGGCCAAGGCTTTAAAAGGGACAAAAAAACTTTGAACAGGGTCATGTCTGTTTATTCTTTGGCTGGCCTTGGATCACAAATGATCCAGGACCACTCTATGCTGAAATAATTCATCATGCGGGAGTAGACTGGAGTATTTGTCGACATCTTTCATCATGAAGACATCAATCCAAAAAGCTTTTATGACTAGCCTTAGAATGGCCCAAGAACAGTTTAAAACCAAAGGCCATAAACTCTTACAATCCAGGAAATAAGTGCGTACTACAAAATTTACTGGTAAGCTAAGATCTTATTCATATCCCAATTGTGTTTACTTAATGTCTGCAAATGAAATTTAACTATAGAACTAATGAGAAGCTTCAAATACCAATATAGATATTCACTGTTTTATTATTCAATGAACCTTTTAGAAGAAACTTAAGTTTAACGTGAATTCTAATTATTTGATTAATATTATTTGGATTAGCATGTGGATATTCTTTCTAGCTTAGTAACAATTCTCATTTAAATATGATAATTTGTTATAATAAAAATATACATCTTTATTAATAATTTTCATTGTGCATTATTAATTTTAAGTTTAATAGATTTATTGTTAATTAATTGTGTGAGAAATGAATATGTTACCATTGCCAATATGCTTATTTAAAAATTAAGCCCTGAAAAAAATTCATATAAAAGCTTTAAAATAACAAGAAATGGAATTCTCAACGGATCAGTGAATTTTTATGTAGAATTCTGATGCCCTATTCTAAATTATAAACTTATATTAAACGTAATCACTGTTTCAGCATGGATAAATTAATTATAGAAGCATATCAGAAAATATTGATAATAACGAAAGTAGAATTTTTTTTTTTTACATTTGTAAAAGTAAAACAGTAGTCAAAAATTGTCTTGGAAAATTATTATTAGTTAATATGATATCCCCCCCTTAGTTAACTAAGTAAAATAAAACTATTAAATAAATACTTAATGATTTAAAATTAATTTGTGGATATCAGAAAAAAATAAAATAGAAGTTATCGTCTTATGTTTAATTTGAATAAAAATATATAACTTTTTTTTTCTCATGTGTCACAGCATCAGCCAGGAATCGAACCCGCTGACTTCTCGACCACCAATGCTTGACTAAAATTATATATTAAATTAAAATATCTAGCAAACATTTGTTGATTGGCACTGGAATAAGTCTGTCTGAATATTTTAAGTTTTTTTTTTTATGCTGATTTATTTTAAGAATTAAAATATTTGTCTTTGTTGTTTTGCTCGAAATAATAATACATGCAGTGCTGGATTTAGACTTGATAAGGCTCTAAGCTATATAAAGTCCTGAGGTCCCTACCGTTTTGAATTATGCTAACTAATCTCAGAAAGACTTTAATATATATATATACCTTTATAAGAGATATACATTGTTTAATTTTTATTAAAAGAAATAATAAAGAATGTGTTTACAAAATCACAGAAATTATATTATATGATCCTCTAAAAGACTCTATGTTTCAACTTAAAACATTTTTTTTTCTTTATTTCCCAAATGCAAAATCATTTATTACGTCATCAAAAGATAGGCTGCATAACATGTAAAATTATCATTTTAATATCCATATTTTACCCTTAACAGTAATGCCAAAAGACACGTAATATATATTTATCTTACAGCTTACCCTGAGAATGACAGAACGGACTAAAGTTAATAAAAGTTGGAAGTTGACCTATATCAAGGTGATTATTTTATTCAATTTAAATAGGCTACAACAAGTTAGAATAAATAAAAACCTGAGATAATATACCCAAAATAATATTAATAAAATTAGAAAATTATTAGGGGGAAAATTATATAAATATATTAAAAGAAAATTATATTTGTAAAAAAAATAGGAATTTTTGGAGGCCCAGCAAATTGCGAGGCCCTAAGCTGTATCTTATTTAACTGGTAAACATGAAGTTACCAGGTCACAACAAAATTCGAATTTTGTTTCAAATTTTTCTCACCAGAGGGTTTCTTATCGAATTACTGTCCATTGTAGTTTTCGTTTATAGAAAATATAAAATTCGCAAAGCAAATTCCTATAGGTAGGATTGGAATAAAATATTGCTGGTAGTGTGAAATTGTTACGAAATATTTTCATCGAAAATATCACCGAGGAGCAATTTGAAGTCATTGGATATTTGGTGGGATAAAGAGAAATTCAGGAAAGTATTTCTTGGTAGAGGTCCTCAAACGATCAGTTGTGACTCTCGAAGCAAAAATACAAGAATATATTTCGCCAGGGACCCACCTTATTACAGAGGGGGTGCATACAACAACTTAAGCATGATCCGTAATAGTGTATATATGCACTCTGTCATCGTACACCAGGAGAACTTTGTTGATCCTCACGACCCTGATATCCACACACAAAATATGGAAAATATGTGGATGAGAGCTAAACGCAAGCTCAAACAGTGTGGTACCAGCATTACTTTATTCGAATCCTACCTACAGGAATTTGCTTTTAGGACTCTCCATGACTGACGCTGTCTTTGCGAATTTTGTCGCTATTATAAGCGAAAACTACAATGGACAGTAATTATGAATGTTGTTAGATATATTGTTATTATTTTAATAAATGATTTTTTATAATATAATTATTAATTATTTTTTTATATTATAATTTTATGCCGCTATGTATTTGATATTTCACAACAAATTTTTAAGTAATTCGACAAGAAACACTCTGGTGGAAAAAATTTGAACTACAAAGTTTTGTTGTGACCTGGTAACTTAACTTACATCTAAATCTGATGCTGGATATATATTAATTCAAAATTGATTTTGAAACTAAAGATTTGATTTACAAATATTTTCATTAATTCTTATAGTGCATGATCAAAAAAATATAATACATCCATTACTTTTTATGTATTTCAAACATTAACATTTAATATCAATTACCAATATCTGTTGTTTTTTAATCTACAGGACCAAATAGATGACTCTAATCTGGATAAATTTTCAGTTATGATGTAACAAAGGATAAAACCCTGGCATATCTTACCCTACCTTCAAATAATGGACTAATCTAGATTCCATCTTATCTAGATCAGATTGAGCATTCATTACCATGAAACTATGCACATGCAGAGAGGCCAATAGATAATGATGCTTACTGAATTCAGATGTTTCCATTAAGAATAAGGATCTGGCGATAAATAATCAAACCTTTTGAAGATAGTGTCAGAGAACAACTGATACAAAGCTGAAAGGCAGAATCCATGTTTTCCAGAGAACTACGATCACAGAGCTACAAAATACATATTTTCCATACTCATTCTAAGGGAAATACTATCACAGAGCTGAAAGACAATATCTAAATTCTCTGGAGAATAGCAGTTAAGCTAAGTTGTTGACACAATGAGGCAAGTCCATATTCAGAACTGGAAGCTGCTAAAACCAAATACTGACATGGGGCAAGCGGGAAAGTACATCCAGAAGTGTCACCAGACCTACTCATGAGGCAGGCTGTCACAGTATAGCTTAAAATGATAGTTCGCTTTAGAACTAGGAGCTATACCTCACCAATGGTAGCCGGTAGAGTGTAATCATTGTAAATATACACGATTATATATTTGTTTTCATGTTTCATTAATAAATATATTAAAAAAACATATTTACATGCATTTGTGTTTTTATATATAATCTGGATTAAACACAACAAATCATATTAAAACTGGAAGATCAAACTATAGCCATGTAATCTAGCAAACAATAGTAGGACTTTTTTGAGCTAGTTTAAAATAAAAGTGATATTCATTTTTAGTTCAATACTTGGATTGTTATAAGAGTTAGTATTTAAACAAATACTATACAGAGGCTAAACTCTCTATACAGTAGCACCATCTAGTGCAAGCCAGAGTAATCAATGGATGCAAGAAAGTTTGCACTGAGTGGCATTTCTTTGTGGAGAGTTTAGCCTCTGTGTAAATAGCTTGTGTAAGCATAGAGAATGGTGATCATGTGATGTTTAGTAATAAATACTATATATGTCTAAGGATTTGATGTGCAACAACCCTTGTGAAATAAGCTTGAAATATAAATGAGAAATTTTATCCAATAATCTGGATATAAATTTTAGTTGTGATGTAACCAAGGCTACAATAAATTAAAACTGAAAAATCAAACTAAAAGCACATGAATCTAGCAAATACATATATAAAAGAAAATACTAATTGTTTAAATTTAGTAAAATTTATTGCATCAAATATACTTTCAACATTTCCATGTTATAATCATAATTAGTTTGCTAAATCCATTAATTTCTTGTTGATTTGCATGCTATTTAATTTTTGATTCATTAAATATTCATTTTGTGTAATGAACCATGCCTCTTTTATTTTAGGGCTTGCAATCTGAATCTTTCTTCACACATAATTTTAACACCATCCTTATCACAACCATATTCTCTTTCATGATTATAAAAGACCGATAAGTTTGCAGTATTGGTCTTTACCTTAGATTTTCTATACATTAATGAATTCCAAGTCATTCTAGTTTTAAGATTTGCCTTTCATCTCACCACAGTATATATATGGTCAGTCTTTTTAGCTGCCGGTTACTGTGGAGACCATAGTGGGCCAGTCCAATGTTAGAATTTTATCTTTTATGTCATTAATAAGCTTATTCAAATTTATGGGGATTCTGAATCTGACATTAAATTTGTCTGAGCAAATTTATACTATTTTATTACCCATATGTGATAAATATTAAAGAATAATCCTGCTTTTATTACCATCTCTACAATCAACAGTTTATTACTTTTGTTTTGAATTGCTTTATATATTGGTATATGTGCATTCTGTTATATCCAATATTCTCTAATGTATAGAAATTTACGACTATTGCTGCTAATTCATCAGTCTTTTATAATCATAAAAATGGAATATGGCCATAGTTGTGATCATGTGTGAAGGGAGAAATGATCACAAACATAAAATAAGTGAGGCATGGTTCATTACACAAAATGAATATGTAATAAACCAAAAATCAAATAGCATTCAAATCAATAAAAAAATAATGCTCTTAGCAGATAATCCATGACTATGATGGGAAAGTGTTGAAAGTATGTTCGGTGAAATAAATTTTATTAAATTTAAACTCTGACTTAGTATTTCTTTTACATTAATAATTATAATAACAGAATATCAAAATATAGTTATATATAATCAGAGGGGATTTGAACCCAGACTTTCAAGCTTCCTTTAGTCATCCACTTCCTCTTATACAATTGATGCACACTACCACGTACATGTGAGAAAATAAATGATCTCCAAAATATATAAAAATTGGCAAACAAGGACTTTGAACATGCCATAATCAGATTTCAATGATAGGGATGGCTGAAAAGTTGGAGAGTGGAGAGGATTGAAGCTTGTCCATTAAAGTTTGAAGATTTGCTGTCTTAATATAAACTGAGAACTTATTGTATATATGTGTGGGAGATGATGATCTGGACCAACTGATGAGTGCTGGTTCAGCACGAAATACATATATTGGACTTTATGTATCTTTTTCACATGTATGTCATAGTGTGCATCGGTTGTATAAGATGGAGTGGATGACTAAAGGAAGCTAGAAAGTCTATATTCAAATCCTCTCTGATTACATCTAGCTTAAGGTATATATACTATACTTGTATATATATATATATATATAAAGTTAGAATCATCATACCAAAAATTACTTATGACGGAATTCCACTTTTTTTACTTCCCTATCATTTAACTATCTAAAAACATGTATAACTATGTCTAAAAATTAAATTTTTTGCACACCGTGATAAGGAATAGAATCGCTATGTATGCAATGTAGATTGTAATTGTAAGTTACATGAAGCACATCACAGGATCACCATTTCTTATGCTTGCTCGTAACTGTTATTAAAACAGGCAAAACTCTCCATACAGTAGTGCCACTCAGTGCAAGCCAGAGTAATCAATGGATGCCAGAAAGGCTTGTGCATAAAATCCCTATCTAGTTCCTACTCATCCAATATCCCCAGACTAGTTTCTGGCTTGTGACCAGAAACTGTATAGAGAGTTTTGCTTGTCTTAATAACAGTTATGTGCAAGCATAAGAAATGGTGATCATGTGATGTTTAGTGGTTTAATACCAATCCTGTGGTGTCTATGGTTATTGAAGAAGCAAAGACATCAAAATGCATGGGTACTGAACTGAGTTCAGACCTATTTGACTATATAAGCTAATGAGCTTAGATTGAAACTATTATTGTTTTCAATTTTATTCTCATAGTTAAATAAACATAAAAGGTGACTGCTGGAAGGTTGCATTAGATCCTAAGATCTAGATGTAGTGCTCTCAGATCCACGGGTCCTCACCGATGAAGGCCATGAGCGAGAAACTAGTCTGGGCATATTGGATGAGTAGGAACTAGATAGGGATTTTATGCACAAGCCTTCTGGCATCCATTGATTACTCTGGCTTGCACTGAGTGGCACTACTGTATGGAGAGTTTTGTCTGTTTTAGGTGAAGCATGTTGAAAAGGGCAAAAATTAATATTTGCTGAAAAGAGCTTTTGTGTGTGTGTGTGTATGATTATTATTATTGCTATTATATAAATATATTTTATATTATATCATAGATTTATTTAAATGTATATTAAATAGTAGAGATTAACCATTGCCAATATTTTCAAATGCTAAAGTCAATTTGTTTTCAATATTTATTAAATTATATCTTAAAATAATTATATTCTTTTATTGCCTAAAATAAAGTATATTTTATTTTTAAAATGTAGTAAAGAGTTTAAAATGACTTATAAATAATAATACAAAATGGAACAATCACTTTTACAACAAACCTACTAGTTCTAGGAAGAATTGAAATTATTTAGGCAATAATAAATAAGACCCTGAAGATAGTTTCTTTATTATCGTATATCAGCTTTAGTCTTAAGATTAGCATTATTGAATATCGGATGTGAATTTTTTTTAAAAATTTTTGATGCTTAAAAAAGGTTTGAATAAATGTACAGTTACTTATTGCTATGTTGCATTTTATTGGATTGAAAAGTATCTTTTCTTTATTTATATTTTTAATTTTCAAAGATCATATGATTTGAAGTAGCGGAAGTGACGTTTCGAGATCTTCGGTTCTCGAGTGTTTCATTTGTCATTACATTAAACCATACTTAAGAAAATGTTGATTTCAAAATGTTTGAAAACTATTATTTTGATTTTTTTTTTTTAAACTAGAAGCATTAGTCAAAAGAATAAATCTAGATCCAAAGAATAACAGTGTCGTAAAAAATAATGCCGTAAAAAATAGCAATGCCTTTTCACTTAGTTAAAAAACTAAAAACATTTGTTATCGTTAATGCTGAAAAAGGTAGATAAGAATCGGTTATCATCAAGAAAAACATTAATAAAGTTAAGCAGCTTATTCTTTAATGAGGTGAACGGAATGTTGGGAAAAAGCATGTTGCTAAAGCGATTCCTTACCAAGATTGGAAAATTACTAAACCAACTTTAAATTTGACGATGATAGTTTGCAAAAACGAATGGCGCAAAAGTTGTTAACGAATAAAAGTTTGAAAGGAAATCATTAATTAATTGCCTGATTTTGGTAAAAGTTTTAATGATGAGCAAATCTTTAGCGCGAAACAGCATCAGAATTCCTAAATGAAAATATAATTTTTGAAGCATAGTTTCAGTAATTAAAGAAATATAAACATGTCAAGAAAGATCATTCAAAATAATTGCATTTAGTATTAAGAAAATGGAATTTTGAAATACATCAGAAGTAAAATAAATCTAAAGTACCACGTTCTCTGATTAAGTAACTAAAATGAATTTTAAAAGTAAACTTAATAAAATTAATATAATGTTACTCAAATAAATCATTTCATAGAGATAATTATATTGAAAATTACTTAAAAAATTATCTCTCCCCCCTCCCTTCCTCTCTCTCCACCTCTCCCTCCTTCTCTCTTCTCCCCCTCCCTGTCTCTCTCTCACACACAAAATACAAGAAGGCTTAATCGCTAATATCGCTATTATAGTATTAAAACATAGCGCTATATAAAATAATATCTCATTACAGTGTATATATGTTTAATTTCAACTAAAGAATAACGCGTAGTAAATTGTAAAGATTTCGCAGGCGTCATTCGTTCAAACATAACAAATGTAATTTAAAGTAATTGCTTAACACCTTCACGCTCTTATTTCCATTACCCATACATAAATGTTTGGATCGAAAGAATGGGTGATGAAAGAGCTTCATTATTTTATAGTAAGGTTCCTTATATTATAGCATCATTTCCAAATATCAGAGCTCATTAAACCTTATGATACAGCTTTATTAAAAAAAAAACAACAGATATCAAGATCGATCATCCTACCAAAAGAAGGGAAAGCAATGGTAAACTAACAACTTTAAATGATATGTTTTATGACCCAAATCCGAAACATAACTCTAGACAGAAAAAATTTTCATCTATACATATTTGTATTGTAGTTTATGTATTAGGATTTATAATAAAATGGTTATTAAAATAATAAATAATTATTTCAGGCATTCTTCATGGCAAATAAATGTAGTCAGCTGACAAATTGGTTTAAGTCGTTATTTCAAAAGGGAGAAGAAGCAGAAGAAGAAGGTGAAATTGTAGTTTGGAACAAATTCTCTAATCGTTCAAAAAACGTAAGTTGCACTTATTTTAATTAAATTCTCAAATAAAATTTCATAGAAAGTTTTTTTAAAAGGAAAATATTTTGCAAGTATTTCATTCAAAAAGAGTCAATCTCCGACAATGCACTATTTCTTAAATATTATAAATCTCCGCGCACTCACTCCCCCCCGAGTTACCAGCGAATGAGTGCGCGGAGATTTATAATATTTAAGAAATATTGCATTATGGAGATTGACTTCCGTTTGAGTAATTTCAGATTTTTCAGTGCTTTATAATAATAGATTTACGTCTTTCATTCATTTATTTTAATATAATATCATTTGCCCAATTTCACATTCTGTTGTTTTAATGACTACTATTATTATAACTGCTGTTGCTTCTATTTCATCTTCTTCATTTCCATCCTCTCTCCTTCTTCTTCATCTCCTTATTAATATTTCTTTTCAAATTTTGACAGGCTAGCAGTCTTCTTTGGTATTTAATTTTATTTGTTTGAATTGCCAGTTAAAATTATGAAATTCAATTTTACTTTACTAATTCAAACAAATCACTTTACCGTGAAAAAAAAAAACCAGAAAAGAAAAACGATAATAAAAGAGATAGAAGACAATAAAGTATATAAAATTGTAATTTTAAGCAATATAAACTTTTATTTGAGAAATTTTACAAGTACCGTGTTTTAGATTGCAAAAAGTATAGAATGTAACCATCCTTTCCTCACAAATGCTGTTAAACATTGGTGTTCAATCTACGATACTCGCACAACAGCCAAAATTATAGAGAGACTTTAAGGAAATTAAGACAGCCAGGCTTATTTTCTTAATGTCTCTATCTTGAGGCTGGGGTGAGAATATCCTTGCAGATTAGACACCAATGTTTAATGGTGCTTGTGAGAAAAGAATGATTACTTTCTATAGTTTGTTATAATATAAACTTAAATATGTTTGTCTCCTCACCTAATTTTATTCTTTTTCTTTTTTCTTTTATTTTAAATTTTATAGTATAAAGTTAATGTATAGGGTATATGAGCACAGACCTACCACTCTCCAGTCTATTTCATAACACTGATACACTTGAACACATGTCGAAAAGATAAATAATCACTAATATACGTATTTCATGCTAAACCAGCAATCATCAGTTGGCCCAGATTATCATCTCTACACATATATGCAATAAATGCTCGGATATATATTAAAATAGCCACTCATCATACTTCAATGGACAGGCTTCAATTCACTCCACATTCCAACTCTTCAACTGTCCATCCAATTGAAAATATGATGATGGAACACTCAAAGGCCACCCTGAGGCTGAGATTCTTGTCACACCCATGTTGACCTAAAGTCAACCTGACCCCTCATGTACAGGACATAATCCATTTAATACATATCGAGGGATGGGCAGACATCTCTACTATGTAATAACTGAAATACATGCTTATTATATACCTGTATCAATACATGTAATATATAGGATATATGGGCACAGACTTTCACACGATCCACCCCTCTCCACTCTATCTCATAACACTGATGCACTTGAACACATATATGTCAAAAAAATAAATAATCACCAATATCCGTATTTCATGCTAAACTTGCCATCATCAGTTGGTCCAGATTATTATCTCTACACATATATGCAATAAGTTAGGTAAAATAATGCTGTTTTGGTAGTGGATGCAATTAATTAATAATTATCCTTAGTTATGTGCCCCCCCCCCCCCAAAGATTCTGTACATCAGTTGACAACATTTATTCTAAACTTTACTGTTTTCGCTCATTTTCCTCCGCACTAATAACTTTTTTTTTTTTATGTCATCAGTAAATTTTTTGTTTCCTCATTTTTCTTTTAGCTTTCATAATTTTTTGTAACCTTCATATTTGTTGATTTTTAAATATATGCCCAATCCTATTTCTTTTCCTCTCTATAATTTAGTTAATAAATACATCTCTAATATATTTTTTTCTATTATTTTGCATCATTATAAAAAGAAATCAGCTTTCAGATTTAATTAACAGACTAATTTTTAATTATTAACTGTCTCTAATTGATTATGAAATTATATAAACTGGTATACATTGTTAAATTTTTTAATGTCAGTACATCTTTATATTTTTTTGTTTTATTGTTGTTGTAATTATTTTTTTTGATTCAAATACATGTATTTATATTTTTATAACTTTATCTGTTCTAATTAATAAAACAAAACACAAATTGTGTAACTTGCTTTTAAGCTTGTACTAAAATATTCGCTAGATGGAGCACTTATAAATACGTTACATATGGTAATAATGCATTATATGTTAGTAAAGGGGTATTAGATTATTTAGAAAAAGTTCAAAGGGAAGTAGGAAGACATGCATTGGATGCAGATGTATGTACAGCAAAGGAGGCAATTCAAGGAGAAATGGGATGGTCAAGTTTTTATATGAGAGATGTAAAAAGTAAAATGAAAATGTTTGGTAGATTGCAGTTTATGGATAATAAAAGAATGGCCAAAATAATATTAAATTGGATTATGAATAAAGGACAGGCAACACGATGGGTGAGAAAAGTAACATGGTATGCAAAAGATTTGGATAAAGAAATTATATCAGTATATTTGTACAAAAGATGGGATGATTGTGTTAGAAGGATTGTTGAGTGTTATAGTGGTAAGGAATGGAATAAAAGAATATATTTATTAATAAAGAATAGGGAGTTAGAGAGATGGAGAACTAGTATGGAGAGTGAAAAGAGTTTAAATATATATAGAAGTAAACAAAATATTAGGTGCGAGTTAATATATGATAATAGTAAGGAAAGTAATTTATTGTTTAAGGCTCGAATGGGATCTTTAGCAACAAAAGAATATACATGTAAATGGAAAAATATGGGTGATTTAGTATGTAAATTGTGTAAGGAAGGAATAGAAAATATTAGGCATCTGTTAATTGAATGTAAATGCTTGAAAGCAGAAAGGGTACATATAATGAAGTTATGAAAGAATAAACATGAAAAAAGTGATTATACAGAAAGTGGATTATTGTTTTTTATGCTAGGCTTGGGAAAAGAGGAGGATTTAGATATAAAGGCCATAGAGTTGACAAAGATTATGTTGTGGAAATGGGATGGAGCAGAATATGGGAAAACTTAGAATGGGGAATGGAAAATAAAGTGGTTAACAGGTTTCTCTGGGCATAATTGCTGAAAGATTCTTGACATCGTTTAAGGAGAAGCCACATCACATCATGTCACATCACATCAATTTGAAAACGAGAATTTTTCAGTCTAGTGAATGTATCTGTTCTAATTGTAATTTGTTTTGAAAATTGATTATAAATTACATTTATTTATGCCATTCATTTTATTTAATTTTAGATTAGTTTTATTTTGTTTATTTTTCATAGGCCTTTCCCCACACATGCACATATATAAATTACATCTCTGCTTTATTGAGTCTTTCTAATGCCAAACATTTAAGCCTTTTTTTTTTCTTTGTTAACAAGCAAGCAGTAGCATGATCTTGTATGCCTCTGATAAAATATAAGAAGTTTTTTGCATCAACATAATGTGAAGTCAATATGCCACCCGTTCCCTCAGAGTACATAAGTGGTGATCATGTGATGTTTTCATGGTTTAATATAAATCCTGAACAATGGATGTTGGTGACTACGATTATTAAAAAATGAAAGACACCAAAAAGATAGATACTTAAGTGGAATCAGATATGTGCTTAAATTGAAAATGTTTTTGTGTTTTAATCTGGGGCTCACAGCTTTATAGTTAACTGAAAAGATAAAAGGTAGCTGCTAAAGGGTTTCATTAAATCCTAAGATCTAAGTGCAGTGCTCTCAAATCCAAGGCTTCTCCCTAATGAAAGCCACAGGTTATAAACTAATCTTGAGATATTGGATACGTAGGCACTAGATATGGAGTTTATGCATAAACCTTTATGATTACTCTGGCTTGCACTGAGTGGCGCTACTGTATGGAGAATGTTGCCTTTATGTAAATATTATTTATCCAGAACCGATTCTAATAAATTTGTCATAAAAGGAAAATTACAGGAGTCTTAAGTCCAAATAAATTAATTAATGATTTAAAAAAATATTGCCCAATATTTCCTATAAATTTTTAGAATTAATTAAAAGACTTATCTTTATTAATCTAACCTCAGCTTATCATTCTGTTTAAGAAAAAAAAATTGGGGTTGGGAGGGTAAAATTTGTAGAATTCTTAAATACAGAAAAATTATTAATTGATAAAATGTTATCCAAAAGAGAAATTAAAGTAACACTATATAATACTAAATTATCCATGCTCTGTGCTACTGTTACACAATGTTTTATTTACCATTCTCTTTTACAGTTTACAGTTTCGATTGCCCCAGCAATCTTCTTCAGAACTGGCAATCAAAACTGAAAGCCGTAAAAGAAGGTGGGAAATAAAGCATTGTGTAACAGCAGTAAAGTGCATGGATGATTTAGTATTATATGGTACACAATTGGCAATGCAATAAGAAAGAGTAGTTATTATACTTCTTGAAGAAGATAAAGTAATACTAAAGGATAATCATAATAGGTTCAAAATTTTACACAGAGGTCTGCCATATGGTACATTTATCTTACCTACTTTATTTAATATTCTCATCAATGATCTTCCAAAAACAGGATGCAAAAATTTGATCTACATTGTAGATATTTTTTAACTGCTCCCAAGTGATCCAGTGAACACACCATATCCTATTTTTCATCTAAACAACAAGGAAGCAGCTTGCAATGTGTAGTATATAACTTTTTGTAATAATAGATGGAAACACAATCTTCCCTCATTCTATTTAAAAGTAACTTTGGACCATAGCATAACTTATTCTTGGACCAAAGCATAACTTATTTTCCTCATTTATCTAAATTTAAATCCAAAATTAATATATATGAATAACCTTCTTGGCAAATTGACTGGGATTACTTAATATTTTGATTAATATATATATGTGCTCTGCACACAGTTAATGAAGCTATTAATAAATTGTCAAAATTTTTACTGCCAAGTGCTTTCGGGACAGTCTACAGTCCCATATTCATGGCGAGTTATTCTGTTAATAACTGTAAAACTATGCAAATTTTATGCAAATTTATATGCAGATGTTACATGGACCAGAGGCCTGCTATTCCCTATCTCGTAAATGGTCCATGTAACATCTGCATATAAATTTGCATAAAATTTGCATAGTTTTACAGTTATTAACAGAATAACTTGCCATGAAAATGGGACTGTAGACTGTCCTGAAAGCACTAGGTAGTAAAAATTTTGACAATTTATTAATAGCTTCATTAACTGCGCAGAGCATATATATATATATACTAATTTATTTAAGTGTTAATGAAGTAAAATCTTAACTATTTAATGTTTTGATGCAAATGCTCTATGGATAGCTTTTCCAGCATTACATATTCTGTTGGTGAATGCTGTATCCTGATTAGTAAAAAAGTTTTATAACAGTAAACTTTTGGATTACTGATACCTTCAAATTTACTTCTTTGCAATATATTCCCGTTCCTTTCACATATTCTACCGTCAGGGATCAGAAGAAAAGTTGTATCCAATAAAATCTAAAGAAAGCTTTTTAAGTAGATTGGGATTGCTAGTAATTTAATATACAGTTTTACCAACAGAGATTGACCTAAAGTCAATATCTCTTTTTAGATGTACAACCAAGGATCTACAATTGAATAATTATCATGTATATCATTGAACTCTTATAAGATTCCAAACAAATTTCTTGTCGCAAATCCAAAAATAATGGCAGTCTTATTTGATGTCATACTGAAGGTTTGTGATGATGATGTTCTAGTTGTATTTCTATATTGGATCTATTTCCATCATCTTATATGTGTATTGAATGTCTTTAGAAAAATTTAACTTTATTTAAATATTTCAAATACATTCAACTGTTAGTAATAGCACATCAAACAGATTAGTATATGCACAATGTTTCAAGAGGTATTTTTCTCCCCTCTTCTTCAGGTGTTGCTGGCCTGACCAGTGACAGTACTAGCATGGAATTCGAACCTGGACTCTTAGATGCTTGAGTATTGAATTTTAAGGTAGTGCTCTAACCAACTGAGCCATCATGCCAAAGGCAACAGTCTGTAGTAATTTCATATACTTATCTATGAGGTTCCTCATGATTTCTCCAATTTTTCCTAAGAGCAAGGTTGATTAGTGGTTGTCATGTATGTGCCAATATGTTTAATTGGGAAAATACAAAAGTATTGGATAGAGAAGAAAAGGTACAAAGAAGAAAATTTAAAGAAGCTGCTCACATTACAATGGCAAAACACCTCATAAGCCAACCTAGTGTGACTATATATAATGTATGGAAACCACTAATCAATTTTGCTTTTGGGAAAAAATTGAAAAATCAGGAGAAACCTCATAGATAAGTATATGAAATTACTACAGATTGCTGGATGGCTCAGCTGGTTAGGATGTTACTTTAAAATTCACTATTCAATAATCTAAGGGTCCAAGTTTGAAACCCATGCTAGTACTGTCACTGGTCATGCCAGCAACACCTGAAGAAGAGGGGAAAATAATACCCCTCAAAACATTGTGCATATACTAACATGTTTGATGTGCTATTACTAACGGTTGAATGTATTTGAAATATTTAAATAAAGTTAAATTTTTCTAAAGACATTCAATACGCAAATTAGATGACGGAAATAGTCCAATATAAAAATACAATCATATTTGATCTTCCTGTTGTATTTGAATTTCATCAATGGATTCAGAATACTTGTGGCCATTGTATTGTGAAGAAACACAAAGTGTGATCACACAGTTAATGTTGTAATAAACAAATATACAGGGCATATAGAGCAAAGCATAATTAACATAAATTGAGCATGATGTGCTTAACATGCTTTTGACTTAGAAGTCAGAAATGTAGCAGTCAAATGCATGCTAAGTACATTATGCTTAATTAATATTATTAAAGCTTTGCTCTATACATCCTTCGTATTTGTTTATTATATTTCTTTAGAGATTAAGCATCAAAATTTATAATTACAATTATATATATAGACTTTCACATGACCCACCACTCTCCACACTATCTCATAACACTGATACACTTGAACACATATATGTTGAAAAGATAAATAATCACCAATAGACGTATTTCATGCTAAACCAGCAATCATCAGCTGGTCCAGATTACCATCTCTACACATATATGCTATAAGTGCTCAGATCTATATTAAGATAGCCAAACCACATACTTTAATGGACAGGCTTCAATCTATTCCACACTCCAACTCTTCAACCGTCCATCCAATTGAAAATCAGATGATAGAATGCTCAAAGGCCACCCTGAGGCTGAGATTCTTGTCACACCCATGTTGACCTAAGGTCAATCTGAAACCCTAATGTACAGGACATAATCTATTTAATCGTTATACAAGGGATGGGCAGACATCTCTATTATGTAATAACTGAAACACAGGCTTATTATATACCTGGGTCTATATATCTGAGCACTTATAGAATATATATGTAGAGATGGTAATCTGGACCAACTAAAGATTGCTGGTTTAGCATGAAATACGTATATTGGTGATTATTTATTTTTTCAACATATATGTGTTCAAGTGTATCAGTGTTATGAGATAGTGTGGAGAATGGTGGGTTGTGTGAAAGTCTGTGCTCATATACCCTATATATTACATATATAGACACAGGTATATAAGAAGCCTGTGTGTTTCAGTTATTACATAGTAGTGATGTCTGCCCATCCCTTGTTTATGTATTAAAATGGATTATGTCCTGTACATGAGGGGTCATATTAACCTTAGGTCAACATGGGTGTGACAAGAATCTCAACCTCAGAGTGGCCTTTGAGCATTCCATCATCAGATTTTCAATTGGATGGACAGTTGAAGAGTTGGCGCAGTGGATTGAAGCCTGTCCATTAAAGCATGAAGATTGGACATCTTAATATATATCTGAGCACTTATAGCATATAGGTGTAGAGATGGTAATTTGGACCAACTGATGATTGCTGGTTTAGCATGCAATACGTATATTGGTGACTATTTACATTTTCAACATATGTGTGTTCAAGTTTATCAGTGTTATGATAGATAGTGTGGAGAATGATGGGTGTGTGGAGAATGGTGGGTTGTGTGAAAGTCAGTGCTCATATACCCTATATATTATATATAGAGACACAGGTATATAATAAGCCTGTGTGTTTCAGTTACTTTTAATTTTAGTAATAAAAAAAATCTGTAAAATAACTTTAGAAGCTGTGATTGTCTTGAATGTGTCTCAATCTATTTTATAGTAAAAGTATGTTTTGTCTGTTTAAATGATCATCTTCAGACTACAATTTTTTTTTATAAATATAAATGTACATAAAGTAATTAATTTTTAACAATTGAAAATAATAAATTACGAATCAAGTAACAATAATAAACTAAATTTGTCTTGTATATATATATATATATATATTAATTACTTCTTAATAAATTTTAAATATATCAGGCAGTACATTTACATGTAGCAAAGTTTTACTAATTTTAATATCAAATTAAAATTATCAACCAATAAGCTCCTCAAAATTAATGAGCATTTGTTACATGTAAATATATTGGTATATATTTTTAACTATTGGACAATGACTTTCTTAAATGAAACTGCTGATATTTTAGAATGGTTCTTTTCCAAGATATCTTTTATATAGAGAGAAATCCAGATAACCTAATATAGGAAATACACCTACTAAAACTGGAAGCAGTGTGAATGAATAATAAAAGTCATTTATGGTCATTACACCTGGGTCTCATTTTATGCAGATTATTTTAATGCGATTTTGAAATTATGTGATTCATGTTTCTTCTTAATATCTTTCTTTCATATTTCACTATATTTATTAGATATCAAGAAATTTAAATTATTAATAACTTATTTTGACTTAAATACTTTTTTTTCTTTTTTTTTCAAAAATATAACGTTATATTAGCAGCTAACATGAATATGGCCTGAAACAGTGTTTAGAAACTTAGCTTCTATGTAAATAACCTACTTATACTAATGAGTAAATAATAATAATAGATTTATACTTACATATAAAAATGTCACAATAAATATTCAAAAAATTTAAACTTTTAAAATGTATTTTGGTATATATAACAGAAGTAAATAATCTTTTAGATTTTTAAAATAAAAAATGAAGATTTTATAAACTGAAAATTATCTTTCTAATGATAATGTATAATCTTTTTGTTTTGATTGCGATTTCATTTTTTTAATATAGAAACAGAAAACCATTAACACAACACAAGACTAAAACTGGTGCTAGTTGTACATCATATCATGAAAAAAAATAAAGTGGCTAACAGGTTTCTCTGAGCATAATTGCTGAGAGATTCTTGAATTTGTTTAAGGAGAAGCCGCAATACATCACATCACATCGAATCTGATTTCTTACCAGTTTACAAATGAATGCTAGCGGTAATGATTAAAATATGTATGAAAAATGTGAAATTAAATACTGTAGTTAATAATAAAGTAAAAAAAGTTTGTCTTGTATTAGTTTTTTCATATATTTAAAATTTTTTTTGGTCATACTTTATTTGCTTATTTTTTTTTAATGCGAATTTTAAAGTAATTTTTCCTTGTTGCTTTGCTTTTATGCGAATTCTGAAAATTACAGAACCTATCCCCCATTTTTCAAAGTAAGTTAAGTTTATTTTTGTGCAATTTTTCTTAATGCGGGTTTTCTGTGGAACCTATCTACAGCACAAAATGAGACCCAGGTGTATATTTTATTATTCTATCTCCAGCATTTGCTCCTCCACAGTCTAAATAATTATTTAACATGTCTTCTAAATAAATATTATAAAGAACAGATGGCATATTGCATCCTTGTCTAACTCCTCTTTCTATATTTACTTTATTTTCCAGTCTAATTTGTATACTTTTCCCCGTATACATATTACAAATCAATCTTCTCTTTTTCCAAAATATTCCTTCATTTTTTAAGATGGTCATAAGTTTATTCCAGATTACTCTATCAAATGCTTTTTCCAAATCCACAAAACATATACCAATCCCTTTATCTTTTTCAATATATCTCTCTGCAATTCTTGTACTTTTCCCTCTGAAAATGACTGTTCTTCTCCAATATAATATTTTCTTCCCACAAATTCTTTGAATTAAAATCCTCAATGAAACTTTAGAAGCTTGAGATAACAAAGTTATTGTCCTGCACGTTTCATATTTAACAGCTTTATATATATATATTAGCAATTTTAGCATTATAATAGAAAATATAACTAAATCTATTAATAACTATTGTCAGTAATATTTCATTACCTACTTTATCTAATTATCTTTAAGATTTATTGAAATATTAATAAGTTTGAATGACTATAACATGTCCTAGACCATCTTTGGTACCTTCAGAACAGGTTCTTTGGAAGAACTAAGTTCTATCCTAGGTGTCACATCAAAATCAGAGTCTGTTTACCATCATTGATGAACTTACTTTATATAATTACTGCGATTTGCTTCTGGAGTATAAAAGTTTAGTCAAGCATTGATGGCCTAGTAGTTAGCATAGCTGCCTTCCAAGCAGCTGGCCGGAGTTCGCTTACTGGTCAACGCATTTGACATATAAAAAAAAAAAAGAATATAAAAGTTTACCTCCAAAATCCAAATGCTTTTTCAGATATTGATCCAAAAAGAATCAGAATTCAAAACTTATTATTTGATAAACATTATCGTTATTAAATACTATTGTTTACTATATCTATTTTTTTTTAAAAAATACTTATCTGGCTTACAATTATATATTTTTTTCCACCCTTACTTTCATATATACATTCAACTGAATATTTCTTGACATAATCAACTAGAAAACAAACATAGCAGAATATTTAAATATATGTATATTATCTTTTACTAAAATTAAATGTAACTATAAAAGACTTGAACTCGAACTTTCAAGCTCATTATCTCTATCTCTTCTATGTTATACAACTGATACACATAGCTACATACATGTGTAAAAGATAAATGATCTCCAATAAACGTATTTTGTACTGAATCAGTACTCATCAGTTAGTCCAGATCATCATCTCACACACATATATACAACCAGTGTTCAGTTTATATTAAGTTAGCAAATCTTTAAACTTTAATGGACATGCCTAATCTTCTCCACTCTCCAACTCTTTAGCTATCCATTTCACACCTGATGAATGCTGATCCAGCACGAAACACGTCTATTGAAGATCATTTATCTTTTACACATGTGTGTGTGTCAGTTGTATAAGATAGAAGGGATAGAGGTAGGGAGCTTGAAAGTTCGAATTCAACTCCCTTGTAATTACATAGCAGAAGGGTAAAATAATCAATGTTAAAAAGAATAAAGAAAAAGGGTTATTTTTAAAGAAAATTATAAGGCAGAAGAGTAATATAACATTTACTTAAATATATGACCTACAAGTTGAAGAAAAGAAAAAAAAACTATCTGATTAAATTAAAAAGCGATTAATTCTGAGCATTTGAAAAGCAGAATAAAGAATAAAAAGATTGTTGAACTGTTGGTAAAACTTAACTTTTATATACGTCTAACACTCTTAGTTTCTTTAAAATTAATTTATAAATTTTCTATTTTATACATATATAGTCTCATAAATATAGCTATACACACAACTGTATATACTAGCACAGTAAAAAGCGTCTGCCGGTCTGCATATCTGTCTGTCAAGTTTCTTTTATTACGATTAAATTAATTATGTTTTATTTTAAGTTCATATTCTACGTGATTTTTAACTTAAATATTACTTTATTTGGTAATTTATTCTGATTTAAAAACTTGTAGAAAATTATTAAGTGCATGGGAAACAACTTTTAAACACAAGATGTTAGGTAAAATGAAAAGGCTTAAATACTATTAGATAATTACCATTTACTTTAGAATCTAAAAGAATGAACAGCGTGGCATTTTAAAGAGAATAATATTTCCCCATGTTTCGGTAAAGTTGTACTAATGTGCGTGTTATTCAAAACGCCGATATCTTCTTTTTGTGTTAATAGGCTTGTTCAAAACAAATACAATCCACGCAACAGCATTAAGTTTGATTTTTTAGAAATATTCATTTTCAATAATGTGGCATTTCCATTGTATTTCCGATTATTGTCCCGTCAAAACCGCAATTTATTATATGTTTCTATCATTTTGCTTTTCACAAAGTGCTTGAATGTTCTAACCCCATGGAAGATAATTGAAGCTTGTATCGCTGTTTTAAGTTTAATCATAAAGAAGTGGTAAAAGCGTAGTCTACGGTTTCAATATTTACGTATTATAGCTTTACAATAGCCGTGATGATGCGTACAATGATGGTTGAGTGGATGCACGTGCAGTCGGCGTGGCGGGCAAAGATGGAGCATCAGTCGGCTCAAATATTATACGCTGCGGTGGCTTTTTATGCAGCGGAACTGTTTAACGTTATTCAACGACTAAGTATTAGCACTTTTATTTCCAATAGTTTGCTGCCGTTTAATACAAGTATTCAGTTTTTCTTCATAAATAAATTTACTAAACTGTAATTTGTTGTTTTGTTTTTTTCTAAATCAGAAATTTTGTAATATAATTTAATAAATTATAACTTGGATTCATACCGAAAAATATGTACAACTCCAATAAGTTTTGAACTAATAATAACAAACAACACATCAGAATCAATTTAAGATTGCTATTTTATGGCAATATTTCTTTTTTTTTTTGTCCAGATATGTATATATCTAGTATTTTCCTGGAGGTTTATGATAATCTTTTAGTTATATTTTTATATTGGACTATTTACATCATCTAATATTAAGTATTGAATGTCTTAAGAAAATTTAACTTTATTTAATTTTTTAATTACATTCAACTGTTAATAATGGCACCATCATCATCATCAGCCATTATCAATCCACTGCAGGATGAAGGTCTCTCCAAGTTCAAACCATCTTCTCCAATCTTTAGCTTCTCTTTTCCACATCACTCCTGCACATTTTCTTATTTCATCCACCCATCTCACATGTGATCTTTTTCTGGATCTTTTACAATCTCTAGGAATCCAGTTTAAGATTTCAATTGCCCATCTATTATCATCTTTTCTAACAATATGTCCAGCCGAACTCCACTTCAGTCTTTTAATTTTTTCAATGAGGTCAGTAACACCTGTTTGTTCTCTTACTCATATATAGTGCTTTTGATCTCTTCTTGTTACTCCTAATATGCATCTCTCCACACTTCTTTGAGTGGTCTGAAGTCTCTGTATTGCTCTTTTATTAAGTGTCCAAGTCTCAGATCCATAAGTAAGAACTGGCAAAACACATTTATTAAAAATCATTCTTTTCAAACATATAGGCATATTTCCTTTTAGTATCAAGTTATTTCTACCAAAAGCATTCCAACCAAGTTTAATTCTATGATTAATTTCATCCATTATGTTTCCACCTGTAATAATAATCTGACCAAGATATTTGTAGTTGTTAACTTCTTCCAACATAATCAATCTTTATTTTCAGCTTTTGAGAAAATCCATTAAACATTACTTTAGTCTTTTAACATTTATTTTTAGTCCTACTTTCTTACTTTCACTGATAACTCCTGCAACATTTCCTGAACCTCTAAAGTATTATTTGCAAAAACAACTACATCATCTGCAAAATCTAAATAACTTAAATAATCTCCATTTACTTTCACTCCTTTAGCTTCACATTTTAATCCACAAAATACTTCTTGCAGCATTGCTATAAAAAGTTTTGGAGATATGGAGTCATCCTGTCTTATACTCTTCTAAATGGTGATTTTCATAGTATCATTACATAATCTAATTGTTGCTGTTGCATTTTTATAAATATTCTTTAAAATATGACAATATCCTGGGTCTATACCTTGAAGATTCAATGCTTTAATCACTGAAGAAATGCTTATAGAATCAAATAATTTTTCATAATCCACAAATCCAAAGCATACTGACAACTCATATCATTGATCCTTTCTATAATCTGCTCATTTGGTTAGAGTAGTTTGATTTCCATATTAGTACTGTCGCTGATCAGGCCATCAGTATCTGAAGAACAGAGAATGATACCTCTCAAAATGTTGTGCATATACTAGCCTGTGCGCTATTACTAATGGTTGATTGTAATTGGAATATTTAAATAAAGTTAAATTTTTCTAAAGCCATTCAATACTTAATATTAGAAGATGGAAATGATCCAATATGTAAATACAATGTATATATTTTATATTCAAAGTAGCAAGCTATTCTAAATACAATTACACAATTGGTTTTGTTGAGAAGGACGTTAATCTAATCTTCAGGTGCAATAATTAAATTTAGGATGAATTTAATTCAAATTAAATTTAAGAACCTGTATATAATTTGCTACCTATCAATGTGTAAATTAATACACTGTACACACACCTGCACATATATAATGTAATATAAGGGATTCAAACTCAGACTTTCACACAACCCTCAACTCTCCATGCCATCTCATATTGCTGATCCACCCGATGGCATGTAGAGTTGAGGGTTGTGTGAAAGTCTGATTCGAATTCTTATATTACCTATCCAATAATATTTACTAAGATGATAAACCTAAAGCATGTGCGGTTGAAAATGCGAAGGTAGGGACCTCTACAGGTCTTAACCACAAGCTTACGCATTGGAAGAAAAGAGCTGGAACCCTTCTTTACTTCAACCTATTTTCTATATAAATAGGTGAAGTTGAAGCATAAGCTTGTGGTTAAGACCTGTAGAGGTCCCTACCTTCGCATTTTCAACCACATATGCTTTAGGTTTATTGCCTTAGTAAATATTACTTACATAATCAATGTGCATTAAATAATTTTATAATTATCTATCAATATGTAATATTTTTATAGGTCTTTTAAAATATTAGTAAGATATTGTAATACTTTTTCATTAAAAATTGGAAACAATGGAAAGCTAATAATAATAATAATATATTTTTATTACAAGATCAAAGTGTTCTTTATTAAAATATCTTTAAATCGTAAAATTTCATTTTTAACAAATCACCTAATATATATATATAATTAACCTATTCATTCAGTATATTGAATGTTTGCTACAGTAAATGGAAGGATTTGTACTTAGGATTTTCGAGCTATATTCATCCTTCACTCCATCTTAAACACCCATTAGACATGACCCCACACATATGAAAAAGATAAATGATCCCCAATATATGTATTTCATAAAGAACTAGCACTCATCAGTTGGACCTTAGGATTTTCTGTCTATATTCATCCTCCACTCAATTTCAAACAACTGATACACATGCACACACACACACATGTGAAAAAGATAAACTATTCCTTTAAATACACACTTTTCATTTATTGGAGATCATTTATCTTTTTTACATGTGTGTGGTCATATGTATTGGTTGTTTGAGAGTGAAGGTCAGATATAGGTCGAAAATTGTAAGTTCAAATCCCACTTTTTAATTTACATATATTATCAGAGCCTAGCCTTGGTCAATTTTGGCATCGCTATGAATACTTATTTAAAAGGCATCATGATATAGAAGTAGCACATCTGCCTGCCATTCTATGACCTGGGTTCAAATCCAGACAATTTTTTTTTTAGAGAATTGGGATTTTTGCTCTCAGATAACGAACCCATTAGTAAACTAATTAATCATACAATATTGTTGTAAATAAATATCTAACTATCTTTAGTAAGAGAGAAAACAAAGATGGAAAACGTAAGAGAAAACAAAGATGGAAAACGTAGAAATTGGCAAATCTGTTGAATCTTTCTCTTTAACTACAGACACTTTTTGCTTTGCAGTGAACTAAAAGTCTTTTGCCTACAGAATAAAGTAATGGCTATAATAGAAGAAAATATATATTAAATGAAAAAATATGTTTGTTTAAAAACACAGACTAAAAAAACAATAATTATAATAAAAAAAATGAAATAAAATTTTAAAAAAAAGTAAATTATAACATATTAAAGCATTCTAAGTCACGAGGACTTTACTTTTTCCCTTTAGTGCTAAGAAGCGTGCCAAATCCTTTACAACTCGAAAGTAGACTCAAAGTAACATGATTTTTATTAAAAGAAACGTTGTTTATGCTTAATGTGCTTTCATATTTATTTTGCACATATCAGTAATAATGGCGTGATGATTATTATTGTTAGTTTCATCTTCTATTAATTGGATTTAATGGAATTATCTTTGCATATAATAATCAAATTGAATGTAACCGAGTGAGTACAAATCTTTGCTATTTTTATTTTAATAATTAAATTGAGCGAAAGAATTCCTATTGATTATCCATTAATTCATACTAATTCAAATCTTTCATATTTAATAATCACTATCATTTTAAATTTATTACGTATTTAATAATTACCATCACTTGAAATTTATGGCGTATTAAATTAAAACTTTCAGTATAAATGTTTTACTTTATAACTATTATCTTGGGGGAGGGGTAGATAAACTAACAACTTTTGAAATGTTATGTAAATTTGTTAAACTTAAAATAATCTAATTTTTTTCTGCTTATTGAGATTTATTCATTTAGTTCAATTTTATGCTTAATTAATATAAATATAGGGGATTTGAACTCAGACTTTCAAGCAACCTTCAACTATTCACACTATCTCATACTACTGATACACATGACTACACACATGCAGAAAAGATAAATAATCACCAATATACGTATTTCGTGCTAAACCAGCACTCATCAGTTGGTCCCAATTACTATCTCCCATACATCATTTGGTACAGATTATCATCTCCCACACATATATATAATCAGTGCTCAGTCTATATTAAGGTAGCAAATCCTTACACTTTAATGGACAGGCTTCCAACTTCCAACTCTTCAGCCATCCACACCATTGAAAACCTGATGATAGAAATTCCAAATCTCATGCTGATGCCAATATTGTTGTCAGTAGTATGAGATAGTGTTGATAATGAAAGAGCTTGAAAGTCTGAGTTCAAATCCCCTATATTTATATTAGGCTACAAGTTTAAGAGTGCCTGGTATTTTAAATCTTTAAACTTTTCTATAATTTCTACATTGCCTATTTTTTTTAACAAATTTTATTTAAAATTTATTTAATGTTATATACATATGTGTATCTATAACCATTTTCTTTTGATATACATTCACTGTTGTTGGATTTATGGTCTTTGGTTAGTACACAGTTAATGGTGAAGCTTACATGTATATATGACTATATACATGTACAGCTCAATATATCAAGTAAATTTAGTTTTCTTAAAATATATATTTTTGTAAAGACCAAATATGATATCACATGATCACATTTCCTATACTAACACATTAATTGTTGATAAACAGAGCAAAACTCTCCATACAGTATTGCCACCTGTGCTAAACAGAATAATCAATGGATGCCAGAAGGCTTGTGCATAAAATCCCTATCTAATGCCTACTCATCCAATATCCCCAGACTAGTTTCTGGCGTGTGGCCTTCGTCAGTGAGGAGCTTTGGATCTGAGAGCACTGCATCTAGATCTTAGGATCTAATGCAACCCTCTAGCAAACACCTTTTATCTCTACTTAACTACAAAACTATGAGAATGAAATTGAAAACACAAAAAATATTTTCAATCTAAGCTCAATAGCTTATATAGTCATATGGGTCTGAACTCAGTTCAGCACCCATACATTTTGGTGTCTTTGGCTCTTTTGCAACCATAGCTACCACTATCCTATTAGGCAGGATTGGTGTTAAACCATTAAGCATCACATGATTACCTTTCCTATACTAACACATTAATTGTTGATAAACAGAGCAAAACTCTCCATACAGTATTGCCACCTGTGCTAAACAGAGTAATCAATGGATGCCAGAAGGCATCCAATATCCCCAGACTAGTTTCTGGCTTGTGGCCTTCGTCAGTGAGGAGCTTTGGATCTGAGAGCACTGCATCTAGATCTTAGGATCTAATGCAACCCTCTAGCAACCACCTTTTATCTCTACTTAACTACAAAACTATGAGAATGAAATTGAAAACACAAAAAATATTTTCAATCTAAGCTCAATAGCTTATATAGTCATATGGGTCTGAACTCAGTTCAGCACCCATACATTTTGGTGTCTTTGGCTCTTTTACAACCATAGCCACCACTATCCTATTAGGAACCAAAATGTATGGGTGCTGAACTGAGTTCAGACCCATATGACTATATAAGCTATTGAGCTTAGATTGAAAATATTTTTTGTGTTTTCAATTTCATTCTCATAGTTTTGTAGTTAAGTAGAGATACGAAGGCCACAAGCCAGAAACTAGTCTGGGGATATTGAATGAGTAGGCATTAGATAGGGATTTTATGCACAAGCCTTCTGGCATCCATTGATTACTCTGTTTAGCACAGGTGGCAATACTGTATGGAGAGTTTTGCTCTGTTTATCAACAATTAAGGTGTTAGTAAAGGAAATGTGATCATGTGATGCTTAATGGTTTAACACCAATCCTGCCTAATAGGATAGTGGTAGCTATGGTTGTAAAAGAGCCAAAGACACCAAAATGTATGGGTGCTGAACTGAGTTCAGACCCATATGACTATATAAGCTATTGAGCTTAGATTGAAAATATTTTTTGTGTTTTCCAATTTCATTCTCATAGTTTTGTAGTTAAGTAGAGATAAAAGGTGGTTGCTAGAGGGTTGCATTAGATCCTAAGATCTAGATGCAGTGCTCTCAGATCCAAAGCTCCTCACTGACGAAGGCCACAAGCCAGAAACTAGTCTGGGGATATTGGATGAGTAGGCATTAGATAGGGATTTTATGCACAAGCCTTCTGGCATCCATTGATTACTCTGTTTAGCACAGGTGGCAATACTGTATGGAGAGTTTTGCTCTGTTTACCAAATATGATAGTAATTAAATCATAGTTTTTTATCTGTATGTAAAAAATATAAAGTGTTGTAAAATATAATATTTGAAATACAGGCATTCTTATACCTGGAACTTAATTGTAAATATAGGGAATTTGAACTCAGACTTTCAAGCAACTTTCAACTATCAACACTATCTTATATTACTGATACACATAACCACACACATATAGAAAAGATAAATAATCACCAATATACATATTTCATGCTGAACCAGCACTCATCAGTTGGTTCTGATTATCATCTCTCATACATATATAACCAGTGCTCAGTCTATATTAGATAGCACGTCTTTATACTTTAATGGACAGGCTTCAATCTACCCCAACCTCCAACTCTTCAGCCATCCATTTCATTGAAAATCTGATGATAGAATGCCCAAATCCCGTACTGATGTTAATATTGTTGTTATGCCCATATTGACCTCGGATCATTCTGACCCCTCATGTATGTTGTAAAATATGTATGTATGTGTGTGGACTGAAACATAATGTGTGATGTAAATAAATTTAGTAAAAGTCATATTGTTCCTATATCAGTATTTTATCTGCTTAAATTTGGCCAAATGTATTTTTAAGAAAAAGGCATAATACTTAATTGTTTGGAAGTTTATAGGAAGTTTGAGTGCTAGACCACAAGTACCAGAATCAATCCTGTGAACTCCCGACCCTAAGTTGGATGCTCTACCAATGGCACCATACCATGCAGGGTGCCAAATGTATAATTTGTCTTTATAATAAATCCCTAAGTAAGTTTGAGAAGTTCTTTAAGAGTAATCAATCATTGCTCTTTAATGTATCTATATACACCCAAGTACACGAATTCATAAATAAATACGTAAATAAAGAAATAAGTAACTAAGTTACCGCAAAGTATTTCAGGACAATGGCAGCAATATTTGCTCACAAACCATTTTATTTGGTTTTAAAATTCAAAATATCTTTTTATGACGTTTATACACTTCAATAAAAATATTATAACAAGATTCCCTTTCTTTAGGATCTGCTCAATGGAAAAGTCGCATATTCATAAGACCATATTAGAATAATTTCACAAATAAGTAAACATCTTTTTGAATTTTAATAATACACTATTCTACATAAATAATTATTATATTAATACTACTACTAATAATAGAAAAATATATTTAAAGCAAAACAGACAATTGGATTTTTAAAGTTATTTTTCATGCATACATTTATTAAATATGCACACCCAATGTAAAGCACATGGCTATTTAAGAATATAAGGGTCTAGGTTCGATTCCCATGTTAGTACTGTCACTAGTCAGGCCAGAAATACCTGAAGAAGTGAGAAATAATATATCTCAAAATACTGTGCATACCTGTGTGCTATTATTACCAGTCGAATGTACATTGAAAATTTAAATAAAGTTAAATTTTTCTAAAGACATTCAATACTCAATATTAGATGATGGAAATAGTCAGTATATAAATACAACATCCAATTATTTCTCTAAAATTTAAGTTTATGTGGAAAAAAAAATAGTATTGTGAATAGAAGTAATTCTGTATTGATACACCTTAGATTTACTTGAAATCTTCATTATCTTTGAGAGGTAAAAGAAAATCTTATATTTTTTATAACAAAATATAAATGATCTTTTTTTATATAAAAAAATAAGCTGGAAACATTTTTTTATTATTTAATAATAAATAGTTCTTTTCTTCGTAGTAATTGATTTTAATGATTATGGTGATAACTTATAAAAAGATACTTTAGCATATAGATAATATATCAAATTTATTAAGTGCAAACAGTTAACATTGTTATAACGTGAAAGCTAAAACCTTTGAAAGATGCGCTTTAATTTGCTTATGTGACAGCCAATCAGATGTAATAATGACTGCACATGTGACTCCTAATTCTAAAACACAAGTCAACATCTGATTGGCTGTCACATATGCATGTCGAAGGTTTTAGCTTTCACATTATCACATATAGATAATGTAAATACTTGACGAATGGTGATAAGTTATAAAGAGATATTTTAGCCTATAGATAATGTAAATACTTGACGAACTCGAAGATCTATTAGGTGTTGTTAAAGTTAATTTCAAATAATTTAGTGATAGATTCAATAAAGAAAAAGTTAATTTAAGTATAGCAAATGATAAATTACTTTTTAGCAGTTACTATTGTTAATTAGAATTCTATGTTTTCTTTGTTTTAAAATGAAAAGTGTTCACAACAAATGTAATACTAAAAGTTTTTCTTTTAGATTTTAACAATCACTTATAAATCTTTAAAATTATTTTCTGGTTAAGCTATTGGGAATTAATTTTCTTATCGACTCCTATAAACCATGATGATCTCTTAGATAACAATTTGCCTATGTGTTGTTGGCTTTTAGAAATGTAAGATTGTTATGTTTCTTATTTATTTTTTTTAATTTTCTTAATCATAATTATTTCTCTTTTACATATATTATCGTCTATTCTAGCAGTGGTTTTTGTTTATATTTTAATTCACCAAACATAATTTTTTCATTAGTCTCAATACTTTATAATTTATTACACACATTTTTCTATTTATGTATCCATTAATTAAATTTTAGTTGTATTTTTAATTAGTACTTCCCTTTTAAATTATTAGGTCTATACTTAAAATCTTTATTTAATATTTGGATTTCCTCATTATTAAACTTTACATTAGTTAACAACAAATTCATCACCACCACCATTACCATCTCCACTACTACCTCTACCACCATGCCCCCCTCTATCCCCACCACCAGCACCACCTCAACCACACACTCCCCACCACAGCACACCACTGCAGCTGCTACCACTACCACCATTATTATTACTATTACTACTGCTACTATTATTACTATTAGTATTATCATTATCTTGTCATTATTTTCACTTTTTTAATCCCTTGATATTTTTTTTCTTTTCTCATTCAAAAAATTTATTTTCTTCATATGTCTTTAATTATCATTTTGTACATGAACATATTTCAAAGTATTTTTTTTCCCATTAACTATAAGTAATCTTTTTATTTTATTACATATAATTTTAATGAAAAGTTAACAGTTTAAACTTCTCATATATAAAATATAACAGACATAATATATATGTTTATATGCATCAATAGAGAAGTTTATTAATTCTGTAAAAATTGTATGGCTGAGCGCTTTTGAGAATTTATTATGTTCCCTTTTCATAGCAAGATAACATTGTAAAATAATGGAGAGATGAGTATGTATGTCCATATACAGTTGATGGAATTCAAATTTATTTAAATTACAATGTTAATTATTTAGATTAGAGCATCAATTTCTTGGAGAGGTGGAAACATGAATTTTTGCGATTGATAGCATTATTGTTGTTGGATATACAGCATGCTTTTTTGATGATCCTCTTCAAGTCATTTCTTTCTATGAATTGAATGGCTGCAGAAGAAGGAATAAATTGGTATCCTATCATCTTTTGATGTTCTAAGAAGATAGTGCTGTGTTATCTAAAGCAGTGGTCTTCAATCTTTTCAGACCCATGGACCGACAAAAATAAGGATAAGATTTCACAGACCAGCAAAAATAAGGATAAGATTTCGCGGACCAGCAGAAGTCTACAGATAAATTTTCTTAAAGATTTAAACTGCTTAGCCTTATATTAGAATAATTGTTATAACTGACCAAAACAACACACTAGTTATTGTGTACTGTAATGGTTTTGCTTACTTTCACATGCTGAACACTCTTTCTCAAATTGCGCAATCATACTGCTACAGAAAACAGTACAATAACAATCATTCTCATTAATGTGCCTGCATTGCTACATTTATTATTTCATTGTTAAAACAGGCAAGAATAAAATGTTATTCACCTGAATGTTGGGAAATATGCTAAATATACAAGATGAAGTTATATATATATTAGTTTGGGGTCCGATCAAGGGTACAGATATAAAGTTAAATTCGTATTGTATTTACTGAATTGCAAGTCATATATCGCCAAGATAAAACAGGTAATTCTATATATTAAAAAAAAAAATCAGAAACTTTACCATATCCGTTACAATTGTGCATTTTTAAAATTTCTTTCTTTGTTGCTGCTCTCTCTAATTCCAAAATAGTAATGGTAATGGTAATCTCCTTCCTTTCTTTTTTTTTTATCTATTGTTTATTGGAATTTAATTAATTAAACATTCTACAATTTCCAATGAATTATTATCAGTGGAAAGAATGTATAATTATAAATGGAACTTTTTTCTTTAGATCCATTTCTCTGTTGTTCATGGAATGTAATTAGTTAAACATATTTTAACACCTTCATTTCATACAAATATATTATTTTACATTATATTTTTTTTATTTTCCAGTTTAAAATTCATTTTAACCTTTCCCTCTAATGATAATACATTTCAAATGTTCATTCCTTTTTTACCTTTTTCTGAATCGTTATTTCAATCGTATTAATTATTATAATATATAGTTTAAGGAGAGAAAGAGATGCATTTCTTCATGCACCCCCCTCCAATAATATCAGAAGTAATTTTCAGACATTTAACTAAATTTCAACTCTTTTCTAGTCAAAATAAGAGTCATCGATCATATGACTCTATCTCTTAAGCTTGTAAGTTATAAACAACGAGGATTGCCAATTCATCTACAAGCTTTGTGATAAATGCTTAGCCAGAGCCAGCACTTAAAATATCTCTGTCAGAACCCCCCCCCCCGACCAAACCCCCGACCATGGTTTCATGCTTTGGCACTCCTCAGAGAGGTGCCGGGGTAGGTTCAATTCTTTTCTCTTTTTTTTTTTTAAAATTTCTGGTAACTAAATAATTTACCTTTGTTAATAGGTATATATACTTGACTACGTCTTTATGTGGTTGTCACAATATATATGGAGTTTGTATAATAGAAAACTTTTTTTTTTTTTAAATTTTGAATTTTTTTAAAAAAATAATAAAAAATTTAATTCTACTCCCCCCTCCCATAAACATCTGTGATAACTAGAAAAACAAATTAATTTATGGACGACTGATTAGATTTTGTTTTTGATCTGTTTTTTTTTTTTAATTGGGTAAAAATGAGATGAAAAAATAAATAAAAATTGTTTATATTAATTAAAAGTTTAAAATCTTATTATTTTGTTATTACAAACTTTCCTGCCAGTCTAGTGCGAACTGGCAGAAAACTTCTGAGCCTGGAACCGGTCCATGGATCAAGGGTTAAAGACCATTGATCTAAAGTGGATGATGTCAAAGATATGGGTTGAATTAGTTTGACCCTTGTCATTCAAATTGTAATTATTATTATGTTGTTGTTTATTTTTTGATTCACAATGCTAATTATAATATACAGGGGGTTTGAACTCAGACTTGCACATGACCCTCAACAATCCATGCTATCTCATACCATGATACACTTGAGCACCCATGTGATGAAAAGATCAATAATCACCATATATGTATTTCGTGCTAAACCAGCACTCGTCAGTTGGTCCAGGTTATCATCTCCATGCATATATACAATCAAAGCTCAGATTATAATAAAATAGCCAATGTAAGTACACTTTTTTATTAAAAATAATTTACTTCTTCAAATACAGTGACTAATTGAAAAACTTAAAAGTAGTTTGCTGTGAAATCTTGAGCTGTATCTATAAAAAAAGCAATATGGCCACTATATAACAATATACTTTTATATAGAATATACATTCCAATTATAATAAAAGAATTGCAAGCATTTGAATACTTTTCTCATGAATAATCACGTGCACCATTAGAGTAACATAATTGTCTAATATGCATTCGTTTTTCCTGCTTTGATTTATTTAACTTTCGTAAATCTTGAATAGCATTTTCTTATAATATAGCTCATATTTTAATTATTTTGACCGGATTGCATTCATTCTGAATTATTTGATTATTCAAGTGGCTTCAAGTCCTAATGAATTAAAAAAAAATCAGATTGATAAAAGTTTTTCCAGAATTCTCCAAACCAAACCGTGTAAAGTGTTTTATTTTAAAACACACACACACACACAAGTAGATTTAAAAACATCAAACCTGATAGTGTACTTACAATTTTTAAATGCTTTTTTATTGAAAAATATGATTTAAAATATCTTTCAGTAAGAAAAGATATTTTTACACAGTAAAAAAAATTTTTTATACTGTAGCACCACTCAGTGCAAGTCAGAGTAATCAATGGATGCAAGAAGAATAAAAACATTTAATTAATAAATATTTTTTAGGAAATAATACTAGTCAAAGTAAAATTTTAGGTTGAAAAGATTATACCAAGATTAGTTTGATAGAATAAATAGTAGTAATAAAAAACAATAGTTTTTTGTGCAGGAGGTTATGTGACTTTGAATACTCTATTAACTGTCTTAAAGAGCATAGGATGTTAAAGAGAATAGAAAGCTATTTTAAAGTGATTAGTTTGTGCATCTTTTTTCATTGAATAAATTACCCTAGGTGGTTTGAGGCAGTGATAGAATAATAGATTTTGAAGCAAAATATCCATAGGTTATGATCCAGATGTCACTTTCAATGTTCAAACGTTTTATGATCTCCTGAACAATAAACCCTTTAATCATTCCTTTTTCTATTCCTATTGAAGAATTGGTGAAAGAAATAGAAAAATAATAAATAATATTTATATTATAAATTTCACTACACCACTCTCACGCAAGATAGGGACTGATTTCTATCCATTTTTAACATCTTGTGGAGGTGGGTAATCATAAAAATATGACCAAAGACATAGCAAAAAGATTTATGATCCCCAATATATGCATTTTGTGCTGAATTAGCACTCATCAGTAGACCCGACTACAATCTTTTACACTTTATCATTATTCAGTATGTGTAGATAGGCAATTACTACAGTTTAATTGATATGTATCAAACTTACTGCTCTCACAACTTTGACACATCACATGACCACCACTTCTTATGTTTGCTTATAACTGTTTTAAAACAGACGAAACTCACTATACATATTGCCACACACAGCAAGCTAGAGTAATCAATGGATGCCAGAAGACCTGTGCAGTGCTCTCAGATCCAAGGCTCCTCACTGACGAAGGCCACAAGCCAGAAATTAGTCTGGGGATATTGGATGAGTAGGCACTAGATAGAGATTTTATGCGCAAACCTTCTGGCATCCATTGATTTACTCTAGCTTGCTGTGTGTGGCAATACGTATAGTGAGTTTTGCCTGTTTTAAAACTTTGACACATACGACTTGATGTAAGTATATTAGTAATTTTTA
Organism: Epiperipatus broadwayi; assembly: GCA_028023455.1. NCBI lineage: Eukaryota > Metazoa > Onychophora > Udeonychophora > Euonychophora > Peripatidae > Epiperipatus > Epiperipatus broadwayi. The sequence continues at coordinate 9,767,662 of JAQFVV010006208.1, read as the reverse complement.
TTAGTCATTCATTAGAAAAAAAGTCATCCACTTAATGAATAAATTTTCTGTACTGTAATTTTTACTATCTCACTCTGCACTATAGAAATATTATTTACTCTACACTACAGAAATATTATTCATTAAGTGAATAATCCCTAGTCTAATAAATGACTAATAAAAATTATTAAATATTTCTATCCTGTGACTTGAGTCAAAGTTGTGAGGGCAGTAACTTTGGCACATCAATTAAACTGCAGTAATTGTCTGTCTATCTATCTATCTATCTATCTATCTATCTATCTATCTATCTATCTATCTATCTATCTATCTATCTATCTATCTATCTATCTATCTATCTACCTACCTACCTGTCCGTCCGTCCATCCATCCATCCACCCACCCACCCATCCATCCATCCACCACCATCCATCTATCTATCTCCATCTATCTATCTACCTACCTACCTGTCCTCCTTCCCCCCCCCCCCCCCCCCCCCCCCCCCCCCCCCCCCCCCCCCCCCCCCCCCCCCACCCACCACCCACCATCTATTTATCCATCTATCCATCTATCTATCTATCTATCTATCTATCTATCTATCTATCTATCTATCTATCTATCTAATCTATCTATCTAATCTATCTATCTAATCTATCTATCTATCTAATCTATCTATCTAATCTATCTATCTATCTATCTATCTATCTAATCTATCTATCTATCTATCTATCTACCTACCTACCTACCTACCTACCTACCTACCTACCTACCTACCTACCTATCTATCTATCTATCTATCTATCTATCTATCTATCTATCTATCTATCTATCTATCTATCTATCTATCTATCTATCTATCTATCTATCTATCTATCTATCTATCTATCTATCTATCTATCTATCTATCTATCTATCTATCTATCTATCTATCTATCTATCTATCTACCTACCTACCTACCTACCTACCTACCTACCTACCTACCTATCTATCTAGTAGATAATCCCTAATCTAATGAATAAATAATGTATTATTTTGTAATGTTTTTCACTTTACAAATATATGTATTTAAAGGCAGTAGATGATAATAATTACTAGAATGAGACTACTTTGGCATGAAATACAGTAATTATTATATACCTGTATCAATATATGTAATATATAGAGTATATGGGCACAGACTTTCACATGACCCAGCACTCTCCATTCTATCTTATAACTCTGATAACCCCGGAAAACATATATGTCAAAATAAATAATCACCAATACACGTATCTCAAGCTAAACCAGCAATCATCACTTTGTCCGAATTATCATCTCTACACAAATACACAATAAGTGCTCAGATATATATTAAGATTTCCAATCTTCATGCTTTAATGGACAGGCTTCAATCCACTTCACACTCCATCTCTTCAATCATCCATCCAATTGAAAATCTGATGAGGGAATGATCAAACGCCACCCTGAGGCTGAGATTGCCATCACACCTATATTGACGTAAAGTCAATCTGACACCTCATGTACAGTATATAACCCATTCAATACATATATGAGAGATTGGCAATTATATCTACTACGTGATAACTGAAATACAGGCTTATTATATACCTGTATCAATATATGTAATATATAGGGTATATGAGCACAGATTTTCACATGACCCACCGCTCACCACTCTATCTCATGTCATTGATATACTTGAACACATATATGTGTATATTCATTATTTAGTGTTAATTTAGATATTCGTTTTTAAAGTAAACATACTTTACATAATTTGAATCAATTATTGATTTTAAAAATAAATTAGTATATTGATTGTCACATATTTATTATTTATCTTATTTTTTTAATAATATATTATTATAATACAACATTCTTTTTAGATTTTTTGTAGAATTAAAAACGCTATGAAGACAGGATATAAAAAACTTACAACTCCATTTAATCCACCTGAAGTAGAATATGATGAACTGGATACAGCTGAAGAATGTTTATTGCAGTTGTTTATGTAAAAATAATACCCTGTGCAATTTGGATAGAATATCCGATTGGGAGTCAAACTTCTTATGAGCTCCTGAGAACTAAAGCCATTAGTGGGTTTTTTTAAAATGTAAAAATAATAATGATTTTATCGTATTTGATCACATAAAATCAGCAAAATGGAATGCCATCTATTATTAAATATCAAGTACAGCAAATAATCAGTATTTAAATGTAAATACATTTTAATTACCTTTAATTATTTGTCATAATCACTGGAGTATTCACTGTTTTAGACTTTATCATTGTTTCCAAAGAATCTAATATTAGATATTATCATTCACATATTCCCGATTGTAAATATGATTTCATATTATAAAGATGTTTTGTATTAATTTGTGGAATATTCATTTGTATATTATAGTTCATTACAACTTTTTCAACAATATTCCCAAATCTAAAGATGGGTTTAGATTAAAGTGAAATTTTATTTGTACAAATTATGAACTTAAATGATGTTGTAGTATTATATATTAACATATTCATATTTGTGATTTAAAGGTATTAAAAATAATGCATACAGTATGAGCTTTACAATGTGAACAATGTGAAACAGACTATTTTGGCAAAAGCAGAATAAACATTTTACTAATTGTGCTTCCTAATTTACTCATTATGATTGCTACATGTATTTTGTAACTGATATATATTTAATTTTTATACTATGCTTATTTATATAACAATTATTAACTCTTATTATTTAATATTTTAAAATAATATTATTTTAAAAGTTGTTTGTATTAAATGCTTCTTTTTTAATTTTTGTTACTTATATAATAAAATTTTGTTTAATTTTGGATCTGTTTAAATCTGATTTGTTGAGTGAGGACCAGATTAAAATTATTCTACTTTGAATATATCATGGTATGATTTAATTCGTCAGAGAAGAGTATAATACTTGGTAAAAATGAGTGTTGAAGAATAGCAACCAACAACCGGGTGTATAAATTTTATCATCACAATAATTTTCTTTTGAGCAGCCTGAAACACCAAATAAATAATGGAGTATTCTAGAGAAATTCTGTTTATGGGATTATCAGGTGTCAATATTGATTTGACAGAATCTAATAATAATAATAATAATAGTAACAATAACAACAACAACAATAACAACAATAAAAACAGGCAAAACTCTCTATACTTATTGCCACTCAGTATAAGCCAGAGTAATCAATGGATGCCAGAAGATGTGCATAAAATTTCCCATCTAGTGCCTATTCATTCAATATCCCCAGATTAGTTTCTGGATTGTGGCCTTCATCAGTGAGGAGCCTTGGGTCTGAGAGCACTGCACCTAGATCTTAGGTTCTAATACAACCCTCCAGAAGCCACCTTTTATCTCTGTTTAACTATAAAACTATGAGAATTAATTTGAAAACACCATAAAGTGGGGATATTGGATGAGTAGGCACTCGATGGGGATTTTATGCACAAGCCTTCTGGCATCCATTGATTACTCTGATTTGCACTGAGTGGCAATACGTATAGAGAGTTTTGCCTGTTTTAATAACAGTTAAGAGTAAGCATAAGAAACGGTGATCATGCGATGTTTATTAGCTTATTAACAACAATAATAATAATTTGGAATTATTTTATATAAATAAAAATTTAATTTATTAACCCAGTTATTTTCATAAATGATTAATTAAAAAATAAACTCAGAATCAAAAATAAATTAAATCAAATTCAGTTGATGTTATAAAGTTTAGCATTGTAAAGAAAGCTTAAAACACAAGTCACAAACTTAAAGGAACTGCATGTGATGAGTTGAAATAAATTGGGAGGGAAAATTCTAAGGTAATAAAAGTTAGATTTCTGTTAGTGTTTTGCTATTACTAATAATATTATAATTCATTCTATTTCAAGATATTTTTTTTCCATGTGTCATAACATTGGCCAGGAAGCGGACCCGCTAAACCGGGACAACTGCTTGTAAGGCAGCTGTGCTGACCACTCGACCACCAACGCTTGACAAATTCAATTCAAGATAATTTAAATTCCGAAAGGACAACTATGGAAGTAGATTAATTGGAAATAATTTAAATAAATAGCAGTTTAGTATAATGTATTAACAAGAAAAACAGTTACAGTTTTAAAATCTACTAATAAAAAATTAATAGTACAAAAAAATCATTGAATGTTAATTATGAGATAAAATAATCAAATGTTTATTTGCTCCGGATATCATGTGACATTCAAATGCTAAAAATGATAGGTTGAGTATTTGCTCCGGATATCATGTGACATTCAAATGCTAAAAATGATAGGTTGAGTTTCAATCTAGAAATCGTTAGCTCTCAATAATCATTTAACTACTGCACTAAACCATAAAAAGAAAATTCTTAAGTTTAGCCTAGTAATAAAGTTTTAGACCATAAAGTAAAAATTCTTGGACTGAATTTCTTCCTATTAGTTCTGGTGTTTTGTTAAACATTACATGATTTCTTTTAAAAGTGGAATTTATATAAATTTGACTATTGGGGAAGATTTCATCTAAGCCCCATAACATTTCTGGTTCTTATGAGGCCCTTATTCTTTATATTTCTTGGAATGATTATTCATTTCCTATAATTCCATTCAGGCTGTTTTTATATTCTTTGATGACCTACATATATATTTTTCAGATAGGCCCCATCTGGCTCATTTCTGATTCATTTTTCTGCTCTACTATTTTATTTTAAATTTGATCATTATGATTTTTCAAGATTGACAGAATATCCATAGTCTTGTCATAATTATCTTTTTTTCTCTCAGAGATGAAAGTTTATTCATAAAAAAAAACAAAAACAATACAAATATAGTTAGAAAAAGGTTTACAACGTAATGATTATATGGTAAATTGAAATTTTAGGAACAACATGGTAAGGGGGAAGGATACATGTGAAAAGGGAATGGGAAGTGGAAAGGGGGTATAGTCCAGGCCAGTCCGAGATGCATGTCTTCGTTGAGCAAGCACCGCATGGGTCACAAACATTTAAATGTTTGAGTCCTATGACAGAGGCTGAGAGGATGGGAGTTGGAGGATTGCCCAAGTGTCTGTGAGGAGTGGAGGTGGGGCTAGTTTGGTATCTCTGGTTCTGAGAGAGCGAATTAGGTCCAATAGTTTTTGATTCCCTGAGTGTACTCTCTGGTCATAATTATCTTTTAAAGGATTTTGGACAACTATAGTTTTCTCTTAATTTTTTTAGTATTGCCATTTATTTTCTTTTTCTTGAGCTATACTTGCACCATTTCTTTTTACTCTTAACATTGTCTGTCCAACTGATCTTGTAACTTCTTCTTGCCTTGTTGACATTCCTAATTATTGACTTCTTTTTAATTATTTTTATATGTTCTATTTTATTTTCCATGTGCTTTATTCTATCTCCATATTTTTTCTAATGTTGTTATCCTGATTTTATATCATGGATTAATTCATATTGTTTTAATTAATTATCTTGTTTTATTAATTGATTCTTTTATTTGGAATAAAAAATCTAATAAAAGCTTTAATTTATTTAAACGCACATTGATTACGTAAGTAATATTTACTAAGGCTGTAACGTCAAGAATGTGCACATAAAAATGCGATAGTAGGGACCTCTACATGTCTTAACCACAAGCTTCCAAAATGTAAACTTGTGGTTAAGACCTGTAGAGGTCCCTACTATTGCATTTTACACTCACATTTTTGAGGTTACAGCCTTAGTAAATATTAAAAGCTTTAATCAAAATAACAGATTGCACAACAAATCAAAGAATATTTTTTGGTAGAACATTCTTTTTCTCTCAGTTACGTTGAGACCACTTTGTTTATTCCAGAAGAATCAGCATTTATTATTATCATAAAAACATTACAAGCGTGTTGAGGTGTTAACGTATGAACATCCGGATCAGTATTTACATTATTCTTTTCTTATATAACTTTTAATAATGAAAAAAAATTGTAAAATTTGAAATGCTATACCAAAAATGTTATTAATAAATGTTTTTAAAAAAATCTATTCACGTTTCGGTAGACTTAATAACTTTTGACATCAGATTCCAATGATGTATCACCAACCCTCCCTCAAATAAGAGATCACATCATCATGGCTAAATGGATGAAAATAATATATGACAGAATTCTTTATTTTTAAGTCAATACATTGATATAATCCCAAACCAGTATTCATAAGCCATATCATAGTCACAAGTATATTCTACTACTATTACTACTACTGTTACTACCACTACTACTATTACTATTATTTGATGCCAAGAAGAAACATCAGATACATTACATATTTATTCAAGATTATCTCCAAATATATAATTACCTCAGATTTATTTTCAAATATATCCTTCAATTTTCCTAAATATTACACTAGATTCCATAGATCTCAAAATATAACTCCTTGGCATTCAGATGCTTTTTGATTCTCTCCCATATGTCATATAATCAGCACATATAATAAGGATTTTATCTTAATTTTAATCAGTTCAGCAAAGCCTAAAACTGAAATACAATTTGGGGTCTCATTGCCCAAACTATCTGGCATGTCTTTCTTCCTTTCTCTATATCTTTATATGCCTATTCTGTAATTGACCATTGGGTTTATATTGCATTTTAAATAAAATTGAATTATTATTATCATTATTATTATTATCATCATTGTTGTCATCATCATCATCATTATTATTATCATCATCATCATCATCATCATCATCATTATTATTATTATTATTATTATTATTATTATTATTATTATTATTATTATTATTATTATTATTATTATTATTATTATTATGCAGAGGTCTTTATTAGTCAATGCATTTATATTGTTTATTTGTCCACATAAATTACATTTTATACATTAACCAATCATGACAACAAAACGTAGAGCTTTTATATATGATTCACAAAATTTGTATATTTATATTCATTCAAGTTCATCATCCCCACTGTTAAAGTAATTTCAGAGAAAAATTTCATTGCAATACTGTTATTCTTCGATGAGTTCATGAAGTGTAATATGTTCTGCAACTTTTGTTTTATAATTTCCAGCTTGTTTGTAACATATTTGGGTGCTTTCTTGGGTTATTGATATAAATAAAAGTGCATCTTGGTGCACCATAGAGCGTAGATAATGAAGATTCTGGCTTTAATAATTGAGAACCTACTCTTGCTAAAGATCTCTAAGAGGTAATTGATGACAATTTTGTTATTTTCAAATAATGAGAGGATCTATAACTTTATCTTTCATTGCTAAAACCATATGATATTAATATCATCTATGTTCTTTATTACTTTTACAATGCTTTTTTATGATCTAATACATATTAATATTATCTATGCTTTTTATTACTTTTTCAATGATTTTTTTACAACCTAATATGACAGTTTCTATTGTCCCAGCAATCTTCTTAGAACTAGAAGTTAGAAGTTTTGAAGAAGATTGCTGGGGCAATCGAAATGAAGATTCTGGCTTTAATAATTGAGAACCTACTCTTGCTAAAGATCTCTAAGAGGTAATTGATGACAATTTTGTTATTTTCAAATAATGAGAGGATCTATAACTTTATCTTTCATTGCTAAAACCATATGATATTAATATCATCTATGTTCTTTATTACTTTTACAATGCTTTTTTATGATCTAATACATATTAATATTATCTATGCTTTTTATTACTTTTTCAATGATTTTTTTACAACCTAATATGACAGTTTCTATTGTCCCAGCAATCTTCTTAGAACTAGAAGTTAGAAGTTTTGAAGAAGATTGCTGGGGCAATCGAAAATGTCATATTAGCTTGTAAAAAAGGCATTGTAAAAGTAAGAAAGAACATAGATGATATTAATATTATAATGAGAGAATCATTGTATGAATGCAATCATAGACTGAAGCATGTAAAAAAAAGGGAATTTATGTTTGTGATTCTTTATATAAATCAAAGCAGGATCATTAATATTCTTACCCTTCCTTTTATATATGAAAAAGTGTAGTGTGGGCTTTAACAAAAAAAAATTATTTGGATTCAAGAAATCAGAATCTAAATTTACAACCTAATCTTGTTGAAGTTGAAGATAGGATTATCATTATATTGAAAATTGTGACATAGCAATGTATAGGACTCCCAATAGTTATATTTATTGGGGGGAGGGTTGTTTCTATATTGACAAAAGTGGATGTATGAAGGAATTTCAATATCCTGCAAGAGGAATGGGTCTGTCTCTATGAGTAATTTAAAAAACAAATGCCATATTTGAGAAGACTTTGACATATGCTAAAATTACATTGAAGGTCTTTTATTGCTATGAACAAACATTGAAGATGTATAATTGAGTCTGCAGGCAAACACAATAAAATTGAACAATGACACTTTTATATATAGTGATAGATAGGTTTTTGATAATGAATTAACTATGGTTACCATCTTGGTTTTTTAATTTTTCCTGTATTACTACCCTCACTTCAAATTGACTTAAAATTTAAAACCAAGAAAGGAGCTTGAAAACATTTTAAAATAATCATTCAGGTAATAGCCAGGGTATATTTGCCAAACACATTATTTTTGATTATATTTATTAGTATAGGCAGAATGTTAATTTAATAACTGTGGAATTTGGTTTCTTGGAAGTTAGAAAATCTGAAACATTATCCATGTTTGCAATACATAAAATATGAGATTTTAAACCTGGTATATGTATCCCAAATAGTTCATTTTCTATAGCTTTAATTAATATTTACGTACATGTATATTATCTATACTAAGTTTAATGTAATTAGAAGGTCTTGAAATAGAACTTTCAAGCTCCCCACAACTATCCATTCCATCTTATGTAGCCGATACACATGACCACATGTGAAATGTCTATTTCATGCTGAAACAGCACTCATCAGTTGGTCCAGATAACTACTATCTCCCACACATGCAATCAATGCTCAATTTATATTAGAAAATCTTCAAACTTTAATGGACAAGCTTCATTCTTCTTCACTCTTCAGCCATCCATATCATTGAAAATCCGAGAATGGAACACTCAAAGCCCTTGTTGTTGCCAATATTATTGTCATACCCATGTTGACCTTAAGTCACTCTGATCCATCATATTATATAAGACCTATGTCCATTATAGTTTTAATAAATAGATTTGTGTATGAGGTGAGTAGGAGTGACTTAGGAGTAGTGTTGAACAGTATGGAGTAAAGGGAGGTTTTCCCATTAAGAATTACATATACATCTCTACTTAATAAAAGATTAGTTAGAACATAGAGATAAGCTTTATGTACAGCCATATATATCACCTAATGTGTTGATGAATATATACTCAGAGATAGTATCAAATGCTAATTTGATATCAAGTTGAATTGCTATTGGATTATAATTTTACTGCATCTCTATAACAGTTTTAAATAAGAAGGTTGGTTGACTAATGGATGAATATTTTTTTGAAAACTGCATTTTTGGTATTATGAGCAATAAATAAGGCTCTATTTTATCTTTAATTACTGACTTAAGCACTTTTATGATTACCGGACTCATCATTACAGGATAAGGATTTTGTAATGATGAGGTCTTCACCTATTTCTTTATAAGAAGACCAGGGAAATTGAAGAGATTTTGAGTTTTATAAACTTCTTTTGAAAGAAAATTGATTAAGAGAGATAGGTACTGCACTATAAAATGACTAAGATGTGCATAGATAAAACAAGTGATGTCATGTATTTCAGTAAGGCAGAGTCTGGCAAGGAATCTAATTTTTAAATACCAATCACTTAAATGTTATCTTCTGGATGACCAAGAAATTGAGAAAATCTATTAAACTTCTCACACAATTAAAGTTTATCCTTAAAGAATAAATAGATAAATTCTATCATTGACTCTCCACACTCCAAATATAGGGTTGGCTTGAATATTAAGAGCATTTGGCACATGAATTCAAGGAGGTTGCTTCAAGATCCAATATATTCTCCAGACCCAATACAAGATCAATATAAAAAACACTTTGTTTAATAGCCAAGTATTCTTTAAGAGCAATAGTGACTAATTGATTTATATGTTGCTTTTAAGACAAGCAACATTGGTGTATCATCATCCAAAGGGGATGTACTGTTACATTCTTATATAAAATTGTCATGAGAGTCACTAAACCCGAGGGTTATGGAGATACCTTGGTAATATAATTGATTGGGTGAGTTATAAGGTTTACAAATGTGGTCCATTCTTGGAAATGGATCCATCTCTAGTTGTTTTAGATTTAAAAAATAAATACAGAAAATAGTAGCTTGGTGTTCGAGTTGGAAGAAGTATTCAATAGTTCTACTTGTGCTAATAAATTTGGTACTATTAAGATTAAGGGTTACCAGAAGTGCTGCATGTTCTGAGGATGGTGAGTTTTGTAATGATATGTTAATGAGATGATGCAGTATTGCGGAATAACATATAAGGTCGATTAGAGATAAGTACCATTGATAAAAGATATGGCACTTTCTGGCAGAAATCCCTCTCCCACTCATCAATAGAAATGCCAAAAGGTATCACCATTTCCTGACAAATGTTTTATATGCCATATTGATATCTCCCATTGGTAAAACTTGGTATGGAGAAGTTTCAAACTTGGTATTTGAGATTCTAATTAGTCTACTAATAATAGTAGAATCAGAGATAATTTACATAAATATGGTATTTAAGATTATTGCTTTGTGATGCAAGGTTATGATTAAGGTATGTCCATCATTGCATAGAATTTTAAAAAAGCTACATGGAGTGCATTGGAAAATCAAGAAAAGTCTACAAATCTTTTATTACTATGATAATTAGATGGATCGATTAGTGAACCACTATATATATCTTTGTCTAAAATAAACCTAGTCCATATTGTCAAACAATTTCCAAATTAAATGCACATTCTATATTTGACTTTATTGATTACCTTGATGATGGTTAAAATTTGATAGCAAACATAAAATTATGATATATTAGAAAAAGAAAATATTAATGACTCTTAGCTTGTATATCTTTTATGCAATATTAGAAAATATCATGAAGATAATAGGATTAGCACATCAAAAGGAGTAACATGTTATATGCAACACCTGCCCTTCATGATTAGAAGGGATATGTAAGCATAATATACATATCTATTCAATGGGACTAAGATAATTCCCCACAGAAGATTCAGGATGTGATTCTCTAGCCTCATTTAAAGTTTTAACCTTTTCAATCATATCTATTGACTCATATTGGTTCTCAGTGGCACTATCTGCCAGTTCAACTTTCATGGCCTTCTGTTTATGCTTCTTATGAAGGGTCTGATAGATGTACATATATATGAAGTTGTATAGTTGTTTACAGCAGTCAACAGATTACCACTGACCATGTCCATAATTCCTGGAGTAGTTTTATTCAAAATATTTTTATTACAGAGCCAGATTGAGTAAGATTTCAAAGCACCTGTCTTCTTTATCAGATAAATTCAAAGTATGTAGGTATTATTGTTGTTGTTATGTTTTAAATGATTTCATTAAATAGATCTTACAATTGAACTATTTTCTTTTCTTGTACATAGGATAGTAATAGGATTTTTATGACAGTTACATTTTTTGGCATGTGAAGTTTTATATATTTTACATATTTGCATTAAGGTGGAAAAGTAAATGTAATTAATTGTCTGTTTTCTTCTTAGAAGCCAGGGTTTTATGCTATGTCATCAGACCTACCATATTAAGGATAAATGTCTGTATAACTAATGTGTGATAAAATTTTCATTTGTTAGAATCGACTCTTGTTTATTCTACGAATGAAAAAGTATTCATGTGTTTTCTAGAATTATGATTTTTATTTTAAAAAAATCCTCTGATGCGCTATAATGAATATAAGAATAATAATATTAATATCATCTATGTTCTTTATTACTTCTAGAAATTCTGAAGATGCTGGGGCAATCAAAACTGTCAATAGTGGGTTGTAAAAAAGCATTGTAAAAAGTAATAAAGAACATAGATGATATTAATATTATATAGATTTGGCAATGCAATAAGAAAGATAAAGTTATATAAGAGAAATGTGTATGTTAAAATCATAGTAAACACTCTCACAGCAAACCTTTGAAATATGAATTATACTTGCCATTAAAACTGCTAAGTAGACTTGGAATTATTGTGGGTATATTCTTAAAAATTTTGACAATCAAAAAATAAATTAAATGTAACTGTTGTTTTGGCACTCCTCAGAGAGGTGCTAGGGTAGCTTCAGACACTAGATCTAAAAATACCAACCCAAAGCCAGCATTTATCTAAAAGTTATCTATTGAGTGGAAAATCTGAAATTTTCAGACACCTATATGTCTTCAAACCCAGCTATCCAATTCAAATAGCTATATGGGGCTAAGAGATCTTCAGCCATACCATTTATTAGTAGTCTTAGCAATATAACATTGCATAAGACTTAAGGCAGAGATTATAAATAGTCAAAATAAGAGTCATAGATCACATGACCCAATTCTCTTAAGCTTGTAAGATATAAAAAATGAGCATTTGCCAATTTCTCAACAAGCTTTGTGATAAATGCTTAGCCAGAGAAAACATTTAAAATATCTCTGTCAATAACCTCTGACCATGGTTTCGTGCTTTGGCACTCCTCAAAGAGGTGCTAGGGCAGCTTCAGACACTAGATCTAAAAATACCAACCCAAAGCCAGCATTTATCTAAAAGTTATTTATTGAGTGGAAAATCTGAAAATTTTCAGACACCTACATGTCTTCAAACCCAGCTACCCAATTGAAATAGCTATATGGGGCTGAGAGATCTTCAGCCATACCATATATTAGTAGTCTTAGCAATATAACATTGCATAAGACTTAAGGCAGAGACTATAACTAGTTAAAATAAGAGCAATGTTATATTGCTAAGATTACTAATATATGGTATGGCTGAAGATCTCTCAGCAAAGCTATTTGCGTTGGATAGCTGGGTTTGAAGACATGTAGGTGTCTGAAAATTTTAGATTTTCCACTCAATAGATAACTTTTAGATAAATGCTGGCTTTGGGTTGGGACTTTTAGATCTAGTGTCTAAATGTAACTGTGTTTCTATGTGCTGTGTCTTATGACCAGCAAGTAAATAAATGGACAAGGGCAGAATTGAGATGCTAAGATTATACTTTAATACGAATAATTTTAACTATATACATTGCCTATTATAAGGCGTAATAAAATAATAAAAGGTCATGGTGACCTGCATAAAATACCCTAGTCCTGCTTTGGATTTACAGAGGCAGGAGTCTCTGACTATAATTAAAACTCAGAACATACTCAGAACATACTCGGAACAATTAGATCAGTTTATGGGGGTTTATATATCCCTCAAGATTTCTGGAGTCTGTTACATTCCTAACCATATATGGTGTTTTCACTTACGTTTTCACATACACACAATATTTTTACGTTTCTCACCATATATGGTATTTTACATAGTTTTCTGACCCTATAAGGTCAGCTGGGCTTTCTATTATTATACAACTTTCTATGATTTAATAACATTGCAATTTTACACAATCGTTATTCTTAATTACTATACAGTTATTTTACATATTTATTATACATTACAGTTATTACTTTTATTCTACGTTTATATAATTATTATTATTGTTTTATATATTCGTTATATTTATACAATTATTATTATTTACATATTCATTATACATTATGTGTTTATACCTTGACCTAGAATACTGCACTATGTAATTATGAAAATTCCCTCATTAGTAAATGTTTATAATATGGAATGCATATTTTAATTAGGATCACGAAAAAGATTTAAAATTGTTATAGATGTCTTCTCAAAAGTTTGACAATCAAAAAATAATTACAAAATAATAATTGAAATCGATATATTTGAATCATATTTATAATAATCTCCTCAGAACTCGCCAATAATGTAAAATAGGGAATAAGTATGTATATGGGTCAGCTTTTATTTGCTATATATTTTTCTCTCAAGTAGACCATGAATATTTGATTTAATACTGTCACATCCTTTTATATTTACTCCACAGAGTTCAAGAACCTGATAATAAATGCACCGATTTTTATTATCATAATTATGAAATTAAATAAACTAAATAGAAGCTTATTAAGTTAATTTACTTATACATGTAAACAAAGAGAAGAAAACAAAATTTTGTATGATAGTCTAACTTAAAACTATGAGTATAATGTCTATAGTTAATATTGTCAAGATTTAACTATTCTTTTCAGGAAGTAGTTATGTCCCTCTAGTGGCAGATTTGACACCTTGTCAAGGTTCTCGTAATTCAAGCTATTATTATGACGCATTTTATTTCTCAGTTTCAGTTATGTTTTCATCAGTGGAAATTTGTATATCCGTTTCTTTTTTAGGCACTATTGTTGTCTTCTTTTTTCATCTTTCACTAATCGAGAAATGTTCATTTTCGTTATAGTTCAAAATCAAAAACTTCATTTTTTAAACGTGTAGGATGCAGAGGTCGACCTGGTTTTCATTTTGTGATAGGATCTTTTGTGATAGGGATAGGATCTTTCGTGATAGGATCACTACCCACTTTTTTCTGTGTGTGACCATTATTCCTTCTGTTCATTATGTCATCTGAAATTTTTTTAATCATTACTGTTTGTGAAGTTGACTCTATTTGATCTTGAATTTCAACTGTATTGCCTTGTTTGACTTATTGTCTTCCGGGAATTATAACATTGGATTAATGTCAATGTTCTTCAATTGCTGCTTTTTGTTATGAATTATTATTATTTTCGATTTGATATGAGTTTGCCATGATGTTAGACTTTTTAATAAGATTTTTTTTTTTAGAACATTGGCATAATGGAATGAATATTTCATTACAATGCTGACAATGAAGCTTGGGACCTACATTGGTTATATGCCCACATTTTTTACAATAAAAGCATTAAGGTTTATGGCCTTGAATTATTAACAGAAGGGTAGCTTCTTAATCTATTACTTGTGTTGAAATATCATTAGGATCTATATTCTTATGGAACCTCATTTTGAATTTATATGCATTGCCATAGATAGAATTTGCATATCTTTTAGATAAGTCACTGGAAACCAACTATTTCTCCAAATGGGTGCATAAGTTTATTGAAGACATTAATTATATAATTTAAGGAGGCATTTTTTAATATTCCTGTAATAAAATTTTCACTGTTTTCATTTATTTTGACAAGTATATGTTTACTCAATGTGTGAATTTCTTTCTAATTTTATCCTTTTGATCATGACTATTATTAAATTAGTTGAATAAAAATTGTAGTCACTCCACCTGTACATATGCAGTTGCACATTTGGTAAACATATTCTCTTGTGATCATCTTAATTTTATTATATTTTGATCAATTACCATGTTTGAATGTAACCTCTGTGACATAAAATGTATACACATTGTATATGTACGTCTTTTAAAATGTTATAAAAGTCATGGGTGTAAAATAAATTATTAATAAGTTTTAAAAAAATTATTAAATGAAGAAGTTGAATTTTTCAGTTGTATATGGCATATTTTCTGTGGACCAGTATTCTTGAAAATCTGTTATGGGCATCTCAGAATTGCTTGAAAGGATATCCAGTTATTATTATAGCACCAATTCAAAAGCACTATGTAATTTTCTTATAATGAATATATATATAATCGTAGAAATTTGAACTCAGGTTTTTTAGTTTACTGTATTCATGTTTCCTTCCATCTCAAGCAACCAATATATATGACCATATATTTAGGAAAAAGATATATGATCTCCAATAATAACCAGCATTCATTAGTTCATCCAGATCATAATCTCCCACACATACATACAATCAGTTCTCAGTTTATATTGATAGCAATTCATTAAACTTTAATGGACAGGCTTCAATAGTCTCACCCTCCCAATTATTTAAGCATTCATTTTATTAAAAATCAACAATGGAACACTCAAAGTCCTTGTTGGATTTGCTATTGTAGTTATACCCATGTAGACATTACATCAATCTAATTTCTCATATTATCAGATCATTCTGTATCCATATATATTAAGTGTAAAAAGATGGGCTGAACTTATATTAAGATATGATGTTTTATTTATTCAGTGAACTATTTCCATCATCTAATATGAGTGTTGAATGTCTTTAGAAAAATTTAATTTTATTTAAATATTCCAAGTACATTCAACTATTAGTAATAGCACATAGGTTAGAATATGCACAATGAGTTGAAAGGTATTATTCTTCCACCTTCTTCAGGTGTTGCTGACCTGATCAGTGACTACTAGCATGAGATTCGAACCTGAACCCTTAGATATTTGAATATTGAATTTTTATAGTAATGCTCTCCTGCCAATAGTCAGTAGAAATTTCATAAGCTTATCTATGAGGTTTCTCTTGATTTCTTACTTTTATTTAAGAGCAGAGTTGATTAGTTGGTTCCATACATTATGTTTAGTCACACTAGGTTGGCTTATGGGATTGTTTGACATTGTCATGCGAGCAGCTTCTTTAAATTTTCTTCTTTGTACCTTTTCTTCCTATCCAATATTTTTGTATTTTACCAGTTGAACATATGTTCATTGGTACATGGCCCGCTATCTTAGACACATCTGTTTTATCTTCTTAACTTGTTTATGTTCTTGTGAGCATTTTTCAATGGTGTGACTAGTCTCATCAATATATGCTCTTTCACATTCACATGGGATTTCATAGATGCAGTGTTTTCTTTTCAGTATTTCATGTTTAAGCTTTATTAGATGTTAGAATTCCTCATCATGTGGTATGGCTCTAGAAAGCTATTCTGATATTATATTGATTACAGATTTTCTTTAATTTGTTTGCTATTTTTGGTGTGTATCCATAGAATACAATACTAATAATATTTTTATGATTCTTTTTATCTATTTAAGCTTTTCTTAATAATAGCTGATAGGTAAATATTTTTCATAAGTTTAAGTTTTATATAGATCTTTTCTCTTTTCAAATCACTGGTTTCTAAACAAACTTTTTTTGCTCTGTTCCATAGTGCTAGTATAACTCCATGTTTTGTGTTTCTGGCATGATTGGATGTATAGGTTAAGTATTATACTGTATGTGTTGTTTTTCTGTCAAATGTTTTGATTTGGCCATGGGGAGTCTTGTCATAAGAACATCTAAGAATGCCAATTTGCTGATTCAGATGTGAATTTAATTGAAGGAGATATATTATTGATGTGTTTCCATAACGTTTGTAGCAGTTCTTCACCATGTGGCCATACAACAAATGTATTATCTACATAGCAAATCCAAACTTTAGGTAGATATGGAGTAGTTTTTATGGCTGTAGTTTAAAGTTCTGTGTAAATATTGCTAATCAGAGATGACCATGATGAGCCCTTAGCAATTCTTTGATTTTGTTGAAAGAATTCTGTGTTATATTGAAAGTAGGTTGTTTTTATGCAGAATGTTAACAGTTCCACAGAGTTCTGGTTTGTAAGCTATTGCCACCATTTAATCTTTTCTTTATAATAGAAATTACTTCTTCACATGATAGTACATTTGTGAATAAACTTTCCACATCAAAGCTTACCAGTAAGTCAATTCTTTCAATTTTCATGTTCTTGATTAATTTTGCAAAGTGTCTAGAATGCCTGACAAAGGATTGATGTTGTATACCAAAGGACTAAGAAATTTAAAAAGAAATCTTGACAAATTTTGGCAAGGTGAATTTTCAGAACTAACAGTAGCTCTTAATGGAACATAATCTTTATCGATTTTAGGTAGACCATAGAGATGAGGAATTTTTCTGAAATATGATGTTATTTTACTTTTTTCTGAATCAGTGAAGTACTGTGCGATGCTTTTTGAGTAATGCTTGTAACTTTGTTTCTATGCACGGTGTTGGATTTTTTTGTATATTGGCCTGCTGTGAGTTCTTGTATTTTGTTGTCATAATCAGTTGTATCCATTACAACTGTTGCATTGCATTTGTCAGCAGGAAGAATAATTATAGATTTATCTACTTTGAGAGATTTAATTGCTCTCCTCTCACCATAGGATATGTTTGACTTCAATTTTTGTTGCTTGTGACTTCCTCGGTGGCCGCCATTATATCTAATAAAGGGATATTTGATGGTGTTATGACAACCTCTTTCAAGAACAGAAATTTCACTATCTGTTAGATGTTTAGAACTGAGATTTTTAACAGATGAAGTTGATACATTGCTTGGTACATTATGATTTTTGATAAGCCCATGTAGGTTAGCAAGTTTCTTCTTTTGGCATTCTTCTATTTTTTGATGTAATATAGAATATGATTTTCTTATTGCTTGAAAAACTCTTGTGAAGTCTTCATCAGTAAGTTTGTTTTTTAGAAAACATTCTACATTATTAATGGAATGGAAGGTTTGATATTTAGAAAACCTTTGAGCATTTGTTCTTTCTCTTAATAGAGCTTCACTTGCTCTCTGAGAATGGATTGGAGGTTTTAGTTGCAAACCTTTAGGAATTATCCCTTCAGATTTACATTTACATAAGAAAGTCAAATGATTTTCTACTTTGGCCAACTTTAGACATAATTTTTTCATAATGTTTAAAGATTGATATAGTATCAGGTCCATATCAAATGCTTATACTTTTCCTGAAGGTTTGTGATGATGGTGTTCTAGTTGAATATATATGTGATGATTGTGTTCTAATTGAATTTATATATTGGGCTATTTCCATTATTGAATGTCTTTAGAAAAATTTAACTTTATTTAACCAAATACATTCAACTGTTAATAATAGCACACAGGTTAGTATATGAACGACATTTTGAGAGATATTGTTCTCTCCTCTTCTTTAGGTATTTCTGGCCTTCCAGTGATTGTAGTAGCATGGGAAACAAACCTGGATTCTTAGATTTTTCAGTATTGAATGTTTAATGCATTAACCAACTGAGCCATCCTGCCAAAGTCAATAGTCAGTAGAAATTTCATATAGTTATCTGTGAGATTACTCCTCATTTCTCCACTTTTTTCTAAGAGCAAAATTGATTAGTGGTTTTATATACATCATGTATAGTCGCACTTGGTTAACTTATGGAATTGTTTGCCATTGTCATGTGAGCAGAGTCTTTAAATTTGCTTCTTTGTACCTTTTCTTCTCTATTCAAAATTTTCGTATTTTCCCACTTGAACATATGTTCATTGGTACATACATGGTCTGCTACCTTAGACACATCTGTTTTTCCCAAAGTGGAGAAATCAGGAGGAACCTCAGATAAGTATATGAAATTTCTACTGACTGTTGCCTTTGGCAAGATGGCTCAGTTGGATAGAATGTTACCTTAAAAATGCAATACTTAAGAATCTAAGAGTTCAGGTTCGATTCCCACGTTAGTACTGTAACTAGTCAGGCCAGCAATACATGAAGAAGAGGGTAGAATAATACCTCTTGAAACATTGTCTACTTGTGTACTCTTACTAACAGTTGAATGTATTTGAAATATTTAAATAAATTTTTTCTAAACACCTGCAATGATGGAAGTAGTCCAATATATAAATTCAACTAAAACCACCATCGTCACAAACCTTCAGAAAAATGGACCTGATACTATAAAACTCTCGACATTGGGAAAAATTATATCTAAAGCTGGCCAAAGTAAAAACTCATTTAACTTGTGTAAATCTGAAGAAATAATTCCTAAAGGTTTGCAACTAAAATCTCCGATTAACTCCCAGAGAGCTGAGAAAATTACTCGGAGAGTAAGTGAAGCTCTGTTAACAGAAAAAAAAAAGCTGTAACGTTTTCTAAGTATCAAATCTCCACGTTCCATTAATAATGTAGAATGTTTTCTACTGGACTGAAGAAGAGTTCACAAGAGATTCTTAAACAGTAAGAAAATCATATTCTACATTACATTGAAAAAGAAAAAGAGTGCCAAAAGAAGAAACTTGCTAACCTACAGAGGCATATCAAAAATCATAATGTGCCAAGCAGAGTACCAGCTTCATCTGTTAAAAATCTCAGTTCTAAACATCTAACAGATACTGAAATTTCTGCTCTTGAAAGAGGATTAAACTTTACCATAACACCATCTAATATCCCTTTATTAGAAATAATGAAAGTCACCAAGGAAATCATCCAAAAATTGCTTGAGAAGATACAGCGGAATCGTGCTGGAGAATAAAAAAAACACTTGACATGCAATAAAAGTTAAAGTAAAACATATCCTATGGCAAGAGGAGAGCAAACTATAATTATTCTTACTGATGACAAAGGCAATGTGACAGATCCTATGGCAAGAGGAGAACAAACTATAATTATTCTTACTGATGACAAAGGCAATGTGACAGATCCTATGGCAAGAGGAGAACAAACTATAATTATTCTTACTGATGACAAAAGCAATGTGACAGATCCTATGGCAAGAGGAGAGCAAACTATAATTATTCTTACTGATGACAAAAGCAATGTGACAGATCCTATGGCAAGAGGAGAGCAAACTATAATTATTCTTACTGATGACAAAGGCAATGTGACAGTTGTTATGACAACAAAATACAAATAACTCTTCACAGCAGGCATATACAGAAAAGGGGCAAAAATCTGATACCAAGTACAGAAACAAAGTTACAAGCATTACTCAGAAAACATTGCAGGTACCTCAGTGATTCAGAAAAAAGTAAAATAACATTATTGTAGAAATTCACCTTGCCAAAATTTGTCAATATTTCTTTTTAAAGTTTTTATTCCTTTGGTATACAACATCAATCCTTTGTCAGGCATTCTAGACACTTTGTAGAATTAATCAAGAACATGAGAATTGAAAGAACCAATTTACTGGTAAGTTTTGATGTGGAAAGTTTATTCACAAATATACCATGTGAAGAAGCATCTTCTATTATAAGGAAAAGATTAAATGGTGATAATAGTTTACAAACCAGAACAACTCTATGGAATTATTAACATTCTGCATAAAAACAACATACCTACTTTCAATATAACAGAATTCTTCCAACAAAATCAAGAAATGGCTAAGGGCTTACCAAGGTCACTCCTGATTAGCAATATACACAAAATAACTTGAAACCACAGTCATAAAAACTACTCCATATCCACCTAGAGTTTGGATTTGCTATTTAGATGTTACATTTGTTGTATGGCGACATGGTGAAACACATCAACACTATATCTCCTTCAATTAAATTCGTAACTAAATCAAAAAAAGAATAAAAATTGGCATTCTTAGATGTTCTTGTGACAAGACTCCCCCCCCCCATAGCAAAATCAAAACATTTTACTGAAAACCCATACATACAGGATAATACTTAGCCTATACATCTAATCATGCCAGAAACACAAAACATGAAGTTATACTATTACTATGGAAAAGAGCAAAAGAAGTTTGTGCAGAAACCAGCGATTTGAAAAGAGAAAAGATCTATATAGAACTTACTCTTATGAAAAATGGTTATTCATCAGCTATTATTAAGAAAACCTTAAATAGACAACAAAAGAACCACAAAAATATTATTAGTATTGTAGTCTATCTATATATACCAAAAATAGCAGACAAATTAAGGAAAATCTGTAATCAGTATAACATCAGAATAGCTTTCTAGAGCCATAACAGATGGTGAGGAATTCTAACATCTACAAAGCCTAAACTTGAAATTCTGAAGAGAAAAAAACTACATCTATGAAATCCCATGGGAATGTGGAAGAATGTATATTGATGAGGCTAGTCATCCCATTGAAAAGTGCTTGCAAGAACACAAACTGAAGATTAGAATAGAAAACAGATGTGACTAAGATAGCAGACCATGTATGTGCCAATGAATATATGCTCAACTGGGAAAACACAAAAATATTGGATAGAGACGAAAAGGTACAAAGAAGAAAGTTTAAAGAAGCTGCTCACATGACAATGACAAACAATCCCATAAATCAACCTAGTGTGACTATACATAATGTATGGAACCAACTATTCAAATTTGCTCTTAAGAAAAAGTGGAGAAATCAGGAGAAACCTCACAGATAAGTTTATGAAATTTCTTCTGTGTGTTGCCTTTGGCAGGATGGTGGTTCGTTAGA
This sequence comes from Epiperipatus broadwayi, assembly GCA_028023455.1. Taxonomy (NCBI): domain Eukaryota; kingdom Metazoa; phylum Onychophora; class Udeonychophora; order Euonychophora; family Peripatidae; genus Epiperipatus; species Epiperipatus broadwayi. Next base: position 9,745,601 of record JAQFVV010006208.1, on the reverse strand, counting down.
GCATTGCCTTAAAAATTCAATATTCAAATATCTAAGAGTCCAGGTTCAATTCCCATGCTAATACTGTAACTTGTCAGGCCTGCAATATCTGAAGGGAGAAGAATAATACCTTTCAAATCATTGTGTATATACTAACCTGTGTGCTATTACTAATAGTTGAATGTACTTGGAATATTGGAATGAAGTTAAATTTTTCTAAAGACATTCAATTCTCATATTAAAATGATGAACATAGTCCAATATAATTGGAACTAAAACAACATCATCACAAACCTTCAGGAAAACACTGTGTAATTCTAAAAAAATGTGTAATTTGCTTATACCGAATAGTTTTTATATATGTAATTAAAAGTATTTGAATTCAGGATTTTTCAGTCTATTTATTCTTCCCTTCATGCTATTCTAATATAAAATGAGCACTGATTATATATAATGTGTGGGAAATTAAGATCTGTCCCAATGGATGAGAACTGGCTCTGCACAAAATATTTAAATTGGGTATCATGTATCTTTTTCACAAGTATGTGGTCATATGTATCGGTTGCTTGAGATAAAGGGAAGACTGGACTAAAAAATCTAATTACATACATAGGGAATATTTGGTATAATCAAATTACGTACTACTTTAGAATTGCATTATATCTGAGCCCACATCTCTACACTTAATATATATGGATATGTGATGATCCAATAATATGAAGGGTTAAATCAACATAATGTCTACATGGGTATGACCACAATATCAAATCCAACGAGAGCTTTCAGTGTTCCATCATTGGTTTTCCAATGGAATGGATGGTTGAATAGTTGGAAGGGTGAAAAGATTAAAGCCTGTTTATTAAAGTCTGAGGAATTTCTATCGTAATATAAACTGAGCACAGATTGTAAATATGTGTGGGAGATTATGATCTGGCCCAACTGATGAGTGCTGGTTCATGGGGATCATGTATTTTTTTTACATATATGTAGTCATGTCTATCAGTTGCTTGAGATGGAGGAAAGGATGATTAGACTGAAAAATTCTGAGTTCAAATTCCTCTAATTATATATATAGGAAATATCCAGAATAAGCAAATCACATACTCCTTTAGAATTACATTATATCTTAGTATAAGTTCAGTGCCTCAGTCTACACTTAATATATATATATATATATATATATATATAAGATATGTAATGGTCTGAGAATATGAAAAGGTTAGATTGACATAATGGGTAAGACTCCAATATTAAATCCAATAAAAGCTTTGAGCATGATTTTTCATTGAAATGAATGATTAAAAGAGTGAGAAGATCGAAGCATATCCATTAATGTTTGAGGAATTGCTATCTTAATATAAACTGGGCATTGATTGTATATATGTGTGGAAGATTATTATCTGGCCCAACTGATGAGTGCTGGTTTTGCATGAAATATATATATGGGGATTATGTATTTTTTCCACATGAATATCAATTGCTTGAGATGGAAGGAAGGAATCAATTGTAATGGAATATAATATCCCATCACATTATTTTAAAATGAAAATAAAAATATCGTAAATAAAATTGATTTATTAAAAAGAAAAAAACTTAAAAACTGAAAAGTAAAAGTTGTTTAATATATATATTGTCACGCAGATGGAAAACTTAAACTATTTTAAGAAAAAGTATTTAAAAGTATTTTTTGTTATAAAAAAAAGTAAAAATATAAAGATTGATATTTTAAAAATAGAAATAATGTTGATTTCTATAATCTTAGAAAATGGAAATGATTGTCTTATTAATTAAATGATTGTTCAAAAGCAAACTAGCCATTGAGGCATTTAAAATAAATTAAATGGGCAGATAAGAAAATACAAAGCAATTAAATGACCAATGCAAGCACGAAAATGACAGCACGGACCATAACTGAAACACGAGAGGATTAGTGACGTCTTGCTCGTTGAATCCCAAGATCTAATGATAAGAGGCTAAGAAAAATATAAAAGCCAAATGATTATTATAATTCTTATCTGAGAACTGACTATGAATATGTCGTTATAACTAGCTATATTGCAGATTTTCACGATGTGGAAGTCTGCAATAAATTTAATTTTCCGGACAACCAGCTGAGGCCTATTGATGACAGTTCCTAACCAAATGCATGGCAAGTCGCAGTTTCATTTCAAAGAAGGACAAAATCTACGAAAGTGATCACGAAGATGGACTTCTAAATTGGCTAAATCTGTAAAGTATGAACTCTTGTGTCTATCTAATAAGAACCTTCCTAAAATTGCAATTAATTAATAGCTGAAAATAAGAACTCTTATCTGACTTAAAGAATGCAAATTCAATTGTTAATATTTTTTTTATGCAGATGTTTAAGCAATCATTTCCATTTTATTTTTTTTTGTGTGTGTGTTATGTTTTAATTAAAATGTGTTTTAATTTAAGTTGGGTGTAGATAGCTGCTTGGATAAAAATTAATAACTATGTCTAAATTCGTTTATGTTTAGTTTAAGGGATTTTAATTTCAGGCTATTTGTTTCGTAGTTAGAACGATGCTTGTGGAGGGATATATGGGTGTTTATATCAATGTAATGTGAAGCATGTTTAGCATACAGGGCAACGTGCCCAACTGAATGCATGACCCCAAAGAGGCAGTCATATCATTGCAATGGTCACAGAAGTATTTCCTGCGCCATTGACCCCTTCTAGCTCTGGAGGGATTATAAGTCGGCAGAAAGACTGCTCTCCCCCATGCGTAGCACTCTTTAAAAAAATTATATACATGATTCCTTATTCAGACAGATGCCCATTCCTGTTCTGGACACGGATCATTTCCTTCAAATAATATCATGCTGTCAGATGCACATTCCTGTCGGCGTGGTTTTATGCTAGCATCTTCATATTGCATTTGGTTGCGACTATATATTTGGAAGCAGGCATTGGGTTGGCTACGAACTTTTAGTCTGAGATTGAATGAATGTTTTCATAAGTTTTTAAGTGAAAAAAAAATCTATGTAGCCTATCTATACTCAACATGCTAAAGTAAAATATAATTTAAATATCCATCTGTGTGGTCTATTTAAAATAGTAATTTAAATTTAAAAAAATTAATGTTAAAATCTAAAAATTTATTTCTCAATTTTAAATGTGCGTTAATAAAATCTATTTGTGTGTTAATTACTGGCAGTGGCTTCTTTTATTTCATTGTTCTAAATATTTAATATATATTTTGAGAATATAAATCTATTAAAATTTATAAAAATGTTTAAATCTCTGCTACTCTATGAGCTAGTGACATTGGGCAAACGGTCAGAATAATATATATAAAAATTTTTTTTGAATCTTACCTTACGTATCTGCCTACTATATAAATTTTTCTAGGTTCAAATGCCTAGATGGCGCCCTTGTAGTGCGGATACGTTAAGATACCTTCCAGTGACCGTTAAACAATAGATTAATCCATCTAATTTGTATATCATTAGTTGTAGAATGATGAAATCTTCATGTTGAGATATTAGGAGAGATTCTTGTAGTGATTGAAATAGTCTTATTAAATACCTGTATCAACATATGTAATATATAGGGTATATAAGCACAGACTTTCACTTGACCCACAACTCTCCACTCTATCTCATATTACTGATACACTTGAACACATATATGTCAAAAAGATAAATAATCACCAATATGCATATTTCGTGCTAAACTAACATTCATCAGTTGGTCCAGATTATCATCTCCACACATATATGCAATAATTGTTTAGATATATTAAAATAGCCAATTTTCATACTTTAATGAACAGGCTTCACTCTACTCCACCCTCCAACTCTTCAACCGTCCATCCAATTGAAAATCTGAAGATGAAACGCTCAAAGGCCACCCTGAGGCTGACATTTTCGTATGCCCATGTTAACCATAAGTCACTCTGACCCCTCGTGCAGAACATAATCCCCTTAAATAAATAGAGACACTTGTAATAACTTTTCCATTTTTAACTGTCATTTTAATTTCATTAATTTTTGATCATAATATCTCTGGAACTTTTGTAATATCCACATAATTAGTAATTATTATTATTTTAGATAATTAATGTATATATTTAAAAAATTTTGTAATTAATATAATGACTCTTATGAATAACTTCTCACATATGTTCTGCTTATTTGGAATTATTTTGTTATATATATAGTTTAATAAATAAATAAAATAAATTATTATTTCATGAAGGCCAAATAACCGACATTATCCATAGTAATTTCAGGATAAGCTGTAATCGCTGAAAATATCTGTTTCTTAAAAAGGTTTCTTCTTTTTATTATTATTGTACATTGTAATGTTTCTATTTGTTTTTAGACTTATATAGAAATCCACTTCGTTATACAATATTGTATATAATGCTTTTAGTAAATATTAGATTTTATTTTTTTGTAAATGTATTTAAAGTGAAAGACTGAAACCTTCTCGCATGCGCTTTAAGAAAGCTTATATGACAACCAATCAGATGTAATGATGACGGTATAGGGAGATCTCAAAATAAATAAATAAATGTATGTCTAATGTTTTCATCTTTTTATTAAAATAATTAGATAATGTTTATATATTAAATAAAAAAAAAAAATCCTTAAATGATTTTTGCAGTGTTCATCATATAGTATATAGTGCGTCACCATGTATTATATAATTTATACTACAAAACCATGTTTTATATAATGTATACTACAAATAACAGATGAATATAAATTATGCAAATTTTTAATCTTTATTTGGTAGACTTCTGACCTGATAAAAGCCAATAAAGAATAATCGAAATATGAAGAATAGTTAAACTAGGTATATTATTTTAATTGTAATATTTTAACATGAATTTTTGAAATCGATTGTGCACATAAATTAAAATTTGCTATAGAAATAAAAAATACTATATTTCAAAGTAATTAATTTCAGCATTATAAACACTTTGTATAAAATTATTTAGCAATAATTAATTTTTATTAGGATTTATATGTGATGTGATACACTGTGACTTCTTAAACCGAGTCAGGAATCTCTCAACAACTATGCACAGAAAAATCTGTTAGCTACTTTACTTCCCCTTTCCATTCCCTACCCTAAGTTTTTCCATAATCTGCTCCATCCCATTTCCACAACATAATCTTTGTCAACTCTATGGACTTTATATCTAAATCCCCCTTATCTTTCCCAAACCCAGCATAAAAAACAATAACCCACACTCTGTATAATCACTTTGTTCATACTTATTCTTCTATAACTTCATTATTTGTACCCTTTCTGCTTTCAAGCATTTTCATTCATTTAACAAATACCTAATATTTTCTATGCCTTCCTTACACAATTTTCAGACTAAATCACCCATATTTTTCCATTTACGTGTATATTCTCTTGTTGCTAAAGATCCTGTTCAAGCCTTAAATAATAAACTACTTAACTTACACCCAATATTTTGTTTACTTCTATATATATTTAAACTCTTTTTACTCTCCATATTAGTTTTCCATCTCTCTTACTCCCTATTCTTTATTAATGCATCTATTCTTTTATCCCATTTCTTACCACTATAACACTCAACAATCCTACTAACACAATCATTCCAATTTTTGTACAAGTATACAAATATAAATTCTTTATCCAAATCTTTTGCATACTGCATTACCTTTCTCACCCATCTTGTTGTCTGCCCTTTACTTATAACACAATTAAATACTATTTTAGATATTCTTTTATTATCCATAAACTGCAACCTACTAAACATTTTCATTTTACTTTTTGCATTGCTCATATAAAAACTTGGCCATCCCATTTCTCCTTGAATTGCCTCCCCAGCTGTTCAAACATCTGCATCAAATGCATGTCTTCCTACTTCCCTTTGTACTTTTTCTAAATAATCTAATACCCCTTTACTAACACATAACACATCATTACCATATGTTAACCCTGCTACTGCAACTCCCTTCCATACAATTCTAGCCACATCATATTTATTATATGAAAACACTGTTAATTTCTTTATCAATCCCTTTCTTTTCTTTGCTTCATTTATCATTTTTTTCTCCCATTCATCCAAGCAAAATAACAATATCCATTCACCACACTTAACTTTATATCCCCAATAAAATTTCTACATCTTCTCTTTCCCCAGTATTAACCATCATTATATTTGATTTTTCTTCATTAAATTTAATCCCCATCTCTTTACCCAGCCTTGCACATGTCCTCAGCATAACTTCCATATCTTCTCTTCTTTCTGCACATGAAGACACCACCTGCAAAAAAGATCTGACAAAGTATATACTCCTTTGCCACCCATTAACGGTATCTCTATCCCTCTTCCTAATCTTTCTATTGCTCTCTCCATTTCACTCAAATATAACAAAAACAAAATAGATGTCATAGAGCATCCTTGCCTTAGTCCCACCCCATTTTTAACTTTAACTGATTCTATTTTCCCTAATTGATATGTATAGTAATTATTTTCATATAATTTTTTAATAATATCCACTAAAGCTTCATCCATTCCCAAATTTGCTAAACTTACCCATAATCTATTTCCATTTACTCTATCATATGACTTCTCTATATCTATAAAACTCATATATAACTGTCTACGTGAATTCCTACTCATATCCATAAATTGTGTAACTACAAATAAACTATCTCCTATACATCTATCTGATCTAAAACCTCCTTGCATTTCTGCCACTACATTATTCCCTTCCATCCATTTTGCAACTCTTCCAGTGACCATATATGTGAAAACTTTATATAAAACTGATGTTACTGCTATCAGTCTATAATTGTTTAACTTTCTATGATCCTTATCCTTTCCTTTAAATAAAAATCTTACTCTTGTTTTATTACTCCAATTACCCGGAAAAACTCCATCTCTGCTGCCCACTTGACTTTCCACTTTTCAATTTCTTCCCTACCTTATTCAGTTCATTTTTTGTAAACCTAATATTTCCATTACTATATGTTTTCATGTTTTCTATCATTCTGTCCACATCTAATATCTTTTCTATATCCATTACATATCTATTTAAGATTCTCTCTAAGTCTTCTCTAGAGCTATACTCTATTCCCTCATCATCTAGTAATACTATCTCTCCCCTATATTTCTCCTTTTAAGGTAATTCCAAAATTTTTTATCCCATCTCTTCCATTTTTATTAATATCCTCCAACAATTTGCTATTCAATTTCATTCTCTCTCTATAATTATCTATTTTAGCCAATTTCTTCTTTTCTAAGTACTTTTCCCATTTAGTATTAATATCTTTTTCACTTTCCTTGTTCTTAATAGCACGCTTATATTCTCTGCAGGCTATTTTCCTTTCTTTTACACTTTTACTAATTCTCATTTTTTTATTACTTTTATTATTATGAATATTCTTACTTAAAACCTATTTGCCACTTTTTCTATTTCATCACACCAGTCCTTATACTCATCACCAACCAACCCATGATTTCTTCAACTTGTATTTTATATTCTTCCAACTTATTTTTATCATTCACTCTCCATCCACATTTTTCACTATTATTTCTACTTTTATTTCTATTCTCCATCACATTACTAACCATTTCAATTACAATAAAGTTATGATCTCTAGTACATACTTCATTATCAAACACTTTAATTTTCCGTATTTTATTCATTCCCTCTTTCTCTACCAATACATAATCTATTGTGTGAAATATATTATTTCTACACCATGTGTACTGTCCCTCATAAATATTTCATAAATTTTCAATGCTCAAATTCACGCTCTGACAAAATTTCTTCAAAAGCCGACCATTTTTATTATCTCCATCATCACTTTCTTCAATATGTCCATTCATATCCCCTATAACCATTATTCTCTTTCCCTTTTCTTTAAAATTCTGTACATCCTTAACTAGACATTCATATATGTTACTGTTCCACTCCATTATAGTTTGAATATCTCCAGTAGCTATATAAATTATAGCCACCATCCATTCTTGTCTACCCAATCTTATTTTAAACCACAAATGTTCTTGACATTTAACAATATTTTAAATATTTCACTTCATTTACTTAAGAGCCATCTATTGCAAGTTTGAGTAATTAAATGTAATAGGTTTTTAGTACAATATTGTAAACAATAAATACTGTAAAAATGATCAAAATAATATAACAACACAGGTATGGAAAGATGATACAATGGAAGCAGTTTTGATATTTTGTGATTCTCATATAGAAAACAGAATTATTATTTTTTTCTTTGTTTTAAAAAGCATACTCAAAGCTGAAAATTGTAGTCCTTTTTAACAGGCTCGCAATTTTATTTACAACTTTTATATTTACAAACCAAAACATCACATGATCCTTTCAGTACTTCTGTATTAAAAGTTCTTTTGCTCTAGACTCATTTATTGTAAATACAAAGACAGGAAATGCTTTGTTTGATTTATATTGTAGTTGTAAAAAATCAAAGATGCCTAGCATAGCTATATAACCGAGAATACTAAAATACATATTAATTGACTTCATGTTAAAACTATATGAAACAGGCAAAACTCACTATACGTATTGCCACACACAGCAAGCTAGAGTAATCAATTGATGCAGAAGGCTTGTGCATAAAATCCCCATCTAGTGCCTACTCATCCAATATTCTCAGACTAGTTTCTGGCTTGTGGCCTTCGCCAATGAGGAGCCTTGGACCTGAGAGCACTGCACCTAGATCTCTTAAGATCTAATGCAACCCTCCAGCAGCCACCTTTTATCTCCATTTTATGAGTCTTAAACTGAAAACACCTTAATGTTTTTAATCCAAGCCTATTAGCTTATATAGTCATATGGGTCTGAACCCAGTTCAGTACCCATACATTTTGGTGTCTTTGGTTTTTTAATAACCATAGCCACCACTATCTTATTTGGCAGGATTGGTTTTAAGCCAATAAACATCACATGACCACCATCTCTTATGCTTGTGTATGACTACATAGGCTAATGGGCTTGGATTGAAAACATTAAGGTATTTTCAGTTTAAGACTCATAGTTTTGTAGTTAAATGGAGATAAAAGGTGGCTGCTGGAGGGTTGCATTAGATCCTAAGATCTAGATGGAGTGCTCTCAGATCCAAGGCTCCTCACTGACGAAGGCCACAAGCCAGAAACTAGTCTGGGGATATTGGATGACACTAGATGGGGATTTTATGCACAAGCCTTCTGGCATCCATTGATTACTGTAGCTTGCTGTGTGTGGCAATACGTATAGTGAGTTTTGCCTGTTTTAACAACTCTAAAAATATTGGCTTGGATCCAAAATCATAGTGTTTGAAATTCAGACTACTAGCTTTTATGTATGTGTAAACTGAATGTTCCTTATTAATGATGATATCAACAATTTTGTAGTTATTGGCAAGCACTGCCATCTAGTGTCAATTGATTAACCAAGTTTATTGGCTCTGGAGAAGAATAGTAGAATGGTTTACTGATTCTTATTCAAATTTGCTGCATTAGTTAAAAATATGTAAAATGCTAAATATTGGGTTTTCCATTGATGCATCAAAAACCCTTCTTAATGAGTTGGATTCGTTTGTTACCCTTTTTTGTGAAAACCATACACAATAGTGCTATTTTCTCTAGTGTTTTTCTCGTATGATTTTATGCAGAGATTACATATAATCCAGTAGTCAAAGCCCCCCTCATTGAATTATCTTTTAAGTGTATGAGAAGAAAAAATGTCAGTATTGTCTAAAAAGAAAAAAAAACAATCAAAGGAGAAAAAAACTTCGATGTGATCAAATGTAACGTATTGTATCATAGTAATTCTTGACTGTCGCTTGACAATCCATGAAAAATATTTAATTCAACATATACAACTTTCTGGAGAAGTTTAAAATACTATTTGCATAATGTCAAGAAAAATATTAATCTTTCACATTCTCATACTTATATAAAACAGCTTTTTGGGTTTAAATCCATTTAACAACTTGGGTTTGAAGTAAAAGAAGACCTGATTTTACTCAACAATAAACCCCAATAAAAAGTTATTTAACTTCAAGGGAATTATCAATTAAAAAAAAAAACTCTCCATAGTCCTTTGTGTAAAATCAAGGGAAAGGTTAAAAACCTATCTTCCCCCCCCCCAATTTTTGTTTGACTATTGGGTGGTGTTTTTTTTTTTTTTTTTTTTTGTTGGTTTTGTGGGGTGAATTATCAATTAGTAATATTCATAACCATACACATGTGAATAAGATAAACGATCTAAAATATCCATATTTTATGCTGAACTAACACTCATCAGTTGGTCCAGATCATTACCTCCCCCACACATATATAATTAGTATTAAGTTTATATTAAGATAGCAGATCTCCAAACAATAATGGACAGACTTCAATCTTCTCCACTCTCCAACTTTTCAACCATTCCTACTAGTGAAAATCTGATAATAGAAGGGTCAAACTTTTGTTGATGCCAATATTGTTGTCATACCCATATTGACCTTAAGTTACTCTGACCTCTCAAATATATGACCTTAACACATCGTTTTAAATATATAAAGGGATGGGCAGAATTCAGGCTAAATCTGTAATAAATCAATACTAGTATATTGTAAATACTGAACTTTAAGAAGTAATTAGAGGGATTTGAACTCAAACTTTTATGCTTCATTCGACTATCTTCATCTTATATATTCACTACACATGATCACCCATCTTATTCACATGTATGTGGTCGTATATATTGGTTATATAAGATGAGAGGATAGCTGAAGGAAGTTTAAAAGTCTATGTTCTCTTAAAACTATATTAAAAAAAAAAATACATTTCAATCTTTGATATAACAATATTTAGTTTTGTTAAAACTATTTTAATAGGTAATACTGTAAATATATATTCTTATATACATAATATATATAAAAGGCTATCTCAATAAAGACAGCTAATAAAATTATATAAAAATATAAAAGTGATTTTTAATAAATATAATTTTCTATTAACTAGATGCTGAACTCTCAGTTTCGAGTTTTTCTAACGCAGTTATGGAAATATCAATGTTTTTATTTTCTGATAACTTTTCAGCTTCATTTGGATGCCGGGACTTTATATGCCTTTCTAAATCTCGCCTTCTTACCAACACTTTCCCACAGTAATCACATCGGTACGGAGTATCACCTTCTGCGTGTAAACGGATATGCTTGTTTAAATTACTTGGATCTCCAAAAGGGCGGAAACATACTTTGCATTTTAAAGGCTTGTAACCTGTATGAGTTCTTAAATGAATCTTCAGTCCATATTTTCTAGAGTACCATTTGCCACAGTAAACACATAGATGTCCTTTTCTTGATGGGCTAGAAGAAACTGATTCTGAGTTAGAATCTACTCGTTCATCATCTGAGTTATTATGAGTCAAAGGCCCACATTGAGAAGTGCTTTGCGCAGGGGCCATATAATGTTCATCATTAACAGATAAAGCTGTAGAAAATTTTTCTGGAGAGTGAAACCTCGATGTTTCGGAGGAATTTGGAAAATATTCTAATGAAGAAGGTATAGGATCTACATAATAATGTCCAAAATATTGAGAGCCATTTTGTGGCCTGAGGTTAGAACCAACCTGAATATAATGCCTTGGACTGGAATGTAAGTTTGTACAATATCTATATTTTAAAATAGTGTGATCTGCTGGAAGCCTGATCACAGATGGAATTATGGGAGTCGATAATACATCATAAATTCCACTGGTAGATGTAGGTGATGTTGAGATATCTTCCTTCATCTTAGGCTCACAATTTATCTCGTAAACAGATTTTGATGTACAAGTTTTTGTATGTGGCCTAAAAGCGGATATTTTATTGACACTTAAATTAATATTTGATTGCCATTCAGGTGAGGAAGAAATTGTATTTCCAGTTTTGCAAATACATTTGGTTCGAATATCAGTACTAGAAGAAGGCAAAGAATTGTTGTTAGAATAAAATGAGTTTTGCGGTGGATTTGACAAGTTTAAAGAAAATGAAGTAGGAAGAATTAAGGGCTTGCTTTGTTTTAAATCATTGTTTGGACAATGAAATGTTAGGTGGGCTTTTAAAGGATTGGGGTGTCGAAATACTTTCCAACAGCGGTCACATACATAGCGTTGATCGCCTAGAAAAAAAAACAAATTATTAAATAAATTTGTTTATTTAAACATATTTCGTAAAAAAAATATTATGAAATAACATCAGTACTAACACAGGTGGCTTGATTATAACTTAAAAAAGGTAACAAATATACACAGATTTAAATTCTATAATGTATTTTGTACTTATATATTTTAATCAATATAATATTATAAATCATTTATGCTCTTTATTACTTTTTACAATGTTTTTTACAACCCAATATTGACGGTTTTGATTGCCCCAGCAATCTTCTTCAAAACTTCTACGTATAAGTTCTGGAGAAGATTACTGGGGCAATCATCAATATTTTTTATAAATGAACTATTGACAGTTTCGATTGCCTCAGCAATCTTCTTCAGAACTTATACGTAGAAGTTTTGAAGAAGATTGCTGGGGCAATCAAAACCGTCAATATTGGGTTGTAAAAAGCATTGTAAAAAGTAATAAAGAACATAAATGATATTAATATTATACAGAGTTGGCAATGCAATAAGAAAGATAAAGTTATATTGTTTTAATCAATATATATCAACAATTTTAATTTGTAAAATATAACATGAAAACAGAGAAAAAATTCTATATAGTGATGAAGAGAAATAAATGGATATGAGACTAAATTGACTATATGACATATATAAAATATATAAATATAAGAAATCCACATATAGGCCTATGTAGTTAAGTTGATAGTAAAAGTGGTGCAAAGACAAGTTTGATATGGCTCTTAACCGAAAAAATGTGTATAGGAAAGGAGAGATCTGATCGATCAAAGAGTAAAATTATTATGTTCTCTTTGTCTTGTAGTTGCTCAAAAATTGTTTGGATTTTTGAGAAATTTACCATAGATTAATAAAACGATATTTTAGAAATACTTTAAGTTACATGCTGAAACTAAAAAAATAACACCCTGAAACAATCTGCCAATAAAACTGTTCCATGAATTATTGTGGAGACAACATTCTTTGATAAAAAAAATATAAAAAAGGAAATCGTTTTTGATTTTGGGTGATGCTGACAGATAACCAAATCATGCTAAATTATAGATTTTTAAAAAACAACAGATAACCAATTACAGGACAAGGAACAATCTACCATCTTTACAGAAAGCAGTACATATAAAGATAATAAACCACTAAACATCACATGATTACCATTCTTTACGCTTACACAAGCTGTTTAACACAGAGGCAAAACTCTATGTACAGTAGCGCCACTCAGTACAAGCCAGAGTATTCAATGGATGCAGGAAGGATTGTGCATAAAATCCCTATAAAGAATGGTGATCATGTGATGTTAAGTAGACACTAGGTAGGAATTTTATGCACAAAACTTCCTGTATCCATTTATTACTCTGGCTTGCACTGAGTGGCACTGCTGTATGGAGAGTTTTGCCTCAATGTATAAAGATAATACCTATTGCTAGTTTTTGAGAATTTATTTTCTCTTTCCTATTTTACTTTCTGTCTAAAAATAGCTTATTATTTTAATAATTGACTAATATGGGTTATTGAGTCTTGGACTGAAAGCTCATGGCCATTGAATTGTGGTTCCAAGTCTAATTCTCCAAGTTTTTGAACATTTTATAAATTCCAAAAATAATTTATTCAATGTTTTATTTATTTATTGAATAAATAACTGGACTAAGTATATTCCAGTTCATCAAAGCTTGCTTTGAAACTTTCAGCTACTATATATATATATTTTAGTTTTACTTAGATTTGATTTTTAGATCATTGTCCTGGTAAGTCAGTAATACTTTTTTGTTATTCGTCTTTTGTGATCTATTTGAAAACTGTTCTACTTATATAAACCTATTATTATAAAGCACTGAAAATTGAAATTATTCAAACGGAAGTTAATCTTCGATAATGCACTATTTCTTAAATATTATAAATCTCTGCACACTCTCCTGCCAGTAAGAATTTAAAATGAGTGAATCACTTAAGTTTAGAGCATACATTCTATATACATCAACTCTTACAGACCATGCTTAAATCAGGGCTTGAGTCTATTGCATGCCTGATGTTATAATCAAATATTCAATTGTACAAATCTATTTTAACTCATGTATATTCTAAACTTAAGTGATTCACTTAAGTTTTTTAAATTCTTACCGGTGGGAGAATGTGCGGAGATTTATATTTAAGGAATAGCGCAATATCGGAGATTGACTTCTGTTTAAGTAATTTTACTTATATAAAAATATACATGTATGTGTATGCATTTGATGCATATATATAAAACAAATATAAAAAATATTTATTGAATAAAATAAATTACTTATCTTACACAAAGTAAATTTTAATAGCAGATTTTTATGTCTCTTAGCAAATTCACATTTTGCTAAATTATAATACCTGGCAAACTATATAGTAACTATACAAACTATATAGAAAGATAAACATCACACAACTACCACCTCTTATGCTTGTGTACAACTGTTGTTAAATCAGGCAAAATTCACTATACGTATTGCCACACACAGCAAGCTAGAGTAATCAATGGATGCCAGAAGGCTTGTGCACAAAATCCCCATCTAGTGTTTTCAGTTTAAGACTCGTAGTTTTGTAGTTAAGTGGAGATAAAAGGTGGTTGCTGGAGAGTTGCATTAGAGTGCCTACTCATCCAATATCCCCAGACCAGTTTCTGGCTGTGGCCTTTGTCAGTGAGGAGCTTTGGATCTGAGAGCATTGCACCTAGATCATAGTGTCTAATGCAACACTCCAGCAACCATCTTTTATCTCCACTTAACTACAAAACTATGAGTCTTAAACTGAAAACACTAGATGGGGATTTTGTGCAGAAGCCTTCTGGAATCCATTGATTACTCTAGCTTGCTGTGTGTGGCAATACGTATAGTGAATTTTGCATGTTTTATATAGAAATATTAAAAAGTTTCATAATATATAGTCTATTCACCAACCATTACATAAAAAAATTACAAATATGTTTTAACATGGAAGAATAAAAAATCAGATTAGATGGCCTTTCCCCAATAGGCATGTATTTTGTTAAAATTGTTTACTTTTATGGTCAGCTAGAGATATCAATAACTGAACTTCCATGACTATGTGGATAGCTTGATAATTTTCAGTATACTATTCTCACACAAGATAGTGTTTGATTTCTATATGCTTTAAATACTTTATGGGAGGGTGAACAATCATTGCACTGATGTTATCTATCTTCAAATTTTTTGGACTTTATTAGTGTTTATCTCATCTCAATCCTATCATATAACAATAATCTAATAAACCACTAAACATCACATGATCACTATCTCATACTAGCACAATAATTGTTATTAAACAATTCAAAACAAAACAACACTCTCCATATAGTAGTGCCATCTTGTGCTAACAAGAGTAATCAATGGATGCTGGAGGGTTGCATTAGATCCTAAGATCTAGGTGCAGTGCTCTCAGATCCAAAGCTCCTCACTGATGAAGGCCACAAGCCAGAAACTAGTCTGGGGATATTGGATGAGTAGGCACTAGATAGGGATTTTATGCACAAGCCTTCTGGCATCCATTGATTACTCTTGTTAGCACAAGATGGCACTACTATACGGAGAGTGTTGTTTTGTTTTGAATTGTTTAATAATCTAATAACATAGAAAATCAGACCATCTTCTCACACTATGAATGCATATCATGCTCAAGGCAATATTCCTGTTTTTCATTAACTTTTTTCCTCATATAGAAACAATAATGCTTTTGTTATCAAAAAATTAGGATCTCTTTAATTAAACCATCAAACATCACATGATCACCATCTCTATACTAGCACATAATTTGTTGTAAACAAAGGCAAAACTCTTTAATTACTTTGACATTTTAAAAACAGTATCAACTTTTAGTATGTTCTAAAATTTTGTAAAACTTAGCTTTACACTTAGAAAAGATTTTATTATGCAAAATACAGCTCATCAAATTGGGGAAGGATAATAAAGGAATTATATAATATATAGTCAACATAATATGTAGGGTATTCAGAAAAGGAAAAATAACTTCCAAATATCATAAAATTTACAAATTTTAAGGTCTTTTTGTTTGTTCATTTACAACATTGTTTCTTTACATTTTTCTTTGGATAGTATGTATAAGTGAAGTCCCGTAATTACATATACATAGTTTATAACTTCACTACATCTATGACTCTTAGCTGGAAGCTCTTTTGCATAGCGATATTAAATTTCATCAAGAGATTAGGGTTAATACATCAATAGAAATAACTAATCCCACACGCAACAACTCCTACCTCTTATTACTAACAGGGTATTAAAACCAGATCATCCTCTTAATCTCCAGTTTTATTTAAACTTTTTTTTTTATCTTTTTAATCATATCAGTTACCATACAATGATTCTCACTATCACTGTCTGTAAATTCTATTTCCCAGGCCTTCTGACAATGCCTTTTATGGCAGGAAGATGGGTTCTGCCAAGTTTACACTTGAATAAGGGAGTATAGTGGTTCACCACTATCAAATTTCAGGTGAGCATATCTTTGATTTCCAGAGTAGTTTTGTCCAGCAGACTTCCTAGAGAATTAGAATGAGCACTTATTCTCTTTATCTGATAGACTGAAAATCATGCAACATATATTCATATAGTGAAAGGAAGTTTTTTTGTGTTGTTATGCAAATTATTGGTCTGTTCAAGAGAATCCAAGTCCTCAGCGGCATAGCGATAAGAGGGTAGCTCCCATATTACAGCTCATACAATAGAATCTTTGTATTGGAATGCCTTTTTTTGAACACTCTTCTACCAACATTTAAATTATTTTATTTTGTTAAGCATTCTTGGAAGTAATATTTTTAACTATTTAAAAACTAATGCCTAATTGACAATAGAAGATGAAAGACATGTCTCAGACACTAGCATATATCTGTTCAATCAAATAAATTAAAATGATATTAAATCATTAAAAAAACATTTACATTATTTTTCTTATCAATTACTATATGACAAAAAGAAAAAATATTGAACTAATCTCTCCAGGATATATTTCAGGCCAATGCTTTTCAACTTGCCCGAGAGATGATCATAGACCTGTGAAACATAAAAGCACTCAAATCAAGCTCCATCAGAATTGGTCTGAAGGGGTAGTATTAATTATTAGCTGACTATTTTCATCATCTAATATTAAAAACTATAATAATTAAAAAACAAGTCATATATAGCGTGACATTACTTTTAATGAGCTTGTAGTTACAAAAATGCACATAGAGAGCGTACCAATAGCTCATTAAAAGTAATGTCACGCTATATATGACTTGCTTTTTTAATTATTATAATTTTACCTTTAAGGCTTTGGCTATGCTGAGCCTATTAGAATATGGTAGATCTGAATTTACTTCAGTCCCATATAGCTATTTAAGTTAGATAGCTGGATTTAAAGACATTTTCATGTCCGAAAAATTCAGAGTTTCTTCTTAAATATACGTTTGAAATAAGTGCTGGTTTTTTTGAGTTGATACTTTAGGTCTAGTGTCCGAATATTCTAGCTCTCCACTGACGTGGACCCTAAGCCCGAAACCATGGTCTGGAGATAAGAGTGTTCTGGACAGAGATTTTAAATATTTCTCATAACCGCACTTGTTAATTACGAGCTTGTTTGAGCTATTGGTACGCTCTCTATGTGCAATATTAAAAACTGAATGCCTTTAGAAAAATTTAAATTAACTTTCTAAATACATCCAGCTATTAGTAATGGCACACGGGTTCCAGTATTGTCTAATAAAACATAGAGAACAATCTAGTCTGGTATTTCTTTTAATCATTCTACAAGAACAAATATAACCCTAACCGAATGAGTGAAAAACAACATCTTCAAAAATTGAATGGAAGGGTTATATAAATGTGATGAGAATATGAAGAAGGGGTATAGAATTTGTTGTTAAATACTAATCTACGTGCTTTATCAACAGTTGAATGTATTTAGAAAGTTTAAATAAAGTTTAAAAATTTTCTAGAGACATTTATTAGATGATGGAAATAGTCCCACAAATAATTAGTATATTAGAATTTGGCTATATTTTGAAAAAACAGAAAATATGTATTTTAACATTGCAATATTTTAGTAGATTCGACCCAGGAAATAATTCTCAATTACTGAGATAAATATAAATATAGAGGATTTGAACTCAGACTTTCAAGCGCCCTTCAACTATCTACACTATCTCATACAACTGATACACATGACCACACACATGTAGAAATGATAAATATTCACCAATATACGTATTTTGTGCTAAACCAGCACTCATCAGTTGGTCCATACTATCATCTCCCACACACACATATATATAATCAGTGCTCAGTTTATATTAAGATAGCAAATCTTCATACTTTAATGGACAGGCTTCAATCTACTCCAACCTCCAACTTTTCAGCCATCCATATCATTGAAAATCTGATGATGGAAGGCCCAAATCCCATACTGATGCCAACATTATTATCATACCCATGTTGACCTCAAGATAAAGATAATGGCATTTCAAAATTATAATGATAAAAATTGGCAAAGAAAAAAAATTAGGAATAACAGTTGACATTTCTGACTTTCGGAAATACCCTAATGAATATAAATTAGAACTTGAAAATCGCTTTAAAATATTAATATAATTAAAAATGATTTAGACTTCACCATGAACAATGTGAAGAAATAGTGTTCACGTGATGTTTATTGGAATGTGAAAATAACTGATATTCTACTAAAACTAACTATAATATCAGGAACAAAAAAAAAGCAGCAATCCATTAATAAATGGATAACAAAAAAAACAAAAATATGAAAATGTTTACAAATGAGCCATTAAAAAAAATTGAATATCTAGAATCTGTTTAATAATATAAAAAGAGTACATAATATTATAAGAAAATATGTGTGAATTGGAAAGGAGAGCTAAAGAAAACAATAAGTGTCAAAAGTATAAAAAAATATCTTGATATTCAAAGATAATTTGTTTTAGCAATAAAAAGAAAAGATGGAATTATTTCTAAAAAAACAGACCATATCATGAAATGTTTAAAAGTATTCTACAAATAATTATATAAATATAGGGGATTTGAACCCAAAACTTTCAAATTCCCTTCAACTATCCAATCTATCTCATACAACCAATACACATGCTCACACACATATTAAAATACGAACTCAGATTATTAATAGAGATGAAAAGTTAAATATGATATCAATTGTAGAATTAAACTTAAATGGGAGTGTGTTTGGTAGAAATAACAGCCTTAAAAGGAAATATACCTATGTGTTTGAAAAGGAAGGGTTTTAATGTGTTTTATCAATTTTGACTAATGGGTATGAGACTTAATAGAAGAGTCATACAGAGACTTCAGGCTACTCAAAAGTACGAAGAGATTTATATTAGTGATAACAAAAAAAGATCAAAGATAAAATATATTGGTGATGAAACTAACAGGTATTAGTGACATTATTGAATTAATTAAAAGAAATTAAATGGAGTTGGGTTGGACATATTGCTAGAAGAGATGATAATAGATGAATAGTTAAAATTTTGAATTGGATTCCAAGAGATTGTCAAAGACCTAGTGAGAGACCAATATGAGATAGTGAATGAAATAAGGAAGTTTCCTGATGCGATGTGAAAAAGAGACCTAGATTAATATATAAGCTTCCTCATGGGATGTAAAAAGAGACCTAGTGAGAGATAGGTGAGATAGATGAATGAAATAAGAAAGTTTCCTGATGGAATGTGAAAAAGAGACTTAAATGAATAAATAAGTTTCCTCATGTGATGTAAAAAAAAGACCTAGTGAGAGACCATATGTGAGATAGATGAATGAAATAAGGAAGTTTCCTGATGCGAGGTGAAAAACAGACCTAGATTAATATATAAGATAAGCTTCCTCATGGGATGTAAAAAGAGACCTAGTGAGAGATAAGTGAGATAAATGAATGAAATAAGAAAGTTTCCTGATGCAATGTGAAAAAGAGACCTAGATTAATATAGTTTCCTCATGGGATGTAAAAACAGACCTAGTGAGAGATGAGATAGATGAATGAAATAAAAAAGTTTCCTGATGCAATGTAAAAAAGAGACTTAAATGAATAAATAAGTTTTTTCATGTGATGTAAAAAAGAGAACTAGTGAGATCATATGTGAGATAAATTAATGAAATAAACAGTTTCAATGTAAAAAGGAAACCTAGTGAGAGATTATATGTGAGATAAATAAATGAGATAGGAAAGTTTCCTTATGTGATGTGAAAAAGAGAAGCTAGGGAATGTAGAAATGGAATTAAAATTGGAAGAGACTTTCACGCTACACTGGAATGATAAATAAAAGATGACCACAGAGTTTAGAATTATCAATATTTGTACATTTTAAGGTTTTATTATTTGTTTGCATTTTCAATCTATTGTCAAATACATCTACAGTTGAGAAAATATATTTATTGCTGGAGAAATGATTTACAAGACAGAATAGCTATATGATGTGGTTTAAAGATTATTTCAATGGCAAAAAAAAAGAAGAAACAATTTGTGAACTAATGTTGCTAGAAAAAGAATTGATTACTCAATAATATACTGCTATATTTTATTTTTTAATTAAGATTGTTTAATACAATTTATATTCATATCTACTTATGGTGATCTTGAATTTTTCATTTCTATAGTCAGACATATACAGTTGAATTTCTGCTGATGTGGTCATTAGAAAATATATTTATTTCATTAATCTATTATTATTAATAGATTAGATTACAATACCTTGAATATTAGTTGGTGTTAAGAAAGGAATACTAATATCTTTGTAAATAATTTCAGTGTACCATACAAACAGCTGTTCTCCTTTATGAATAATCCTACTTGCTCTGAATAGCAGTCGGTTTTGGCTATCTTTGACAATGTCCATGTTCTGTTCATGACGGTGTCTAGCAGGTTGCACATAACGCATCCACTGATTTGAATTGTCATCTTGGGTGATTATGAAACCATCCAAAAATAATACCTAAAAAGAAAAAAAATCTCAATTAAATTGGTGGCCTAGTGGTTAGCATAGCTGCCTTACAAGCAGCTGGCCCGGGTTCGCTTCCCGGTCAACACATTTGACATATGAAAAAAAAAATTAGAGTGATAGCTAACTTTATTAATCAATTATACATATAAATAAAGTAGTTTGGGGGTTAAACGGTGTATTATTTTTGATTATTTCCCAACATTTCAACAAAATAGCATTTATGATTGCCAATGTTAAGTTTCAGTTGTTTTTTAAAAACAACATTGAAAATAGAGAATGCTATTTCGTCAAAACGATGGGAAGTAATTAAAAAATAATACACGGTTTAACCCCAAAACTACTTTATTTACACCATATAACCATGAAAACATTAAATATAATATATATGTGTGTATGTTGTAGTTAAACATCAAATGTAATTTTTGGTTTGTTTATTAATTAAGTAATATTTACTAAGGCTATAAACTCAAGAGTGTGCATGTGAAAATGCGAAGGTAGGGAACTCTACAAGAAGCTTGTGGTTAAGACCTGTAGAGGTCCTACCTTCGCATTTTCACATGCACACTCTTGAGGTTTATAGCCTTAGTAAATATTACTTATGTAATCAATGTGCATTTAAATAAATTTATAATTACTAATTAAGTAAGTTACTATGAATATAATTTTAGCATCTTTGTATTTACAAGAGTTTTATGCAAATGTAAAGTAACCATTTGCATTCGCAACAGTAGATATACAGAGAAATATCATATCTGGCAAGTTTTTAAGTAAAAGTAAAATCTAATACATTCCAAATGTAAACATAATCTTCATGGTAGAGTTCATTTCTTACTCATTTTAATGTTCATATAATTAAAGAATTATAAGTCAAATATAAGTAGTAGAATAAAATACAGCCTCTCTTTAATATTATTTTTAATTTTCAGTTTATCTGATAGGCAAACACTGTGAATATACTTTTAGCACCCCTGTACTTACTAGATTGCTATGTCAATGCAAAATGTCTTACATTAGCTAGTCTAGATGCAGTAGTGTTTCTAGTAAATTTCTAAGTAAGTGAAATCTAATAAATTCCACATGTAAACATCTATTTTAAATAGGGCTTATTTCTAATCTTAAAACAGGCAAAACTTTCCATACAGTACTGCCACTCAGTGCAATCCAGAGTAATCAATGGTTTCCAGAAGGCTTGTGCATAAAATCCCCATCATACAATATCACCAGACTAGTTTCTGGATTGTGGCCTTCATCAGTGAGGAGCCTTGAATCTGAGAGCACTGCACCTAGATCTTAGGACCTAATGCAACCCTCCAACAGCCACCTTTTATCTCTACTTAACTACAAAACTATGAGTTTTAAATTGAAAACACAATATTTTCAATCCAAACGATGATCATGTGATGTTTATTTCTAATCTACATGCTAAGAGGTCAATTCTTATTTGTAATTCAAATATTTATACTATAATTAACTACATCATTTTAATTAATTATAAATATTTAATTTATACAGAGATTTAAAATATATTCAGTGTATATAATATAGATTTTGAAAATGTTAATGCAGAAGACAATAATAGCAATAAAAATATTTTATAGTAAACGCTTTTATTTACCATGTGCCAAAAACCCCAATAATAATTATTTCTTCAATCATAATTGGAGTTTTTAGATTGAACTGAAATAAAAGCACAATGCTCAATTTAATATTAAAATTTGGATATGAATTTTAAATTATTTAATTAAAATCTTTTTTATATCAGCTCAATGTTAATTGAAAAGGCAGAGTCTATAATCCAGCTCATTTTAAAATAATCTTGCCATCAAACAAACATTCTAAATATGAAAATATTAATTAATTAAATACTGCAAAATTTAAATACAATCTAATACTTTAAATAATTTATTGCATATTTTTTTATACAATCTGACATTTCAATTGTCTTGTTATTTTCTTCAGAGTTGTAATAAATAAACAAAATAAATAAATAAATAAATGAAATAAAATAATGAATTTAATAAAACAAAATAAAATTAAAAGTAAATAAAAGAAAATAAGCCAAAATATACATATTATGACTGTATATTCCTTTTTATAAATATATTCACAAATAACAATTATTTTAATTGTATTATACTTTTTTAATTATAAAAATCTTCCACTTATTACTAATCATTATGTATTGTATCAATTATAAAACTATAATTTTAAATAAGTAAGATATTTATGCTTTTATTTTTGAACATTTTATGCACATTGATCCATTTTGCAAAACTATTTCCTTTTTACTTTTAATTAGTATATGATATTCACCACATTACTTGTTTAATTGTCTGTTATTAATAATTATTCTTTTATTTTTATCTCTTTTATTCTATAGCTATAAATCATAAATATTATAAGTCTTTTTCAATTTACCTATTACTGATTACTTCCCTTTTTAAAAATGTTTAGGAAACATTTATTTTGAAAATTGATGTGATGCAATGCATTGTGCCTTTTCCTTTTTGTATCAGAAATATCTTAGCCACTATTCCCAGAGAAACCTTAGCTTCTCTTTTCATTGCCCACACTAAATATTTCCCTCATTCTTCTCTATCCTGCTCCATCTCATTTCCATAATATAATCTTTGTCAATTCCATGGTCTTTATATTTAAATCCCCTTTATCTTTTCCCAAACTCAGCATAAAAACCAAGAACCTGTTTTCTGTATAATCACTTTGATTATATTTATTCTTCCACAACTTCATTACTTGTATCCTTTCTTCTTTCAGGCATTTACATTCAATTAACAGGTGCCTAATATTTTCTATGCCTTTCCTACTTAACTTGCAGACTAAATCACCCATATTTTTCCATTTATGTGTATATTCCCTTGCTGCTAAAGATCATGTTTGAGCCCTAAACAGTAAACTACTTTCATTGCTATTATCATAAATTAAATTGCACTCAATATTCTGTTTACTTCTATATATATTTAAACTCTTTTTACTGTTTATACTAATTCTCCATCTCTCCAATTTCCTATTTTTATTAGTGCATCTTTTCTTCTATCCCATTCCTTGCCGCCATAACACCCAATAATTCTCCTAACACAATCATGACACCTTTTGTATAAATATACTGGTATAAATTCTTTATCCAAATCTTAATAATATGTCTTTTAATTCTCTCTATTATATATTATTTAAACTATTATACTTATAATTAACTAAAAATATTTTTATTTTTACATTTTTATAAACATTTAACTTATTAATTCTTATTATTAATAATCTTTTTATCATTAATCTTTTATTATTTGAAGATTGCTACACTATTACATAATCATTTCCCTTATAAATTCATATTTCATTTTTTATATTTTTATATTTTATACCTTAATACTATTTTAAACTTATTTATTTCATATTGTTTGTAATTTATTACATATACTCCATTAATTGTATTTTCTTTATAACTTTTGTATTTTTATTTAGTAAAATTTCTAAATAATAAATATAAAGGATATAAAAAAAGTTAATAAAGATACAATTAAACGAATATATGTAAAAGTGGTCAAAAATGTTTAGATAATAAAATAAAAACAAATATGTGGGTGAAATTTAAAAAAACTATAAAAATAAGATTGAAATAATATATGTTAGATATTAGATCACCAATACTTATACTTATAAAGGAAATGGGACACAAATTTAGAAAAGATTCTATAAAAATGGTGTTATTCTTATATCTTCTCCTTTACTTTTTTTGCATTTCTTCATGTATTCATATATATTACTTTTTTATAAATCTCATATATACTTTAATGCAATTTTTATATAATTCCTTCTTTATTTTTCTAACAGTTTTGACTATCCTGCAGTCTTCATCAGGGTTACAACATTTAAACATATAATCTTATAACCATTATTTTATATATATATATATACTTTAATATATATATAAAGGTTATATGATTATATGTTTAAATGTTGTGGTTCTGATGAAGACTGTAGGACAGTCGAAACTGTTAAAAAAATAAAGGAGGAATTATATAAAAATTGCATTAAAGTGTATGTGATGAGATTTATAAAAAAATAATAAAAATGGTGTTATATACTAACAATACTAAAGAAAGAAAAATAAAAGAAGTAATATTAATAACAAAGATAAGATCTCATTAAATAAAAATTCTAGGACTAATTTGTCATTATCAAAAGAGGTATTTAAAATGGAAATGATTAAAATTACATATATATATATGAGTGCAGATGTAATAAATTTTCATGAGAAAAATAATTTATAAATATGAAATAAAAAAGTTAGAGATAAAATTAAGGTATAAATATAAAATGACAAAAAATAAAATATGAATTGATAAAAGAAAAGATTATGTAATAACACAGCAATCTTTAAATAATAAAACATTAATAATAATAAAGATCATTAAATAATAAAAGATTAATGATATTATGAATATTATTATTGATAAGAAATAATAAGTTAACTGTTTATAAAAATAAAAAGAGTTTTAGTTAATTATAATAATTTAAATAGTATATATAATAGAGGGAGCTAAAATACATAATTAAAATTTCAAAATAAATGAATGTTTTCTAGACTTTTTTAAGAAGTAAAAAATGGGTAAATTAAAAAGATTTATAATATTTTGATTTATAGTTATAGAATAAAAAAGATAAAAATAAAAGGATAATTATTATATAATTAGGTTTATATAATTAGGATAATTATTAATGACAGAAAATAACGAATATCATATATTAGTTAAAAATAATAAGGAATTAGTTTTAAAAAATGAATCAATGTTGCATAAAAATATATAAAGAAAAAAAATCATAAATATCTTATTTATTTAATATTATACAATTATAGTTTTATCACTATATATAAAATCCATGAATGAATGTTTGTCCTTGTGAATGTATGTTTTTCTGGTTTTGAATGTTCGTTTTGTCATGTGATATTCTAGTTAAACATTTTCCCGTTAGAGGGCGTACTTTTCAAGTAAAAAAATTTGTTTTCTTTTGCCATTTAATAAACTGTAATGTTTTTTTTTTTTTAATGAAATTTGCTGAAGTAACCGATTAAAAAAATATATTATAAAAATGGCAGCCTTTCCATAGGTCAGGTACATTTCTAAATTCTAAAAAAAATATGGTATTAGAATAAAACTTTTTGGGAAAAAATGGCTCAGAAAAAAAGTCAGTAGTGTGCTTTTAACTACAGTACAGAACTGAATAGGTATAGTGTTTAAGTAGTGAACAAAATGTGAATACAGTGTATAAATTCATGTTTAAAACGTAATATTCAATAAAATTCTATAATATATTTACATTTAGCTTTGGTTAGCATATAATGGAAGTCAAAATGTCCATTCAGGGTGGTATATATTTCTCACATTTATTTGTATAATATTAAAATATTTTGTTTAATTTACATTAAATCTTTAATAACTGAAACACAGACTTAATATATACCATGTGTCTATATATGTAATATAGGGTATATGAGCACAGACTTTCACACGACCCACCACTCTCCACTCTATCTAATAACACTGATACACTCAAGCATATATATGCTGAAAAGATAACTAATCACCAATATACGTATTTCATGCTAAACCAGCAATCATCAGTTGGTCCAGATTATCTTCTCACACACATATATACTATAAGTGCTCAGATATATATTATGATAGACAATCTTCAAACTTTAATGGACTGGCAAAAAAATTTGTTAAAACAACCAATTAAAAAACCCACAGCCTATTTAGGTTGGGCACATCTGGTAATTAATAAAATATATGATGAGCAATAATAATTAGAAGATTTTTAATATTAAAAAAATAGATATTCATACTTATGACAATCCATTCCGCTCGATGGTGCTGTTGCTAGTCAAAAACAAAGATATAATGTTACTGGGATGATTTACATTTTAATTTTTTTTTTTAAATAACGCTTTCACCGGTTTCTTCTCTTTTTGGGGATTTACATTTTTTTTAGATATAAAACACTGCATTTCTTTCAAAATACATTTACTTTTTTTTTAAAACATCATTTTCTCAATTACAGTTTTTAATTGCATGATATATTTCAGCACATAGCACTGGAATGTGTGTGTGTGGGGGGGTGATCACTGTTTTGGCCCCAGTAAATCCACTACTCTGATCAAACATACCTTAGGATTTATAAAATGATGTGCAACCTCAGACATTTGATTTGTCTCATAGCTGTTCTTTACGAAACATTATTTAATAGAATGGAATAATTACATTTTAAAATTACATTATACATTTCAGCATGTAGCACTCCACCACATCCATTTTAGTAGTCTCATAGCTGTTCTTGTGCAAACATGACTTTTCCTGGGAATTCTCTGAAATGGTGCTGGAACCTATCCTTTTGAAATTAAATTCATCTTCAAAGATGTGTAGGGAAGCATGGTGACGAGCTTATAATTATTACTATGTAAGAGCATGTCAGGTAGTATATAAGATCATTACTTCGAATGCACATTAAAAGAGTTATGGCCAGTTGAATTCTATACACCGTCATATCGTATGGTAGCGATATGTGAAGTGTGCGCTATTTGTATAGTGTCACAAAGCACATTAGCGGGCCATGTGCAATGCAATTTAGACATGCAATGGCTAATAGGAACACAACTGTTCTATAGGCCGTAAGTTTGGCCACATAAATGACATATTTCAGTGCTTTTGCATGGAAACAGTGCCATTGAACAGGATGGATTGTCATAAGTATGAGTACCAAAAAATATAATACAATCAAATTAATTGTTACTTATGAACATACATACAGACAGGAATTTATAGAAATAATATGTATATTTTATATTTTGGCTTATTTTATTTTATTTGTTTTATTATATTTATTTTATTTTATTCATTTTATTTTATTCAATTCATTATTTCATTTTTATTATTATTCTATTTTATTTATTATTGTATCATAGCTCTGAAGAAGACTGCAGAATAGTCAAAATGTCAGATTGTACAAAAATTTTACAATAAAGTGTTTAAAGTAAAGTGTATAGATTGCATTTATATAGAAAAACATGGCAAAATAAAAGAAATAGATATGATTTACCACACAATATATGTGTTAATTAATATATATGTATTTGTATAAATATATAGTCTTTTTTATATTAAACCATGTATTATTTTGTTTATTAAATTTATTACCTCATGCAATTCTTCATTAAGGCCTTAAACTTGACGATGATGAATGATATTTTGTCAAAACATCAGGAATTTAATAAAAAAATAATAACATCACATGATCACCATTCTTTATGTTTACACAAGCTGTTTACACAAAGACAAAACTCTTCATACAGTAGTGTCACTCAGTGCAAGCCAGACTAATCAATGGATGCAGGAAGGTTTGTGCATAAAATCCCTATCTAGTGCCTACTCATCCAATATCCCCAGATTCGTTTCTAACTTATGGCTTTCATCAGTGAACTAATAGATAACTCATAAGGTAAAAGGTCATTGCAGGAGAGTTGCATTAGATCTTAAGATCTAAGTGCACTGCTCTCAGATCTAAGGCTCCCCCCCCCCCTGATGAATCACAAGCTAGAAAATAGTCTGGGGATATTGGATGAGTAGGCACTAGATAGGGATTTTATGCACAAACCTTCTGGCATCCATTGATTTCTCTGGCTTGAACTGAATGGCACTACTGTACAGAGAGTTTTATCTCTGTGTAAAAAAATAATATATGGTTTAAAGATTTTATTACATCACATAACTATATATATAAATTAAACACTAAAAGACTAAAAATAAAACAAAAATACTAGTCTCTAAACTTTACAGATTTTGCTCAACAGCAAAACAAAAACTAAGCATCCACATCAATGCTAAGAAAAATACCAGACAACGGTTTCATTATTATATGTATTTCATAATAAACTGGAATCTCATTTATATGATTCTGGAGACACAGCGTCAAACCTATCAATATATAAATATGAAGATATCTAATTCATATGAATGAGTAATTTTTGTTTTGTGATTGAATTAACTGATCATTCAATTAGAATCTTTGAAGTTTATAGGGATGTAGTTCATTTAATTTTTACTTAACTTTTAATATTTGGTTTTAATAAACTAAAGATCAGCATTTCAAGCTAATGCACATGCGCTTTATGAATCTTAATAATAAATGAATACTTTAATTTCCAACACAAGATAAAGTCTTTGCGAAAGAATAGAATTAACCCACCTATTCATTTATTATTAAGATTCATAAAGCGCATGTGCATTGGCTTGAAATGCTGATCTTTAGTTTATTACAATTCATAAACATCGCGCTATATGAAATAAATATCTCATTTAAATATTTGGTTTTGTTTACATTTAAGTAGAATTTATATTTTAAGACTGGCTTCAATGAAAAAGTTGTCTGGTTTATTTTTTATAAATCATAATATATAGATTTGCATTACCTAAATATTAAATAGGACTAACATTATCCAGTTTTGGAATTATAAAATGATGAGATAGTTTTTCGCAGTGAAATAAATGATTAGTTTTTGTTTTGCATTGAATTAATTGATGTAGTTTTAGTGACCTCCAATATATACTATCCTACATAGCTATTTTTCTCTCTCTCTTTTCTCTCTCTTTATACATATATATGTACTTCAAATTTCCACTTCACCACTTATTCTTGAAATATGTGAGTAAAGATATTTTAAATATATAAATGATCATCTCCCACAATGCATCTCATATGAACAAGCCGTCTTCAATTGGCCCTAATCATAATTTTTTAAACGCGTCTTTATTATTTTTTTAATACTTTTTAGCAAATTATTGCATTTTGATTTACAAGTATCAATTTTTTTGCATTTCTAACGATAATACCAATCTCTTCAGATAAATACATTGTTATTACCAATCATTTATTAAACTAGAAATTATGTCTAACCCATATATAACTTTAGTTGTTAAGTTTGTCACTTGTAAGTCAAAGTCTAATATATACATACATGTGTGAGCGCGCGCGCGTGTGTATGTAATTTTTCTTCAATATTTTAAACTAAAAGGCATGCCACAATTCTATCAATACTAATTTTAAGTAAAATCATCATTATAAAACATCTAGTATTTTAATGGTAAATTCCATACATGAAATAAGTAATAGATTGTAAATGTTCGAAAAAACTGTATACTAAAATTAAGATAATATTCACAAATTTAGATATTTTCCAGTGTGAGGATTTTAGCAGATTTACTTCTTTGTTTTATCCTCTAATTAATTAATAGTTAGCTACCCATTAATCAAACAAAGAATTAGATAATTACTTGGGTTGACTACGAACCAATTAAATACATGGATACATTATAGTATAACATTCTTTTTTTTTTTGATGTTGTTGTTGTGTTGATAAGCCATCTTAACTATTGCTGAACCTTCTATTATTATTATGGCCTACATACTTATCTATCTATCTATCTATCTATCTATCTATCTATCTATCTATCTATCTATCTATCTATCTATCTATCTATCTATCTATCTATCTATCTATCTATCTATCTATCTATCTATCTATCTATCTATCTATCTATCTATCTATCTATCTATCTATCTATCTATCTATCTATCTATCTATCTATCTATCTATCTATCTATCTATCTATCTATCTATCTATCTATCTATCTATCTATCTATCTATCTATCTATCTATCTATCTATCTATCTATCTATCTATCTATCTATCTATCTATCTATCTATCTATCTATCTATCTAGATAGAAGAGCTCACGTATGAAATCTATCTATCTATCTATCTATCTATCTATCTATCTATCTATCTATCTATCTATCTATCTATCTATCTATCTATCTATCTATCTATCTATCTATCTATCTATCTATCTATCTATCTATCTATCTATCTATCTATCTATCTATCTATCTATCTATCTATCTATCTATCTATCTATCTATCTATCTATCTATCTATCCATCTATCTATCTATCTATCTATCTATCTATCTATCTATCTATCTATCTATCTATCCATCTATCTATCTATCTATCTATCTATCTATCTATCTATCTATCTATCTATCTATCTATCTATCTATCTATCTATCTATCTATCTATCTATCTATCTATCTATCTATCTATCTATCTATCTATCTATCTATCTATCTATCTATCTATCTATCTATCTATCTATCTATCTATCTATCTATCTATCTATCTATCTATCTATCTATCTATCTATCTATCTATCTATCTATCTATCTATCTATCTATCTAAACAATCCATCCATCATTATCCACATCAAATCTATCTATCTATCTATCTATCTATCTATCTATCTATCTATCTATCTATCTATAAAGAAACAATGCATAACTATAGAAGCTGTGGACATTTAATATATATATATTACACTGAACAGGACACGTAACTGTCATTAAAATAAGCTTTTTTGTATTATATAATATAATATTAGTTGTTGTATTAATATTATCAGTTTTAATTATTCATTTATATGAAAAAAGTAATAACAACATAATAGATAATTATTGCTATTTTACATAATTTTTGGATGGATAGGAAGAGAGAGACATATAATTTGAATTTTAATCATCTGTAAATAAATAAATAAATAAATAAAACTTATTCTTCCTCATATGCACAAACATTACATTGAATTATTCAATAAATTGTAACCCGGCGACTTGTCGTCGTCGCTATTTCTGTATGTTCGCTGTTCTGTTGACGATTCCCTTTTACGAACCTGCTGTGTTATTTCGTCCGGGGTTTACATAATGTTTTGTGAAAATAATTTCAAACACATATACACGTACGCTTTTATTTGTTTCATACGTAGATTCAGATTGAACCCGAGTAATAGGCGCCAGGAGAACCTTTACAACTCTCGCCACGCACGTGCACACGCTCACTCAACTATATCACAGAACCCTACACGACGCTCTTCCGATCTCAAGAAACGAACACAGCAACACTATTTCCGAACTAGATCGCACATTACCGTTAAACAATATTGAAACACCTTTATCACTGTTGGGCCCGCCCTATATCCCCCAGAATAAATTAACCATAACTTAACATTAACATAAGAATTGTATGACAAATATAAACGCTATAAATATACTTAAATCTTAACTAAAATATTAAATGTACCCGTTCAACTTATACAACATAGATCACTCTCGCACTCATTCAACATTATTTAAATAAATTTGAAATTCCAAGCGATCAATAAACGAAGTATTAATTAAATGAATGATTTATTTAGAAAAAACTGGGTAAATAAAATTATCATGCAGATATATGATTTAGTAAGTCTAGATAACATAATTACGGAATTAGGTATGAATTTGCACAGATATTTGCTGAATCTTACTTGTACATATGATTCTGGTTGAGTTCTTTAGTGATTCAATTTGGTCATTAGTAATTTTATCATTTTACACTTAATGTTTGTAAATCGTTCTCCACTTTAAAGTTATTTTAGCTGGTGCATGAATGTGTGAGCAAATGTTAAAATATAACTACCTGTGGAACGAGAAGACTGTAATGGGATCCTGAGCGATGTTTTCCTTAATTCAGCATGCCGGCTTTTGGTGGGGCTTCCCGCGCCGCGTGTGGTCTTGAGTTGATTTTCTCCGAGGTTGAGAGCATTCTAGGATCGATCAGCGGTGCCAGGTGCGAAGGTTCGGCGGCCAAGCCGCGAATTTTGGATTCAGCAATGCATTTCGTCTACGGTATCACACAAAGTTTAGGTTAAGAAGTCCAAGTACTTAATCAGAAGCTCTGGCAAAAAAATTAATAATACTCTCCGCTAAAATTCAAATTAATTTCGCCTTCCACAACTCTTAATCAATAATTAATAATTGTAATTAATGTCTCTCTCCAGTTCTGTCTTGCCTTTTCTTCTTCCTCCTCTTTCCCGCCACGACACCTTGAAATTTTCCTCCAATCTCTGTCATGCACTCATGAGTCATTAGTTCTTATTTGCTAATTAAGGGTCCTCTTTATTCAATGGTTTCTGGGACATTTGCACCACGTTGGAATTTAATTTAGTTTTACCATTTTTTTTAAGTATTGTTTTAGCTGGAGCCAGAAGTCTAAGTAGTACAATAGCAGTGTACACTTTTTATCACCTCTGTTTCTAAATTTGGATTGTTATCTAGAACTTTACCAACATACATCCTGCTTATTGTTTCAAAAATTTCTCTAACTTTTAATCTACTAATTGCCCCCCCCATTCAAAATCATCTGGTAGATCGCTTGGAATCTTTTAACCTATTGCAGATTAATTAATTTACTTATCTTTTTTCTTTCTTTTTTGTTTAAAAATGATTTAATAAAAAAATTTCTAATTTGTTCTCGATCATTCTTTTTTTTTAAACGAAATAACAAAAAAAAAAAACTTACAAATAATGATTAAAAAATAAAAACTCTTTTAATTTTAGTTCAATAAATCTGACAGGTACTCTTGTATAGCTGCGATCTGCTTTAGAAACGGCCGTTTCTCGTTTATTCTTAAAACAAGATCGTTTTTTAAAAAGTTTTGTACCTGTCATTTATTTCGTCATTAATATATATCTCTAACTTTCCTAGGTTCAAACCCTATGTAACGCTATTCCGTTACAAAATATAGGTTAAAACTTAGCACAATTATCAATTACTTTTAAAGAAGTTTCAAATTCATAAAATGTATTCCTGAAGGTTTGTGATGATGGTATTTTTCCATCATCTAATATAAGTATAGAATGTTTTTAAAAAGTTTAACTTTAGTTAAATATTCTAAATACATTCAACTCTTAGTAATAGCACACAGGTTAGTATATGCACAACATCTCTAGAGGTATTATTCTCTCTTTTTCAGGTGTTATTGGCCTGAGCAGTGACCATACTAGCCTGAAATCAAATCTTGACCCTTACATTCTTGAATATTGAATTATATTAGATGATAGAAATAATCCAATATATAAATACAACTCATAATATGTTTGGAATATGACCTTTTTCAATGCAATTATTATTTTAACTTTGGAACATAAAAATTTATTCAATAATATACACCTATATATATGAAAAGAGGCAAAACTCTCCATACAGTAGTGTCATTCAGTGCAAACCAGAGTAATCAATGGATGCCAGAAATCTTGTGCATGAAGTCCCTAGCTGGTGTCTACTTATCCAATATCCCCAGACTAGTTTCTAGCTTCTGGATTGCACTGAGTGGCACTACTGTAGTTTTGCCTGTTTTAATAACAGTTATGAGCAAGCATAAGAAATGGTGATCATGTGATGTTTAGTGGTTTAACACACACACACATATATATATATATATAAATGAAAGGTGTGAATTAAAGAAGATTAACAATATTTGGAAGAGAAAATAAATTTTAAAACTTCACAACTAATAGAATTTAAATATGAGGAGAAAGAAAACGATTTTAAATCTCACACGCATTCTTATGATTTGAGAATGAGGACGCTCTGAGGAAGGTACTTGATATTGTACTGAAACGTCAGCATTTAACTACATGGAATATCCCACAAATAATAATAATAATAATAATAATATGAATAATAATAATAATAATAATAATAATAATAATAATAATAATAATAATAATAATAATAATAATAATAATAATAATAATAATAATAATAATAATAATAATAATAATAATAATAATAATAATAATAATAATAATAATAATAATAATAATAATAATAATAATAATAATAATAATATGACATATAAATATATCCAAATAATATTAATTTTATTTACATTCTGGTTTCTAATTATAACATAATGTGTAAGATGCCATTGTTTTGAATATTCAACTTCCTTTATAGTATTTTTTATGTTTAAACAAAATGTTTTAATAATTCATACATTGTGAAAAACTTACCTAATTGTATATCATTCAAATTCACAAAGCCATTACTATGATTTACAATAACATAAGCTGTAGTTTTCTGTATTTATCAACATATACATTCTCCAAGATTAAATATTTCTGTCTTTTATTAAACTAGTGCAATAACACTATCTAAACATGAATGAAACATTTTTTATTGAAATTTCTGGTTTGTATTAACATTGGTAAGTATTATAACAGTATCTTCTGAGAAAATTCAGAATGCTTCCACAGCTAGAATTGAATGATTTCAATTTATGCAGTGATGTTAATGTGTACTTTGTTTTTCCAAGACCATTAAGCATCACATGATCACTATCTCTTAAACTAGTCTGGGGATATTGTAAGAGTAGGCATTACAAGCCTTCTGGCATCCATTGATTACTCTGGTTGGCACAGGGTAGCACTACTGTATGGAGAGTTTTGCCTTGTTTTTCCACAGACATTGTTTTCTGATTTTCCTCTTCTTATTTCTCTTTTATGGCTTTTTGCCAAGCAAGGGCAAGTCATCATAAATTGGCTTGTTTGTTTTCATTCTAATCTTTAAACCCTGATTTTCATTTTTGTTTTATTAATTTTATATTTAACTATAGTTTTGATTTAACTTAACCCTTATTGTTGTTTTTTTACTAGATTTTAATTTAATTAAATTATTAATCTAGATCAGAAGTTGGCAAACTTTTTAAGATGAAGAACCATTTTGTTTACACATCCCTCAATTCCCCCAATAAAGATTCACAAGAGAAAAGGTAAACCCCCCTTCCCCCCACCTTAACGAGTCACAAGAACCACCCCTCCCTTAAAGAGCCACCAGGAAAAAGGTGAAAAGTATGTTCCTAAAAATACAAGTTCTGAATGGATATGGATATATTTCAACATAAAAGATTCTGTTTACATCCTGATAGTTTGATTTATTCACAAATTTCTAATATTTAAATATTAATCATATACAACAATTAGTAATCTACAATAAGATTGAATTCAAAATCAACTTTCTAATGTACATTTTCCCTCTCCTAGAGACATCAAAACATTCATTTATAATTTACAAGAGAAAATAAAAAATATTTTTATGTTTATCTTCATAAGAATAACCACGAGACTTAGATCAAAGAGCAACCTTTGGCTTTTGAGCTGTAGTTTGAAAATCCCGGGATCTAGGTTATAAAATATATAATTTTATTTTAAAATTTAGCTTATTATGAATATGTCAAGCTTTAAAAATAGTTTAACAAATTTTGTAAATCTCTTTTTATAAATACTTATTATAACTATTAAAAGCTTGTCAATACTTAGTGAATTTCAATATGAATAACAATCAACAATTTCAAACCGTTGTCAAGGCAACCTCCTTTTAAAAATATAACTACCTAAATATAATCTAAATTACACATATTCAGATAGGTATATGCTATCAATCAAAAAAAAATCATTCATTACATTTTGTTTTATTTTATTATCATAATTTTTATTTTATTTAAGTTAAATCCATCGTTTTAAGCTTTTGATTGGGAAGGCTTGCAATGCATGGCTTAACTAGATCTGTCTATATCCACAAGATTGCAATATATACATATATAAGCAGACAATACTTAAACAGTACCCATGTCTATAACAATCAACAATCTGAATCTGTTATCAAGGCAACCCCCTTTAAAGAATAAAGGTGGAAATCCACCTTTATATGATCTAATATGTTTATACAGATAATAAAGATTGCAACTTGACTACAAAGAGTGAAATTATTAATTCAAAGAAGTACACTTCATTAAACAGGTGACAAATACTCAGTTATAACTTTCAAACTGCACTCCAATTATGTATTACGTAATAATAAACTTAATAATGCCCAAGACTAAATAGTTAAATAATGTAAATACATGAAAGAAAACAATGCTTAAACAATACCAATAACAATCAACAATGTCAATTTGTTGTCAAGACAACATCATTTAAACAATAATGGTGGAAATTCACTTTTGTATATGGTCTAATATATTTATATAGACACTAAAGATTGCAACTTTACTACAAAGAATAAAATTATTAATTCAATAAAGTTTAAATAAATCTCCTTCAACAGATAAACATAACCTATCCTGAAATCAGATTAACAAATAGTCAATTATAACTTTCAAACTGCACACCAACTATGAATTATTTAGATAATAAAGCTAATAATGCTCAAGGCTAGATAATACTAATATCAATAACAATCTTAATCTGTTGTCAAGGCAACCTCCTTTAAACATATATATTATATTTAACATTTTAAGCTGAGTGCTGCGAGTGTGTGCCTCAGGCGTTTTTCAGATGATGTTTTGATTCTTTTTTTACGACGTAAAAGGTATAAGTGTGATGTAGATGAAAATACAATAGTTCGAAAGCTTGCTGACATAGCTTTCAGAAAATGTTTATTTCAAAAAAATCGGTTAACATTTAAATTTTTGGCAGCAGTTTTAATCAACCACAGTATTTAATTCTTTTGTCTTTTTTAATAATTTTTGTACTTATCATGAAGCGATAAAAGACAAAAATAATTTATGGGGCTGCAGATGACATTTCTCCAGTACTATTACAAAGATGGCTGACAGAAGCTGTTCAACATAATGCTGTGAGTAACATTTAAAAAAAATTTTTTTTTTTAATAAAATTATAATATATTTTTATTTAAATTATCATTTTTATTAATTATTTTTAGTTTTTAATTTGTGTGTGTTAGTTATTTATGATCGTATACAATTAATATTTAATGTAATTTTTAACGTTTAACACTATTATAAAAATAATGTTTTTCAAAAAGTATAATTTATTACGAAAATCATTAATTATGTTTATATAATATAATATAATATGGTTTATAAGTAATTTGTTATAATTCTGATTCTTGTTTATGATCTGTATGCAAATAAATTATATATATGTGTTTCATGCTTTGGTTTTGCTATATGTTTCATAACATTATTTTCAAGTCAATAGCTAACAAATACACTATATGCAAATAAATTATATCTATGTGGTACAATAAATATAATAAGATAGCATCACTTCTGTGCATAAAGAATATAAACATCACTTGTGTGCATAAAGAATATAAACATCACTGGTGTCCATAAAGAATATAAACATCACTGATGTACACAAAAAATATAAAATGAAGAGATGGAACTCATTTTATCATAGTGATATAGACAGTAGCCTACAATTTCTAGTTTTAGACAGACAAGAAGCCAATTGCTATGATGATTTCTTTTGTATCTTTTATTAGGATGAATCTTTTTCTTTATAGATGCCTTTGACATTTAGAACATTTGGGGTACAAGATAAAAATAAAGAAGTCATATCCGACTTCTTTTGGAGATTGTGAAGCTGTGGATTATCTCAGGTAAGACATATTATACATGTTTAGAAAGATAATTTTGTGAGGAATGCAAAGAAATTATCACTGAAGATATATTTTCAATTTTAGTTAATGTTACTTTTCAAATTATGAACAAACAATAAAATAATAAGTATTTCGGATGTGAAAATTTTTTTTCTTTATTTTTTATATAGTTATCACTATTTATTTTATGTTTATTGTTTTTCTTAATGTTTTTAGTTTTTAGCAATGTAATTGCTTTTGCTCTAACATAATTAAAACTGAAGTTATTGTGAAAATTGTGTGTCAGGCCAGTATTTTAAAAAGTTGAATATGGCAGCTTGAAGCTGAAAGGGTTGATCTAAAAATACTTTATTTATAAATATATACAGAGTTCTTGACTTTTGTATATAATTGGTTCCTGAAATGTGTATGAAAATTAAAATGTATGAATATACACCAAAGTAAAAAAAATTCAAACAGTGTTTTCAATTTCATTCTCATAGTTTTGTATTTAAGCAGAGATAAAAGGTGGCTGCTGGAGGGTTGCATTAGATCCTAAGATCTAGGTGCAGTGCTTTCAGATCCAAGGCTCCTCACTGACAAAGACCACAAGCCAGAAACTAGTCTGGGGATATTGGATGAGTAGGCACTTTATGCACAAGCCTTCTGGCATCCATTGATTACTCTGGTTGGCACAGGATGGCACTACTGTATGGAGAGTTTTGCCTGGTTTAATAACAATTATGTGCTAGTATAAGAGATGGTGATGTTTTTAAAATATTTATTTTTTAATGAGATATATTAGCATATACATAAATAACGCTTTATTATTAATTACCTGATGTTTTCTTTATAAATTTATCAAGAGATAGTTGAATTATACTTCTTTTTCATTTCTTGATAAAAAAAATTCTGTAACATTTCTATTGCCTTTCGTATGAAATAGCGAATTGTATGAAAATAGAATGTACAAAAGTATATAATAAATTATTATTAAATAAAAGTTAGATTAACTGATATGAAATGCTGCAAAAAATATTGTTTAAATAGGCTTTATTTCAGGATTCAAATTTTGATCTGAAATTTCATCAGCTATGTAATAATGTCATATTAAAATCTGTTATTTGTGACCAGTTTTAACAAAACAGCACTACGATTCTGGAAGTGGTCTGTTGAAAGTATGCTTAATGCCATATGAAAGTTTTGAAGATTAACTATTACCTTGTCTTATAAGACAATTATAATGAGTTTATAATAATTACATTAAAGAAAAGAAAATTAAATATCATTTAGAATTATATAATCAATATTATTTAATATTATGGCAAAGAATAAAAATGTTTAAAATATATTGCAATTCATTATTTAAACAACTCTTCATAGTTATACGCAGTCCTGCAAAGTAGAAAATACATCCATAGACCTTTGCATGTTTGCTCTTATTGTTGGTGGAGTCACCATGTACATTCTAAACTATACCAGAACGAGCTAATCGATAAGTTTCCATTTCTTCGTAAAAAAATTAAAAACAACAACAACAAAAAATTGTAATATGTTTGAAAACAGGAAATTATAATTTATTTTTAAAAACAAACTTTCAGAAAGAAATTATATTGATGAAAAGGGAAAACTCAATTCTATAATAAATTGATAACGATAGTTAAAATACTAATTTTTAATTGTGACTATTCAACAAGAACAAACACAATTCCAGTAAATTAAATTAGAAAACCAAGGGAAAATGAATTATATTTATTGTGAACACAATACAAATGCTACAATATTCATTTAAAAACGTTGTAGATAGACCTTGATTATTGTTATTCCACAAAAGCTAACTGCAAATCCAAAACATATCAAATTAGGCAATTTAAAAAAAAAAATTTAATTTCACAAAATGGGGAAAGTTTATTGGTATAGTAAAAAATACATAAATGCTAAAACATTTATTTAACTTTTTTAAAAGTCCAACTCTTATTTGAAAACTCCTAGTGATAATTTCCACCATATTTGTTCTTTTTGTATCGAATTGTAATATTATTCTATTTATAAAAATTATGAACAAAATATTTATTTGAATTCATTTTTCAATTGGAAATGAATTGTAGTGGACAAAATATGACATAAAATTCAAAATTAAACTTATTACTATTAAAATTTCACAAAATGTTTCTTTACCAGCATTTATAAAAGAAATTCTTGTTAGCCAGTAAAAATAGCTTCTGCTTTATTGTACGTTTTTATGACATGCCTTTTTACAAACAAATATTTTAAAATAAAATCTAATAGCATATAGCTTTTTAGTTTTAAATAAATATTTTACAAATATGTTGTGTACAGAAGCTTAAATATGCACACATATATATCTGTGCATCATACAGAGAAGAAAAATTGTATAATCATAGTAATTTTAGCAAGTGTGTTTTCGGTACTATGTACCAAAAGTACACTTCACTAAATATTACTATTATTACAGAATTTTTCTTCACTGGGTGAGACATAGTTGTATATATGTGTATAATTTATATTATAGACAGTGTTATTGATTTATATATTAAC
Organism: Epiperipatus broadwayi; assembly: GCA_028023455.1. Classification (NCBI taxonomy): domain Eukaryota; kingdom Metazoa; phylum Onychophora; class Udeonychophora; order Euonychophora; family Peripatidae; genus Epiperipatus; species Epiperipatus broadwayi. The sequence continues at coordinate 9,704,585 of JAQFVV010006208.1, read as the reverse complement.
AGGCTTAAATATGTAAATAAATTACTGAAAGTTACAATTTTTCTTCTGGAAATATTAAAATAGCACACACTGAAATGCTTGGGTCATATCATATACCAATAAGTAATGCTATCAGTTTATTTGTACTGATGCAACCAATCAGGGTATTATCTGCTTGCTTTGACATACAAATGAGGTCTGTATGATACTGACATCTGCAGATTTTTTTAAAAAATAATTTTAGTTTCTATTTCTATACAAAAGAGCATATTGATAAACTAATGTTATAAATAATGAGTAAATAGTGAAGAGAAAACAAAGTAATAGTTGCACTGTTATAATTCCCCAACTGTCTTAAAATTTAGATCTAATTCCACTGACTTTCATCAAATATGTTAAAGAAATTATAGTAAGCCTTGATTGTTATTATTTAATGAGAATAAGCATTTTTACTCCACATTTCTTGATAACATAACATTAGAACTCATAACAATACTTGCCCATGTGTGATTTGTCAAAACTTCAACTATATGAATGTTGATCACTCAGTTTCTCTGAAAAATTGTTACTAAAACATTTCTAATGCCAAATGATAAACAGTGAAGAGAGAACATTGGCTTTAGTGATACATCTTCATGACTGACCCATTTATGCAAATTTAAACCTAGAGATTTCTGAATTGTCAATGACAACAATTTTGAAGTGAACCTAAGATATGGACCCATATTCTTAATCATTTTAACATATTTGTTTCCAATCACAGTCTATTATGATAATATATATTAATTTCATTTTTGTATGCTAAATAAATAATATTATTTGCATGTTTAAACATATTACACATTCTCTCTCTTTTTTGACTTTTTTATGGAAAAAATGAAAATTATCAATTAGCTTATTCTGGTATATGTGATGAGATACAGCTATTCCTTTATCAAAGTCAGGAATCTCTCAGCCAATATATCCAAGATTCCTTCCCTTATTCCCACCCTAAGTTTTTCCCATATTCTTCTCTATCCGATTTCCACAACACTCTTTGTCCACTCCATGGCCTTTGTATCCAAATTCCTCTTATCTTTTTCCAACTCCAGCAGAGATACCAATAATTCACTTTTTGTACAATCACTTATTCTACATTTATTATACCAACATCATTATTTGTATCTTTTCTACTTGTATGCATTTACATTCTACAAGAAAGTGCCTAATATTTTCCATGCTGTCCTTACATAACATGCAAACTAAATCACCCACATTACTCCAATTATACAGACATTTCCTTGTTGCTAGCGATCCTGTTTGAGTCTTAAATAGTAAACTATTTCCCCTGCTATTATCATAAATTAACTATTCTGTTTATTTCTATATATATTAAAGCTCTTTTTACTCTCCATACTAGTTCTCCATCTCTACAGCTCCCTATTTTTATTAATACATCTATTCTTCTACCCAAGTCTTTGCCACTATAACACTCAGCAATCTTCCTAACACAATCACTCCATCCTTTGTATACTGACATAGTATTTATCCAAATCTTCTGCATACCATTCTTCCTTTCTCACCCATCTTGTTGCCTGCTCTTTATTTGTAACCCAATTAAATACTATTTTGGCTATTCTCTTAATATCCATAAACTGCAATCTACCAAATATTTTCATTTTACTTTTTGCATCTCTCATATAAAAACTTGACCATTCCATTTCTCTTTGAATTGCCTCCTTTGCCATTCACACATCTGTATGTCTTTCTACTTCTCTTTGTACTTTTTCCAAGTAAACTAACACCCTTTCCTATCACATAACACATCATTACCATAGGTCAACTCCCCTACTGCCACTCCCTTCCATACAATTCTTGCTACATTATATTAATTATATGAAAACTGTTAATTTCTTTATCAGTCTCTTTCTTTTCTTTTCTTTCTTTATCAATTTGTTTCCCATTTTTCCAAGCAATTCCCCTGATTACTTAAAACAATTCCCAAATAGTTGTACCTATTCACCACACTTAATTTTGTATCTACCAAGAAAAATTCTATCTTCTATATTTCCTCAGCATTTACCATCATTACTTTTAATTATTCATCACTAAATTTGATCCCCATCTCTATACCTATTCCAGCACAATTCTTGAGTGCAATTTCCATATTTTCCCTACTTTTTGTGCATAAGAAAATATCATTAGTAAATAAAAGACCTGATCTTGCCATTTGCTAATGATATCTCAACCTCTTTTCCTAATCTTTTATTGCCCTTTGAAAAACTAAATAGGTGACAGAGGGTGTCCTTGTCTTAGTCCCACTTCATTTTAACTCTAACTGATTCTATATTTCTAATTATTTTCATACAATCTCTTAATAAAGATTCACTAAAGCCCCAATCATTCTCAAAGTTACTAAACTTACTCATAATCTATGTAATCACTCTATTATATGTCTTTTCTATATTTATAAAGATCATATATAATTGCCTACCTATAATTCTATTCATAAGATGTGTGACTACAAATAAACTTTCTTCTATATGCTTATCTAATTTGGTATATAAACATTGGTTCCCCCAACAAATAGAACATAAATACAAACAGTCCTGAATATCCATTTCATTTTTAGCTTAAAAGCTATATAAACATTGTAGTATACACACACATCTTCATTTGTCATTTTCTATGGTTTATAAATTGCTAAATAAAGAGAACAATTCAAGGTCAAATGTTTAATAAAAATGTGTTTGTTTTAAATAAATGTAGGATAAATGAGTCATTTTTAAAATTAAAATTGAAGATATTTTTTTTAAAATTATTGCTGAATTACAACAATGCTTTGTTACAATTGGAAGAAAGAAATCACATGTTCAAAAAAATTCAGTGTTTAAAAATATAGGCTGTGTTGTTTATGTTACTATAGAGACAAAAACAGTCATCAGAAGGGATAGCACATACTTTCTTTCCCTTAAAAGTTTTGTAATTTTACATATTACCTCAACTTATAAATAAGTTTTGAATTAGTAGTAAACAAAAATGAATTGTGAGTTGAAAGCTTAGCAAAGTAAAGGGAATGGTGCTCTCTTTATTCAATGTCTGTGATTTAAAATGGAATGATTAATAGCAAAATTCTATGTTCACAACCATGAGTCTGAAACATCAAAATCTACTTGGATTGTAGTATTGATGAAGGAAAATAACACAACAACATTTAAGAATTAAAATGGTCATGGATATTTATGTATATGTGTGCTATCAGGAAGAGGCTAAAGGAAATGCTGCAAGATAAGAAAATTAAAATGAAGTTACATGTGTAATAATATTAACAAATGCTTATAGAAAATCTTACTTATTAACAACAATTGAAATTATAATGGTAACATTTATAAATGTTTTTAAAATCTTTCTTCTAAAATTAATAGTGTTAATTACAATAGTCTGTTTTGTCATCTGATAATTTAAATATTCCAGCCTTATGGAAATCAATTCTTTTTTCTAGAATCATTTTTAATAAATCAGCTGATTGTAAAATGAAAAAAAAAACATTTTTATGGTTAATCTATTTCCTGTAATTAATGACAATCATCTAATATATATATATGTGAATGTTTTTTTAATTCATACCGAATCACAATCTTCTTATTACTTGAATGAAAATAGTACTTAATTATAGCCTTAGCTTAACATGGTTGAATGTGATTTCATTAAAATGTTGGTAGTTTAAACAAAAAAATAATACACAGTATGAACCAAAAAAGATTTTAATTTCATCTTATAATAGTGGCTGACGCTTTGACATATATATATATATTGAAGTGAAGGTTTTCAATGGTGAAAGATATAATTCATAACAGCTTTTGGAAACAACTAGGAGTATATTAAAAACCTTGGCAAAATAGTATTTGCTTTCAATCTTGAGTAAAGATGTTAATAAGTGGTCTCTGCAAAGAGGTGATGATTGTATTTATATATTCTATATAGATATTCTCCAAAGTTACCATGAATTATTACATATATTTCATATTTGTCTGTGTGTATATTTAGAATAGATACCACTAGTCAGTTCAAAGTAGCAGAAATTAAAAAATACTGATGGGATGCTCAAAATTTAGAAAATGGCTGGTCAAAATAACAAATATATAATTCTAATAATAACAATAAGCTAATATATTCATAGATATAGTGAAAATTTTAAGTACCTGCATTTTTTACTCATGAAAATCTTTACTATATATATATATGAATAATTTTTAACAGAAGTTATTGTTCAAATATTTTAATATATATATAACTGATAATAATTCAATGAATTTATATGTAATAAAGCACAAGTATGTATGTGCATTAATGAACAAAAATTAACTGTTAAATGTCGCTGTTATAATTTTAGGCAAATGCATTTTAGTGCACTGTACCAAAATGCATTTGTCTAAAATTATAACAGATACATTTAACAATGATTTTTTTTTTGCTTACTCACATTCATATTTATGTAGAAATTTATTACACACACACACACATATATATATATATATATGGAGTGCTTTTGGTAGAAATAACTTGATACTAAAAGAAAATATGCCTATATGAGTTCTTATTTATAGATCTGAGTCTTGGACATTTAATAGAAGAGCAATACAGAGACTTCAGACCACTCAAAAAACTATGGAGAGATGCATGTTGGGAGTAACAAGAAGAGATCGAAAATGCAATATATGGATAAGAGAACAACAGATGTTACTGACCTCATTGAAAAAATTAAAAGACTAAAATGGAGTTGGGCTGGACATATTGCTAGAAGAGATGATTGATAGTAGATGAATAATTAAAATTTTAAATTGGATTTCAAGAAATTGTAAAAGACCCAGAAAGATACCACATGTGAGATGGATGGATGAAGTAAGAAAGTGTGCAGGGGTGATGTGGAGAAGAGAAGCTAAAAATCGGAGAATATGAATTGAACTTGGAGAGACTGTCATCCTGCGGAGGATTGATAATGGTTGATGATGATGATGGATAGAATACTAACAATGATATTTATTTAATATCTAATCATTTTTAAAAAACAGTCGAAATTATCTCTTTGCATTATCTTTCATTAAAGTAATCAACTACAATAACAAATAACTATTGTGATTGAACTTTATATATACATAAAACTGAACCGAAAGTAACTGACGTTTCCAATGACTTATATAATGTAAATAAACTCTCAAAAGACAGATGATACCAGGACCAACTGATGATTGCTGGTTTAGCATGAAATACGTATATTGGTGATTATTTACATTTTCAACATATGTGTTCAGGTGTATCAGAGTTGGGGGATAGTGTGGAGAGTGGTGGGTCGTGTGAAAGTCTGTGCTTATATACCCTATATATTACATATATAGACACAGGTATATAATAAGCCTGTGTGTTTCAGTTATTACATAGTAGAGATGTCTGCCCATCCCTCATATATGTATTAAAATGGATTATGTCCTGTACATGAGGGGTCAGATTGACCTTAGGTCAACATGGGTGTGACAAGAATCTCGGCCTCAGGGTGGCCTTGGAGCATTCCATCATCAGATTTTTCAATTGGATGGACGGTTGAAGAGTTGGAGTGTGGAGTAGATTGAAGCCTGCCAATTAAAGTATGAGGTTTGGCTATCTTAATATATATCTGAGAACTTATAGCATATTGTAGAGATGGTAATCTGGACCAACTGATGATTGCTGGTTTAGCATGAAATACATATATTGGTGATTAGGTGTATAAGTGTTGTGAGATAGTGTGGAGAGTGGTGGGTCGTGTGAAAGTTTGTGCTCATATACCCTATATATTATATATATATACACTTATCGAAAGTCGGCTAAGCACATACTGTTTTTTTTTAAAAAAAACGTACTTTATGAAAGGTTTTCTCTATATATTCTTGCTATATTTATGATTGCATTAGTCTGAGTTAAAGCTTATACATTTATAATTAGTTTATTTACATGCTTATAAATGAGGGAATGAATTTGATCTATTGATTATATATATTTATATAACTCACTGGAAGCTTCGATTACTTCTCGAATAATCTGAGTTATTTATTGTATATATATAAGGTTCTTCATATTAATTAATTATTTGAGGAAACTTATTTTCAAATATTACTATCAACTATTGACATTATATATATATTGAATAATGCTACTCTTGATTTTAAAGCGTTAAAAACATCATTTATAAATTATTAGTTATCAATTTATTCATACAGTAAGGCAGAACATTTTATTTTAACTCCTCTGCAAATAATTTAATAAATAATCCACAATTAATGTATGGTGTATAATTTTTTTTATATAATATCTTATATTACCAAATTCACCACTTCCTTTATTTTGCTGTAATATCTTAAGATTGTGTATGCATATATGTACAATAAAAAGTTTTTTACTAAAAAATGTTCCAAGTAGAGTGGATAAATTGCAGTTACATAATATCTTATAATTGTTAAATCGGAAGTCGAATTCCAATAATGCGCTATTACTTTAAATATTACAAATCTCCACGCACCCACATCTCAGTAAGAGTTTAAAAAACTTAAGCAAATCACTTAAGTTTAAAGTGCATTTCTATAAATACCCAACTTTCACTGACCATGCTAAATCAGGGCTTGAGTCTATTGTGTGCTGATGTTATAATCAAATTTTGAATTGTACAAATCTAAACGCACTCTAAATTTAAGTGATTCACTTAAGTTTTTTAAACTCTTACTGACATGTGATTGCGCAGAGATTTATAATATTTAAAGTAATAGCGCATTATTGAGTTTGACTTCCGTACTAACAATTTGAAGATTTTCAGCACTTTATAATAATAGATAATATGTTGTAATCTCTATAGCAGGTAAAATGGAATTTTTAAAATTATGTCAGGAAAATATTATTTTCAGATTTACATAATTAATTGCTGTCATTAGACGTATTTTAATTGTTTTGATCAAAACAAGATTCAGAAACAATTATATCTAAAAAAAACCTCACTGGACTTAATTATACAATTTTTAATATACCAACATATAAATAAATAACATATATAACTAGATTACAATATGACTATCATGTTATAAACTAGCTATAAGTGTTATTTATTTATCTATGGTATATTAAAATTGTAAAATTCCAGTGGTTTTTGTATTATGTATTATTTCGTCATCTAGTATTTTACATATATATATATCACTAAAAAACAATCAGCACTTTGACAATCCCAATATCAATAACAATCAACAACTTCTAACTGTTGTCAAGGAAACCTCCTTTTAAGAATAAATATATATGTAACTGAAAAGAGAGTAATTGTGCCTTTCAATGATTATGTAATATTACTGCCCTTTCAGTTGGATATAGTCTGAGTTATAATTATTTTTTATTTATGTATATATAAAAGAAATATTATAATTAAATATTAGTAAATACAGTAATCAAAATTTTTGAAAAGTACAAAAAATATAATTGTCATTTAGGAGCGCTTTCGTCTATCCTTGTAATATTTGTCAACTAATATTTTGAAAGGTTGACCTTCCCATAATTCCCTGATCTTAATATTAATATCTATTATTATATGCATTAAATAACTAGATTGTTTATTTTCTAGTGTAAAAAAGTATGTCAACTTTACAAACCGCTTTTATTTTATTCTTCATACAATAAAATAGATATTTTTAATTCCATTTTAAACTTTAATTCCATTTTAAACTCTTAAAAATATTCTAATAAATAATATATGATAAATTTCAAATATAGTTTATTATGCTGTGATTTTCTTTAAATCTCTTTATGAGAGATTATTGAAGAGGCCTTTGTTCTGTAATGAGAAACTTAAAACTATTTTACTTTCTCTTTACTGTAACCTTATAAGATATAAAATAAAAATGAATTGAGAAAAATACAACCATAAGCTAATATTAATTTATAAAATCAATTCAGTTTCACCATGGTTTCATTAAAATGGCAATCCAAATTGTTACTTCCTTTAACTCATCCATGATTTTGATACTGTACTGTGTAGGGGCTGAACACTATTTTTTGCAATTATTTGCTTTCAGTCATTCTTAATATTATTTACCCTCTTTGAATTCAATTTACTGACAAAAATGTGAATTGACATGGATATTAAATTATTAATTAAAAAAAATCTGAAGGTGTCAGCACCATTTATTCCCCATTTATTATTTTCTGATTGGTCCATTCTTTGAACTTAAGGGTGTAAATATAGCAAAAAAAAAATAGCAGTTTGTGGACTTTATTTAAATATTTATAATTATTTTTTATAAAATGTTTCCAATAAAAATAAATTTTCATTTGTATTTCTATATTGGACTATTTTCATTATTTAATATAAGTATTGAATGTTTTTAGAAAAATTATTTAAATATTCCAAATACATTTAACTGTTAGTAATAGCACCCCAAACAGGTTAGTATATGCACAATATTTCGAGAGATATTATTCTCCCATCTTCTTCAGGTGTTTCTGGCCATACCAGTGACAGTGCTAGCATAAGAACTGAATGTGGACCCTTAGATTCTTGAGTATTGAATTTTAAGATAATGCTCTAACCAAATGGGTTACCTATTAATGCTCTAGCCAACTGAGTTACCCACTCAGTTGGTTAGAGCATTATCTTAAAATTCAATACTCAAGAATCTAAGGGTTCAGGTTCAATTCCCTTGCTAGTACTGTTACTAGTCAGACCAGCAACACCAGAAGAAGAGCAGAGAATAGTACCACTCAAAATGTTGTGCATATACTAACCTGTGTGCTATTACTAAAAGTTGAATGTATTTGGAATATTTAAATAAAGTTAAAGTTTTCTAATGACATTCAATACTGATATTAGATGATGGAAAGAGTCTGGTATATAAATACAACTAAAACATCATCATCACAAACCTTCAGGAAAATATTAAATTCTTTCATGTTATTTATTAAAAATTTACATTAAACAAATGCTTGAATATTCTAAAAAATTTTTTTACTGCAAATATACATTTATGAGCTGTCAAAATTCCATTGCACTAGTCTTTGATAATAATTTAATAATCATAAATATAATTTTTAATCTTAGAATAGTATTTAGTAGATTTGTAATTATTTATAATTATTCATTTAGATTCTAGGAGCAAGCTTCAACAATGAAGATTTCATTATTTTCTTCTGAATAATGTAATTGACCAATAGGAAAAAAAATAAAAAAAGATATTGTTACCATTATGCAATTTAATGAGTACTGATCTTATTGGCTAATTCTTTCAACACTGCTTTGACATCATAAAAGAATACTGGAATGACTAATCAATCATTTGAAAATTTCTTTAGAAAAATGGCAATTTATTGTAGTGACTTAATTTATAAATTCAATGTGTTAATCTAAAACCTGTTTCTATTAAGTTTTCATTGGCAGGTTTTTTTTTTTGGGCTAACTTTTAGTAGTATTTGTTTGTTGTTGTTTTTTTTTCAATTTCTAAAAAGGTCAATTGTAAGATTTCTTTGAATTTCTCATCATCGTTGTATATCTAATATCAGCTTATAAAACTGATTGATTTAGACTTTCAAAGTTTTATTTTTGATTTGTAAATGACAGATTTCTTTTTGGACATTATTCCATCTTTAAAAATCTGTATAAATTTATTCTTTATTATTGGCTTTTTAGTTAAAAAGTGAGGAGAAAGGGATAGGGGGAAGGGATTATATGGCTTTTGTAGTCTTCTTAAAATCAAACAACATTTTGATTTGTAATGGATAGATTTGATTTGGAATATGATTTTATCTTTAAATTTTTTTTAAAGTTCTTTTTTCTTATTGGCTCTTTAATAAGTGAGGGGGTAATAGTGAATTTCATATCTTATCTATTTCAAACAATTTCCGTTTTGGAAATTTCAATGATTTTAGAAATTTGTAAATTTTTTCTTTCTTAATGACTTTTTAAAAAGTGAGAAGAGATGAATAAACTATGTCTATTACCTACTGTCTTTACAAATTTCTTCTTTCTTTTTAGCTTTATGAGCTTTATTCAGTACAAAGACATTCATATATTACAAATAAAAGTGAACTGTCTGGTTTTTAAACAACAATAATTTTTTAAAAAAATTTTGATTTACATTATACATTTTTTTAAAACTAAAAACTATTTAAATCAACACCATGATAATAAAAAGAAAATATTTCTTTATAAATTAATTTTTAAAAAGTTAATTATTTATTGAAATGTGTGGCAGGAAAATGTTTGGTTTTTTTAAAAAAACAACTTTATGAATTTAGATTTTAAAAAAGAAAATGTAAATTTTTTAAAGACAAAAAAAAAAAAAATCAAATTCGCGATCCCTCTGCCCTTTTCTCAAAACTCAATAAGAAATTAAAATACAAATAAAAATTAGCAAAAAATAAAATCAAATCAAAGATTTGTCAATGAAAATCAAAAGTCAAAAGTTTTAGATTACATATAGAATTTATTCATCTCTTTCACATCCTGTCCTCTTTTGTTTAAATCTGATTAAAAATTGCAAAGAGAAATCATAAGTTCACCAAAAAAAAAATTAAGAAAATGATGATTGATAAAAAAAAAAACATGAATTAAAAGTATAGGGGATTTAAATTCAGATTTTCAAGCAACCTCCATCTATCCACACTATCTCATACAACTGATACACATGAAGACACACATGTAGAAACGATAAATAATCACCAATAGATGTATTTCATGCTAAACCAGCACTCATCAGTTGGTCCAGATTACCATATCCCTATATATAATGAGTGCCCAGTTTATATTAAGATAGCAAATCTTCATACTTTAATGGACAGGCTTCAATCTACTCCAACCTCCAACTTATCAGCCATCCATATCATTGATTATATATATATATATATATGAGAGAGATGATAATCTGGACCAACTGATGAGTGCTGGTTTAGCGTGAAATATGTATATTGGTGATTATTTATCTTTTCTACATGTGTGTGGTCATGTGTATCAGTTGTATGAGATAGTGTGGATAGATGGACGGTGCTTAAAAATCTGAGTACAAATCTCCTATACTTATAATTAAGCTCCAGGTTTGTGAAAATGCCTGGTTTTCAAATATTTACTATCAATTAAAAGTAGATTACACAGTGAATTTATAATAGTAATAAAATGGCTAGTTTTGTTTCCCCTCCCCATACTTTTTAAAACAAGACACACAACAAATGAAAAACAATCCAAATTTCCAACAGATTTTTAAAAAAATTACAGTAAAAAAGTGATTCTTTAAAATTTATCTACATTTTATAAATCACTTAATTTTTGTCCCCCTCTTCCCACATTCAATATCTCTCTCCCACACATCCACCCCTGCCACTTCTTTAAACTGAATAAGAAATTGAAAAGAGAAATTATTGCCAAAAAAAACAAAAGATCTGGTGTCAATGAAAACTAATATTAGGACCTATTAGATTAAACAATAAATTTAGTTGTATTATTTTTATTACTAAGATAAATCACCATTTTTGGAAAGAAATCTATAACTTCTCGATTGGTCACTCCAGTGTTTAAAACAATGTTTAAAGACTCAAATTAAAAAGAAAATTTTAATGTAAATAGCTAATTAGATCAATAACATTTAACACAATTCATGTTATTATTATTTTTTTAATATTCGGATGATTCAAGAATAAGTTTTTAGAATATTTTTTGTTGTAAATTTAGATTTCTAATAAACCAAGTCAAATTTACTGAATTCTATTATAGAATAAAGACTTAAAAAACTAAAATAAAATTTGAACTTTTGCCTCAAATTATCACAAGGTTTTGATGGAAAATAATTGAAATGCAAAGTGGGTAATATCATGAGCCAAACTGCCATCCACAAATAATAAGTTATGATAAAATGTTTATACTGAACATTCCTATGTATTTCTGATTTCTTTTTAATAGTTTAGCACTCAAAATATTGCCAAAAGTCAAAAAATAGAAAAATCTCAAAGCAAAGTCATTATTTAGCTTGAAAAATTGATTACATTGGTCAGTTCAAAAACTTGAATTAATAGCTATATTAGAAGTGAATTAAAAAAAATAAACAACATATTATTTTGAAAATATTTTTTATTCAGTTATAAATTTTGAAGAAAAAATTACAACAGTTATTACAAAAATAAATATGAAATGTTTACAATGTAATCACAGAAATTAGAATGTGTAATAATAATAATAATAATAATATATATATAAAATGGAAAAAACATTACACCATGACACAAGATAGAGACTTTTATAATGGAAAAAACATTACACCATGACACAAGATAGAGACTTTTATAAAGATAAGATGGCCATTTTTATCTTTATAAAAGTTGTTATCTAGTGTCATGGTTTGAGAGGTCCCTCTATTGGCAAGATAAAGATATTGCTTGATTATTATAAATTTCAAGATGCATTTGATACAGGTTAAAGCCTGTCTTAAAAGTATTTACATATACTTTCTGTGTGCTTAATAAATAATTACATTACATAATTGATTATTTAAAGACTAAATGAAAATAAAAGGTACATAGTGCAAAAAATAAACTTCATTAGAAATTGATTAAAATCTGATGAAAGAGGAAGATACATGGACAAAAATTTAAAATATGGTTATAATTTAAAATAGTTAAAAAACCATAGCGAGAGAAGTCAAGGTGTCAACATTGAGATAAGTCTGTAATTAATAAATATATATAAACATTAAAATAATAAAGCTAAACTAGTCAATAAATAATCAAAATTACCCCAAATTCATAACTCAAACAGATTAGCCAAGAACATATATTCTAAAAAAAACACTACCAATGGTTTCACTGCTACAAGCAGATTTGTCAAGTATAAAGAATTATAAAATAACATATATATATATATAAAATCTGCTACAACCATTGTTTGTGGCTTACTGCATCTAATAAATAAGGTTTATCTAAAAATCCAATCATTTCTGAAATCCTGATGTAATTTGACAAATTAATTATTTAGATTTCATCCCAGAACATAGGGATTATACATTATACATAAATGCATTACATTATAAGCCAAATACATATATAATAGGAAAATACTAAAAAGTAAGGGAATTTATTTGAACGTATTTCTAATATTTTTATTGAATTTATATGTAAATACATATGTCATTGTAGATTATTCTTTAACCCTTTTTTTAAGTTGTCCATAAAAATTATTTGACTATTATATAAATATATATGTTGAAACAGTTGTGTTACATGGAACACAATAACATAGTGTGTGCACAGATATATATAAAGTGGAAAGTAAAAGTAAAAATAAATATAGATTGAAATATTGTAGATATTTTCTTCATTTCCCTGGAATAATCATAGTAAAAGATTAAATAATTTTGGATTTAAAATAGAATTTTATTATAAATTAAATAGTTAAAAAGGTTAATCTTGTAATCTAATTTTGAAATTAAAAACAAGCATGTTTTATGTTAAAATAGAACTGATAATCGTAAGAATTGCTATAATCTATTTTTTAAAATCTTTGTAGATTATCCTTTGATAAAAATTCCAAAAGTAGCTTTTAATTAAAAGTGATTTGAAAAGAGTAAAAAGATAAGAAAAAACAATTTTTAATTAATGTATTTTTGTCACCCCAATCTGGCTATAAAAGGGTTGAAAAAACAAGAGTAGGAGGATATATAGTTTATTTTTTTCAGGTGAATTGGCTAGAATAGTTTTTTCCAGTTGCAGTAGTGGTTTTCCAGAGTTAGAGAATGACCATAAAATAATTGAAAGCAGGACAGTGGAAGCTACTAGTTCATAATGATGGAGTTTGAATTCACTTGGAGGAAAATGGGTTAATTTCTTTGTGTTTCATAGCCTTAAATGTGGATAAGACAGCTGCTTGCCTGAAGTCTATTCAAATCCTATCCAGAAGGGACATTAATACAGACCAACAATTACCTTGACTATACCTGTCCTGATGATGACACTTACCCATAAGGTTTCCAAAGAATTGGTATATGTATGTTGTTGTGTTCATATGCAAAGAACCACAGATAAACATATCACATCATATTTATATAAAATGTGGCTGGTAAGTACTTTTAAGCAATTCCTTAAAATGACATTTTAAAGTACAAGTAAATAATTTTACTTAAGTTAAATGGCTAAAAATAAAGATTTAATTCATAGATGATTTTGTATTTGTTTTTTTGAAGAGAATAAATGAAATTTATATACTTTCAATGTGGAAATAACTGTGAAAAGATATTTTAGTATATAGAATATTATTTTAAATTGTTTATTGAAAAAGAAAAAAAAACATTTTAAAAGTGAAACAATAATTTTTGCTTGGATTAAAAAGCTAAGAGTCAAGAACTAATTCATTGATCATCCTATTTTTTTTTAAAAAAGAATTTGAAAACAACAACAAATCTTTTTGGATTAATTTAAAGATGTAATTAATTGAGAGTAAATCTTTCAAAAAAGGAACTTATAAACTGTAATCACATATATGTAAATTTGATGTATATTTTCCAAATGGAATTATCAAAGATGTGAATGCTAGTGTGCACATACATTTCTACGCACACAAACATATATTTAAATCAATAATTAATTACATATTATAAAAATTAATTTCATTTATTAATTTGCCAAATTCAAATAGGTTAATAAATTATTATACTGCACATCTGTGTGATGTTATATATATATTATGTAAACCCATTGTGGTATTTTATACCAGTTAATTGATAACTTAAAAAGTTTTTATTTTATGGCAAGCCAAATATGTTCAGAAATTATTATGCCACATGTCTGTGTGCATAAATATCAGTGCATGTCAGATAGACACTTATATGTAAATTTTAATCATTTATGTTATTATTTTATGACAATTCAAATATGTTCAGAAATTATTAAGCCACATGTCTGTGTGCATAAATATCAGTGCATGTCAGATAGACACTTATATGTAAATTTTAATCATTTATGTTATTATTTTATGACAATTCAAATATGTTCAGAAATTATTATGTCACATGTCTGTGTGCATAAATATCAGTGCATGTCAGATAGACACTTATATGTACATTTTAATCATTTATGTTATTATTATGACAATTCAAATATGTTCAGAAATTATTAAGCCACATGTCTGTGTGCTGACTGTGTTTTAAGTAAACCTATTGGAACATATATGTAAATCACAATGTAATAATTTGAATTTTGTATATTAATCAAAATCAGAAGACTTATATGTATATAACCATATTCTGCAGACCTTAATTTCCATTTTTCATATATATTGTTGTTCATAAACTTGTATGTTATGGTTAAAATTATTACAGTGAACTTGATTCTAAATGGTTTTTAGAATATATGTTGCATCATCTCTTGATCACTGTAACAGTTATAGTGCTTATGTTCTCTGAGCTAGATTCATGCATAATGGTCTGATATGTAAAAGGGAATGTATTAAGTGCTGGAGCATCCAGTTGACAAGAGTCCTGGTTTGGCACTAAGAGTATATTCTTTAAAGTCCATGCACTATATTTTATTTTAGTCTCTATTAGAATTTAAGTTATAGTTGGCCAGTACACTAATTGTACTAAATGGCTAGAGCATTGGTGATGATCGACATATTTTAATATTCCAGCATTATTGTTTTTATGATTGTATATTCTATGGATAAGCACTGTGTATCCAAATTAATGCTTTAAATAATTGCCCAAACTAGCAAAGGCTAAATAGTTGGCCTGGTCTACAGTAGACCCATTTTAAATCCAGTCACAATATTGACTATTGGTTTACTTTTACTAGTGATCATTCATGATGATGAATGGCTATTACTTGAGTATTACTTATACTTATTGATAATTCTGGTGAACTTATTTAATTATACACCTGGGTCACTTTTTACGCTGACTTATTTAACACGATTTTGAAGTTACGCAATTCATGTTTCACCGGAAGTCGAACTCCAATAATGCGATATTATTTTAAATAATAAATTTCGTGCACTTATGTTATATTGAAAGTAATAGCACATTATTGGAATTCGACTTTCATCTTAGTAATTTCAATATTTTCAGTGCTTTATAATAGTAAGATTTTATGCAGTAATGAAATTAAAATCATGATTCCCACACTTTATGTATACACACATTAAATTTTACAAGATTATAATGTAAATTTGTTCAAACATTGTGCGTGTTAATTTTGCATTTTAAATCATATTCTGTTTTTGCTTTTTAAAAAAGAACGTAATTATTAATCATTTAGTGTCCGCAAGTTTATTTTTAAAAGGAGAGTAATAGCAGTGGGCACAATTAAATTTGACAATTAAAAATTAAAATCTGATTTTTAATTGTAATTAACAATTTAAAAATTACTTACGGCGACTTGAAATTAATGTGATATAAAACGAAATTTGATTTTTAAACGGAATTGAAAATTAAAAAATTAAAGACAAAAATAAGAATTTAATTTTTAGTTGTTAGTTTTAATTAAATTTTTCCCAGCAGTGGTGAATAAATGTCTTTTTATTATTTTAAGTCTAAGTTCATAAACAATTAATAAAATCATCATCTCAAAGATTAATTACTAATTACGTTGTCAACAGAAAACCATTAACACAATATGAGAGTGAACTTGGCACTAGTTGTATTTCCTCTTGTGAAGAATCTATTTTTTACCAGTTTGCAAACGAAACTGTTTATCAGCAAATAGCGATAATAATTAAAACATGTATAAAAAAATGTAAATTACTGTACTGTAAATTATGCATAAAAATATATTATTTTGAATAAAATTAAATATTATAGTTAAAAAAAGTTTGTCTTGTATCAATTTTTTTCAAATTTGAAATTTTTTATTAGTCATATTTTATTTCCTTTTTTTTTTTTTGCGTGAATTTTAAAGTAAATTTTATGTTGGTGCTTTGCTTTTACGCAAGTTTTGAAAAATCACAGTCCATATCCCCCCTTTTTCAAGGTAAGTTACGTCTATTTTTGCATGATTTCATTTGCGCGTGTTTTCTGAGGAACCTATCTATCGCATAAAACGAGACCCAGGTGTACTTATATTTAAGATAATTAACTAATCTGAGTGATCTCTCACACTCATTCTTTTTATACGAATTTCATAATCATGATTTATATATTTATATTAAATTTCATTATTTGAAATATTTTTGAATTTTGATGATTTTCCATCATCCTGTTATAATATATATAATCTTAAGCTAAAGATTTGAATAGCCACTAATATTTTAATAATCTTTTCTTGAAAGTTATAACATTTCTTCAAAGAGAGCTAAATATGATTTACTGTAAAGAAGATTTGATTATTATAATATTGTTTTATCAATATTTATATTTGTGGTTACATGTTTAATTAAGAAATTTATGTTTTGATTTATTTTAAAAATGTATATGTATTATAATGCATAATGTGAGTGCCTTTAGGTTATAGTTGTTTGGGAATTCATTTACCATTTTGAAGACTTGATTTTGTCAAGCATTGGTGGTCAAGAGGTCAGCACAGCTGCCTTACAAGCAGTTGTCCCGGGTTAGTGGGTTCGCTTCCCGGCTGATGCTATGACGCAAGGAAAAAAAAAGACTTGAGTTCAAAGATATTTTTTTCAAATTGTCAACTAATAATCAACTCATGTAGTTACCTAATTATTAGTTAGAAAATGGATATATAATCATTTTTAAATTGAAAGAAGGCATTAAAACTTTACACAACTAGCAGTTGATTAGATGGTTAAACAATGGTTGAAATGCTGAAAAGATCTTTCCTGGTGGTAAACTATTTTATAATTGTTTAACATTTACTGGAAATTTCAAATGTGATTATTTAAAATTTAATCACTTTCATAGAAATTTAATTGGTAATATGTTCCTAATTACAGAAGATGATTACCACAATTTTTATAAATAATCAAATCATTTTTGGATATTTTGACCAACCAATCACAGTTCTAATTCATCTGGCTAATCCCAAGATTTTTCTATTTATTTACTTCATCAGAAAATTGATCTACAAAGCTTTTTCTTGGTTCCACTATATTACAACTAAGTTAAATAAAATCCACATAGGGGGCAAATTTCATTCATTAGTTAAACTTTCACATAAATGTCTAAAAACTTAAGCATACCACATAATGCCTCTTGAAATATTATTTAATAGTTTCAACTTTAAATGATTTGATATAATCATGTTTATCATATATTAAATAAACGATAAAGTATTCCATCAATGTAGTCAAGCGTTGGTGGCCTAGTAGTTACCATAGCTGCCTTCCAAGCAGCTGGCCCGGGTTCGCTTCCCGGTCAACACATTTGACATATGAAAAAAAAAAGTATCCTATCAATGTTACAGAACTCTTATAAAGAGTTTCCATATTTTCAGTAGATACTATGTATATTTTATTTATTAAGAATTACTAATCAATTATTTAAATTTAAAAAAAAAAGAGAAAGGATTTTCGTAAAAACTGGAGATATTTGTTTGATAAAATTGAGACGTTTATTAGCTTAAATTGCTTTAGGTAAGTTCAAATAATTATTATATAATTAATATTAACGTATAAATAACAACAATAATATTAAAAAAACAACAACACGGTAATACAGAATTGAAAAAGCAATCAACAAAAAAATTATTTATATAACGAAAATGTTTTAAGTTGTGCATCTCTAAAACTAGAATTTGTTTTTTATTTTATTTTGTGTTTTTGTCAATGGTAGTGTTTATTCAGTCTTTAAATTAATACATGGAAATATGCATACAAATAGAGAATATTGTAATAACAATAGAATGGTCAGCACATACATATATATATAAGGTAAATGTCTACTGAAGGAGAAGACATTCTTTATGAAACTTGCTAATTGCTGGTGAGGATTTGAACATTTTTATATCCTTGTTTTGTAATTATATATGCACTTGCCAAATATTGAATAATTAATTGAATTTGCTATTAGTCAGATATATTGAGGGGAAACCCCCACTAAATCTGATTGAAACCAGAAAAAAAAAAATTACTAATCCCAAGTTTATAATAAGGTCTAAATTTCAAATCCGATAGTTGAAAAATTTTAAGTAAGCTTGTAATTTTTTTCAAGAAGTTGGCTTATAAACAACTGATAATTTAAATCCCTAATTAATTAATTAATTTGTTAAATAAGGTCTATCCGTTAAGGCTATTTTTATTTATGTGTGCATGGATATATATATAAGATTAAATTAACATTATATTTAATAAAGTGAAACTGGAAATAATCCAATAAATGTCATAATGATTACATAATATTAAGCTATAATCTGCTTATAGTCCGTCAAACCTAATAGATATGTAAAATGTATGTGTTATATTAGAGGCAGTAGAAACACCCTCGAGTTAATTGTCTATATGTTAATATTACTTATACAATAATAAGACTATAATAAAGTTTATAATGCTAATTAAAGGGAAACAACAAATCTGACATATTTCAAATATGTTCGTATTTACTTACGGCTAACATTTTAGCATTGTAATGACATTTTGACTGGATCCCACCAGTTATATTCTAGGCAATATACACACATACATAAATAGACTTATAAGTTGACATTTATAGTTTAATAAATACAGAAAGTAAAAGTTTTCATACAGGCCGCTATTTAGGCAATAGTCTCTCCAACTCACAAAGGAACTTTGAGAAAAAAGCATTGCCAATTAGTAGAAGCGAATGGCTTGAAACGAATTTCCATCCTTATTCTAATTTCTAGCTACCGATTTATATTTTTAATTTATCCGTATATACATTTGCTTACTGGTTTATTAATATTAACATTGGACCGACTTCTGGTGTGAAAACATCACCATTCACATGTCTTCTATTTGGAATGTGACCTATGGAACCCAGTCAAAATGTCCAGTACAATGCTACTACTAAGAACTAGCAAAGATTTACAGAATAAATCCGAATTGCAAGTTCACGCACACACGCGCATATATATATATGTTGCTACACTTTGAACTACAACGATTAAACTTCATGAACCCACCTTCTAGATATTATACTGTACAAATAAAAATAGCTTAATGAATGATATATATTTTTCTAATTCAAATATTTCACAACTGTGAAGAAATTCTTCGCTCTGCTAGCAGTAGGCTGTGTAAAGTTTTTTCTTCTTGGTATAAATATATGAATAAAATATTTTATTTGTTTTGACGTATAAACATTTGTAGCGAACAAATGAAACGTATCTCTCAGAACTAAGTATCAGATATAGCTAAGTTTGAACATATGATTACTTAATATTTTTTCTTATAGACGACTCTTAAATCTAGTTTTCGGAACTACCATCTACTAAATGTTAAAAATTTTAACCTAAATAATAAGTGATAATACCCCTTTTAGGACTAGCTGGAGGTAGTTATTCAGCCTCTCTTATTTTTGGTGAATATTCATCTATGAAAGATGACCGTCGTCCAAAGCGTGAAAGTGAAAATGGTAAGTTATTCAAAATTAAGGCTTTAACTACATTTACAAATTTTTCAGCATTTCTCTCACCACAAAATTGTTTTTTTTTTCCATATGTCATAGCATCGGCAGGGAAGCGAACCCGCAACAACCAATGCAAGGCGGCTGCGCTGACCTCTCGGCTAACAACGGGTTCTAGGAAGCTCATCAATTTCAATTTGATTTTTTTTAAAAAAAAACTATATCATTTCAGTAATTATTCACCCTTTTATTAGCAATATCATAAATAAATGAAAGATCATTGTGGACTTATTAGACTTATTATTCTATAAATCCTTCTGTTTACTTGAAGGACAGGAAGAATTTCATTGTTGATCATCGAAATGTATCTATTAAATCAGGTAGGAATAAAAGTTCAACTTTGACCAGTTACGCTTTATGAATACCACGTGGATATGTAAAATAATGTTAACTGCTAAAAATATACTATATACAATCATTTTAAATAACAACAATAATAATAATAATAATAATAATAATAATAATAATAATAATAATAATAATAATAATAATAATAATAATAATAATAATAATAATAATAATAATAATAATATAGAAGTACTTTAGTCTATGTTGCAATCATTACCAATTGAACTTTTGCAGACAAAAGTAGATGTGACTTGAATTTTCAGAGACTGTGTAAATCAATAATCAACCGATTTGTATTTATTGTAAAATCTTTAAATTAATTTAAAAGAACTACCTCTAACTTTTCTCTTTCTATGATGTATTTTTTCATGTAATACTCTATAAAATGTACAAAAATGTTAGCAATAATTAGTCTAATATTGCTCCAGTTTTCTTTGACCATGAAAAATCTTATAACTTCAAATTTGTCTTTAATTTAGACCATCTAAAAACATCATAGAAAGAGAAAAGTTAAAGAGGCAATTCTTATAAATGAACTTAAAAATATTATAGTAAATAGATAATCAATTTTGATTTGCATCAGTACCTAGAAAATCAGCAACCATCTTTCTGTTGAGAATGATTCTAAGTAATCCAAAGTACATCAGTATAATTTCTATATTATTATTGTTAATTTTTTACTGTAATTATAATTTAAGTTTATTATATATAATCAAAAGAAGCGCCTGCAGTATATTTTTCTGCTATGCTTATAGCTTAAGTTTAAATCCTGGTCAGGTAATTTTTTCAGGTTCTAAGCAAGTTCAAGATTTTTTCCTCAGGTAACTGATTTATAATAATTGGTAAAAGAGTAGACAGAGAGTGAGACAAGTATGGAAACTGCTCAAAACCTCACCACTCAGCAAGTGACAAACGCTATGCATAATACCTTTTCCTAAAGTTGAAGGCATCGCTTTTTAGAAGCTATGGGACAGATCGTTATTCTGAAGAGAGCTGTTTAATGGTTAATCACTTTTTATCATATATATATATATATCAATAATAAAAATAATCGTATTGTTAGTCTTTGAAAAGATCATGAGATAGATTGACCACAACAGATCAAAAACAGAATGTTTTTTTTTAATTTGCATCAAATAAATAATTTCAAACTAATATCAGTGTATTTTTTGGGATTCTATTTTAAGCTAATATCTATTTTTTTTTAGATTCAAATTAATATGGAATCGGTCAATTGCAACATTGTGTGCGTGTGTGTGATGTAGATATATAGTAGATCATTCAAAAATAATACTGCTTTCGCGACTAATTATTATAATATATTGCTGTTTCATAAGATGTCCATTTCATGTAAGAGCAGGATGACAGATATCTTACTATCTGTTTGTTATTTCTTACTAGAGAACAAACGTTAATTATAACATGTGTATGTAATTCTGGGAGTTAAGTAGATATATGTGTTATAAAATCTAACGATAATTTAGAGCGTTTTACAGAGAACATCAAAACCAGTAATGTTAGTCCCCCTTTAAAATGCTCTAATTTATCTACATATCACCAATTATGTTTGTAAGCTGCACAGAGTATTCATAATTACCTTTTTAAAATGGGCCATTCTTCATACAGCTCTTAAAACAACCTTTAAATAATAGCCCACGCCTCTCAAATATTCTTATCCCTTCATGAACAAATAGTGAATTAAAAGACAATATTCATTAGACTTGCCAATTAGTCGGTGGGAGGTTGGAGAAATTTTCCATCTTTGTTTTTAATTTTTAGCAAGGAATAGGCAGATACTCATTTTACTTAGCTACTTGAAAAATAAATTCTAAACCTGAGTAGAACTCCCCCCTCCTTCTCTTGTTTTACTCATCTTAGATTCTTATTCTTATCCAAATTGCATATATATATATATATTTGGAGAATGATAGACTGCAAATATAAACCTAAGGTTAGGTGAAAAGATGGCACAATAATTTAACTAGTCTTTTTTTATATGTCAATTTTTTAGCATCTAGTCGATTATATATATTATTCATATAGTTGTAAATATATACTGGTAGGTGCATTTGGCTGGGGTTGTAGTCTAGTGTCTGTTATAGAAATGATAATTTAATAATCTCTGTTACTTTTTTCATATATATATATGATATTTAACAACACATTTATTTTCCAAAGACAAATCGAGCAATAAAATACTTGATTAAAACGAAAGAAATGCACTCGATCATCGCTGGCAACATTTTCCGCTTCTCAACATGTAATTGATCATCGTAAAGAAAATATTGACTCACATTTCTATTAGAAGACTTTCAACTCATTGTGGATTGATTAGAGTGGACCTTTTATATTATATATATATATATTAGTAATATAAGAGCTAATTAAAAACTTACAATAAACGTTAATGTTGTAATAATTTGTGTTAAGAACTAGAGAAAGAGCAATGATTGTAGTATATATTTTTTAACATATAGTTTGCATTTATTAAAACTTTTTTTTTTTTTGCAGACAAGCGCACATTGAATCTTACATGTAACTCTAAGTTCATGACGGTATTTTTTTTGTTTTTAATTGTAAACGATAAGTTTAATTAAACTTCTAGAAGAAAATGAAATTTGTTGTTAATATAAGATACGGCTTTAAAAACAAAATATAATTATAGAACAATAAGATCTTTTTAAACAGACAATATTGCCTGCGTATATATTATTTAACAACAATAATAATAAAACCATGACAATTCTTACCGTAATTATATATTTGATGTTTCTGTTTTCTGGAAAAACTACTCCTATACGCAAATCATCGTTTGTAGATCGAGTACCAGCTCCGGCTGGGATCTCATTTGCTGTCCAAACACCAGTTTCAGCCTGCGGAAGGTCTCTGTGTAGTTGAACGGGAGTGAGTTGTGATACTGCCGGCTCCAACATAATTTGTTGCGGCGGAGATTTGAACGGGATAGTGTTAACTTGTGAAAAATAAGACATAGGCTAAAATCTGAAAGCCTGAGACTGGAATGCATTTTGCCGTGTGTTTCCCTATTTGAAGGAAGCGTGAAACTGACGGTGATGTGTGTGAGAGAAAAGTTACCTTCAACAGCTGTAACGCTTTTCATAAGCGGCCATCAACAATAACCGAAGTTATCTCTTCTTTATGCACAAGTGCTTCCTGTTCGGAACGTGCGCATGCGTCAATTGAAACACCGAGATATTGAAATAAAAGTTTTTCCCCCCTTTTTCTTGTCTTTTCTTTCTACAGTATTTTTTTTTAAAGAAAAAATTCACATATAATTATTCTCTCGCTTCTTTTTTTTCAACACTTTTACTTAACGTGAAAGGACAAAAAATCTGATAAAGATGGTGAGGCGCGGTGTTTATCAAGAAAAATTAGCATCAATACTATTAATTTACGCGCGGAAGAATTGTGTTTTTCATATTATTATGAAACATTCAAGTTATTGGTTGAGTTCATCAGAAATTCAATTTTTACATTTTTAAAAATGGATACAAGTTATCCACACTATTTCTAAACAATGTATTTCTGCGTTTATTATAAAGTACTCTTTTAATCTCCAGCTTGCAGGTTTTCTTAGGATGAAAATGCTCCGACATCATTTGATAAGCTTCCATTTCTTTGCAAAAGCCAGTCAAAAACTGAATTGTAAAACTGTGCAGCTTTATAAAAAGATTACCTCTTATAAATCGGACTACGTGAAGTTTAAGTTGGATCAAGATAATCACTTACCTGAACATAAATAGAAGAAAAAAAAGAGTAAACTACAAACACTAAAAGAATCCTTTAATACGTAGAGTGGAAAAGTATAGACATGAAAATCATCTTGTAAAATTAAAAATTAAAAAGCTTTGTTTACCAAAAAAGAGAAGAAACTTTTGCAATATATTTCGCAAAGCTGTTAAATAAAATATAAAGATTTTCTTTTCTGTAAACAGAGAGGAAAGGAGACATCATTTTAATTTATTTTAAAATATTCCTATTTGTGACAGGATTTTTATTTTTCATTATTTTACCCGAGTAAAACTTTTAGGATTTTGAAGACAATGACAGGCTTATTGAATTAATCTTATACGCTAAATGTAATCATATTTTTAATAGTAAGACGTGATTTTACTCGGGTGGATAAATTTCCGTGTGATTTATAACAATTTCACAATTTAACATTTTGTAAAAAAAATAAAATCTAATGCTATGTACTGAAATTTATCTTAATAATTAATTGTTCGAAAAAATAAAAATCTGTTTATATCTCTTGGATTTAAATAAATTTATTCAGATATGAATTGACAGCTAAACATTTTTATTTTTTTCTCAACTACAACTTTAATTAATCGTTATTTTGATTTCATATGAAGAATTGTTACAGGTTAACATTTTTTTAAAAAGTTAAGAAATGCGGAGTAAATCTTTTATCCATTTATTTCGCTAATTATTTTCAGCTTTAGTTAGTCTATTTAAAATTGGTTTACTATTTATATTTATTAACCTCTATAACCACCGATCATTTATAAATTTAGAATACAGTCAAAATCTTAAATAATTCAAATTATATAAGTAAACATACAGTCTACATAATACTATTTTTAGATTTAACATCAGGTTATATATATATAAGCTCATTATAAGCCAACACTCAACCCATGCCAGACCTGCTGAATGGCTTTTGGCCTCCCCTCAAAAAGGTTTAAACGTATAAAATGTTTGAATACTTCTAAAGCTTATTTAAACGCTAAGAATCGCATCGGGATTTTCTGAACAATCAAGAAATGCATCACATGATAATAATATGTATGAATAGAAAATTATCATAAGACGACCTATTCAATCAATAAAGAGTCAAAATATAATTTCAAACAATCCATGAGTTTAATTATAGATAAACTCCTCAAAACAGATAATAGTTATATTATACAGATTTAACAAACAGTTCAGAAGAAATGTTAGTAAATTTTTAAAAAATTCATAAAAATAGTTTTAAAAAGTACTTTTAGATTGCAGTTTTCTTTGTAATAACTCGACAACAAATGTCTTAGACATTAATACAGGTTTTAGAGTCTTTCAATCAAATAATTTATGTCTGTGATATTAGGGCATTCAGCTAAGAATGTTATCGAAAAATATCTAAGAATCAATTTTAGTCAATATCTTAAATGGCAAATCTACTTAAAATAGTCTGCAATAGCCCTCACAAATTTTAACATAAAAAATAATATTAAAAAATTATTGTCATATTTTATGTCTTAAATTGGCTTGACAAGCAATAGTGTCCAGTGACATAAATACCAAAATAGTAATTATAGTTGATCTCTGTTATCCGCTATATTTTGTTCCAAGCATTGCTTACATATACATCACATTTAATAGCTCATATTTTGTTGATAAACATTGACTTGTATAGAATATGTATTACTTATTGAACTTCAAGTGTAGTCTTTCCAAGACACAAATTTATAAAACATAGACTTTAAATATGTATTGTATACATATGTAAATTAAGATTATAATATAATAAGAATAGTAGTGGTGATGGTAGTAGTAGTAGTAGTGGAAGAGGTAGTGTTAAAAAATTATCGGTAAAATTTGCATATATTTTACTGAGTTATTTGTTCCATTTTGATTTACAAGGGTCAAAACTCATTCCATCCACAACATTTACAGAATGTGTGTTCATTCCTCAAAAAATAGAAATAATAAGAAAAAAAAACTTACTGTATGATATCTTCATTTTTTTAAATGAAGAGAATAGTGAAATATCTAACTTTCATCATAATTAAATATATTCTGGATCATAATTTTTTTTTCTATATATTTTTTCCTTATAGACATATAATAGTAGTCTTGTTAATAAGAAACTTCAATGCCTTTGATTGCCTTGATGTTTCTAAGTCAGTATCAATCAACTATAATATATTATTGAATTATGTAAAACTCATAGCATTACATTTAAAAACACTTTATTATGCAAAAAAGAGCACATCAAATTGGAAAAGGATAAGAAAAGATAATAAAGGAAGAATAACATGTTTATTATGCAAAAAAGAGCACATCACATAAGCCACCCCAAGTCATAAAAATGGTTGCTGGCATATTGTAAAATTTATTTACAAACTTTATTTTTTAAACGTGATTGTGTATGGTGCTCAAAGACAGAAAAATGGCTACTTATGTTTGGTAAAATATATTAAATGTATAAATTTTGATGTTTTTTCTCGTTTGTTTATTTACATTTGATTTTGGATAGTAGCTATTTGAAATCATGTATATTGATATAGCACATTCACAATTCCACTGTACTGAGAATTTACTAATGTTATTAAATATATATGTATATTAAGTTTAATTAGATACTCTATGTCAGGGGTGGCCAAACTTTTAAACATTGGGGGTGACTTTTTTGGTAAAAGTGTACCTGAGGGTGACTATGTTTTTTTCAGGGCTTTGAATTGGAAACCAGGAAAAAAACATTATTTTTGCTGGAACAAAAACTGGAACAGAAAAATAACGGTTTGAAGTTCTGTTTTCTTTTTAAATCTTGTTTGGGGATTATTTGCAAAGTGTTTTAAAAAGTTCACAATTTCTTTGTTTTAAAATCAGTTCATTAAAATCCTTGTTTCTCAAGGACAGGTTATTTTAAAATGGCAATTAAATATTTCTAAGAATTTTAGTTTTAGTATTACACAAAAATAATTTAATTCTTTTCAACTTCTTCCAACCTGGGTTTATTTTTGAGATCGACTATAACAATACGTGTTATTTTAAATTTCACTATTTTAAAATGAAAATAATTTTTACTTTTTTTATTTTTTATTTTAAAATCAGCTTTGAATTTATCACTATAATTTGCCACTGTTCATGTCAGCTTTGCGGTCAACGTCTTGGCCACCCCTGCTCTATATAATAGTAAATTAATAATGAGGGAAGAGACTTTTAAAATTTATTATCTATTCTAGATAAATAAATGTCATTTTTTATTGTAAAGAATGTGAATAAAGTATGTTTTAAAATGTAAACTTTCTACAATAATTTAACCACATATCAAATAAACTAATGACTAAAATAGTATTAAAAGTCTCCAACCACTTGCTAAACTTGTTTTTAATAGAATTTGCAGAAAAAACTTAAATACTGAATCCATTAAAAGTTAAAAGTTGACTCAAAAGAATACAAATAAATTATAATTCCAAGAGATTTTAACTTTTCTCAGAAAACAATATCATTCTATAAATGATAATATGTACAAAGCATATTCTAAAAAAACTTAGTTATTACTTGGAAACATATTTGCTAGATACATCTAATTAGTATGCCGAGCATGATTTTGATAGCTAGTAGTCACAATTATAGTAATGAGTGTTCAAAAGGATTATGAGCTTTATAGAAGTGGTCTTTTATGAATTTAATCATAGGAAATGATGTAAAGAAGTTGCAATCTGTAATTGATGAATATAATATATTCTCAGAAGTACCATGAGTGATATATGGATTCTAACAAAGAATCAAATTATGTGAAAAACATTTCAATCCAAATCCTATCCAATCCCATATCAATATCGAAGTGAGATAAATAAACAGATCAAAAAAATGATCGATGGGGGGATAATCTCCAAATGCTCTTCACTGTATTGCAATCCTATTGTAATGGTGAAGAAGAAAGATGGGTCGATGAGATTTTGTTTAGATGCTAGATCACCAAATAAAAAGTGGTTATTTACATAAATTTGAATAACAAATCAATTTATGTAAGCCACTTTTTAGATAGGGAGACACTGGATTCTTTCTTGTTAATGATATTTATATTAGAGGAAAATATGCCAGGCCTTCTTAACTTTGTCTTTAACAACACTAAAGACTTGGCATCTCATGTTGTGTATAAAATTATGTGCAACAATTTAAACTGCAAGGCAGTTTTCTTTGGGGTATCTTGAGCCAATCTCTTCATAAGGGTTGCACAACACAGATATCAATATACTAGAGGTAAAACTAATATGGCTATTAAATCCAGATTTTTTTGAATATGAAACCAAGCAAGGTGACATATTTGAATCTACATCTGCCAGTATTGTCTGCTCCAAGAGAAATGATGCTAAACGCATGGTTATAGAGGCTTTGCACATTACCAATAATATAAACACCATTTACAAAAAAACAATCTTGTGCCTCATGTCTAAAAATGGCATATGTAAATAAATTGATTTGTTATTTTTAACTATAAGATCTTTCCACTGACTTGTTGTAAATTGAAAGATTTTGTGAGTACTAATATGTAATAGGATTTGTGGACTTAATCAGTGAAGTATTGAATAGTCACACTCTCAGATCTAACCGCTTCAGCTTCACCTATTCATATAGAAAGTAGGTTGAAGTAAAGATGGGTTCTCCTCTTTTCTTCCAAAGTGTAAGCTTGTGGTTAAGACCTGTAGAGGTCCCTACCTTCACATTTTCATGCGCATATTCTTATGGTTTACAGCCTTAGTAAATATTATTCAAATTTATGTAAATCACAACTTCTGTAAAACATCATTTCTATTAATGTTGCCCTCATGGGCCACTCATTACTTTGATGATGACTACCAATTCAAAAGCATGCCAACATGCTATTTAGATGTATCTAGCACATATATTCTCAAAGCATCAAGCAAGCTTTTCTTAGGATATCCTTTGTACATATTATCATTCATTGAATAAATGAATTACGTATTTGAGAAAGTTTATTTCTATGATGTATTCAATCCATTTTAGTAAAATATTTCACAAATATCAATAAAATTATTGTGTAACTTTTTCGTATTATATTACTTAAGATATTTATATTTTAGTAGTAGTAAATTTTAATTTTCTACATGGATTCGATTGTAAAATATTTATTGTGTTTTCTATTTTATTTTCTTAGATTAACTTTCACGCTTGTGTAAATTTTAATTAAATTCAGGCATATTAAGTTTTTCTCCATTGCTAACAGTCATGTGGGTTAAAAATGTTAAATATTTTTGCGTTGTCTATGGAGACTTTATAGAATATTGCTGCTAATGTAAAATTTTGTCCTTTTGAATAACAACGATTGATTTAATATTCATATAATAAGATCGTAGTTAAATAAAAAATGATCCACTTTCTGTCTGGTGAGCAGTTTAGCATTGATAGAAGAAAGTATGACATTTACAAATTTATTCAATTGAGTCTACACAGAGGCAAAACTCTCCATGCAGAAATACTACTCAGTGCAAGCCAGAATAATCCAATGGATGCATGAAGGTTTGTGCATAAAATACCCATCTAGTGCCTACTCATCCAATCTCCCCAGATTTGTTTCTAGTTTGTGGCTTTCACCAGTTAAGAGCCTTGGATCTGAGATAGAGATTTTATGCACAAACCTTCCTGCATCTATTGATAACTTTGGCTTGCACTGAGTGGTCCTACTGTATGGAGAGTTTTGCCTCTGTAAAAAACAGCTTGTGTAAGCATAAAGAATAGTGATCATGTGATATCAATTGAGTCTAATAAGTCTGACTTCTGTAATTATTATAATAATATGTGCATTCAGAGTTAATTTCACTATTCTACTGCTATTTCAGGAGTAAAAATTATGTTTACCAGCTGTATATGCATCCACAAAAATGAAAATAAACACTAACTAGAATAGTAAAAATAAGTTTATTTACCTGCTAATAAAATAAAGTATAATAAAATAAAATGAGTGAAACCACTTTAGCTTCTTTAAGCAATTCCAATAATTAGCCACATGATAAACTGTTCATATGCACACACATTAAATACAAATCCAGTTTTCTGTGTGTATCCATTTACTTTGGTTTTAACATAGACATTCTAATTTTATTTCTAATATCAGTCTTTAATAAATTTAATGTACTGTCTGGTATGTATAGTATAAGATTTTATTAAACTTTATTTATAATAAATATACATATAATACACAGGACAGTTAACTCCTCCCCCACTCTATAAAATACTCTTCCCAGTTACAAAAAATAATCTTGCTATCTTGTTGGTTGTCATTGAACTCTGGTTGAGTCTGGTGGGAGGTAAATCTTTTTTTCCTCTTGATTATCCATTACATCCACTGCATTGGGTTGCATCATCTGATGAACTACCTGTGTACTTATTCCCACTAGATCTGGATTATCAACTTGATTAGCTGATGAGATTCATTTGTTTTGTAATTCTAAAGAGATGACAGAATGCTCCTCTTTCTCATTAGAAGTATGCGGTTCATTGGATAATGTAATTTGTGTGCTATCTACATCTATTATGTCATTCTTCTGGAATCATAAATGATTGATGTGTCTTCAGAATTTTTTCATTATTCAGTTTAACTACTTGAATACACTTAGAGGGAACTTCCACGACAACAGCAGGAAACTCCATACTAAATCATCTATTTTAAATTTTTTAACATCAAATTTAGTATTCACAATAACTTCTTTTTTTTCAGTAATACTTTTGTTAAGTGTGTGCAACACTTGTGCCACAGCAACAGTTCAGTTGGTGTTTTAATTGTTGGCACACTAAGGGTGAAATATTGATAAAACATCACATCAAGCAAAGTTTCATCTATGTCTTTGCGAGATATTTTATTCAGTGTCACTTTCAAATATTATTGCACTGCTTTTAGATAAACCATTTGATTCTGGATGATAAGGGGTGGTGAATATGTGTTTTATCCCTTTATCGAATAAAAACTACTGGAACTCTTGTGATGTAAATCCTGTCCCATTGTCCGATACTATTGTTTTCAGTAAACCTAGGCCTGAAAAGTTCTGTTTTAAGACACAAATAGTACACTCTGTGCTTATGTTTTAATAAGCTTATATTCTGCCCACTTTGAATAAGAATCACATTGCAACTAGAAAAATATACCCATTCATTGGACATGCATGGTCTAAATATAAGCCTTTCCATGGTGACATTGCTGTTTCCCATGAATCAAAATTCTTTGGAGGTAAATCAGTAGTAGACTGGCACCCAACCCAGTTTTTAACTGTTTGTCCAATGTCCTGATTCAAATTAGGCCACCAAACATATGAACAAGCTAATGCTTTCATTTGCACTACACCAGATGTCCTTGGTGTAGCAAACTCTGTACTTACTCCTGACTTTCTGATGGTATAAGCACTCAGTACATTCTTAAAATATGGCCACTATATGTAAATAGGATTTCATGAGCATTCCAGATAGATCTTGCAACATAATTTGGTCAACTTTTACACCATCCAAATTGAATCCAGTTTCTCAAGCTTTTATATCCAGGATCATTATTAGTTCACTTTTCAACCTTGGAACTATTTACAGCTTTTACTTCCATGTATCTATGTAAATTTATTTCTATACATTTTTGCTGGAATTTACAAGCATCCAGCAAATGCAATATAGCATCGGCATGTGTAATTTCTTTTCCTGGCTTGTAAATTAATACATAATCATATGCTGCTAACAAATTAATCTGACAAATCAAAGATTGGCTTGCTTCTTTGAGAGTTTTTTTAAACATGTCTAAAAATTTCCATTAATGGTCAATGATTCGTATAAATAATTTACATCCATATATATATTGATGTTAATTTTTAACAGCAAATATTATAGCCAGCATTTCTTTGTCAAGTTAACTATAATTGTTTTCAGAAGCTGTTAGCATTCTCCTCAATAAAAGTGATGCAAAATGACAACTCCTATTTCAAAATCTGAAGTGTCAGTTGTAATAATTATTTCCTGGTCGCTGTTATAATGTACAAAAAGCTGCTTAGACATTAATAAATCTTTTTCTTTCTAGAACGTGAAATCATGCTCTTTACCCCATTTCCAGAGCTGTCCTTTATTTAGTAGCTCATATAATGATGTAAGGAAATGTGACTTCCCTTTCAGGAAATTCTGAAGTTGAGCAATAAAATCTTTTACATGCCTAGGTTTGGAGCATTTTTAACAGATCTAACTTTTCCAGGTTAGAATATTTTCCTTTCTAATTTATTACAGAGCCCAGAAATTTAATTTCATTCATAGCCCATATACATTTAGAAGGATTAATTCTAGCTCCAACTCTATCCAGTTGCACACAAACATTCAACATTCATGTTTCCAATTCTCTTTCTGTTTGAGCAGTAATTAAAATGTCATTTAAATAAAGAATAAGTCCTTCCATGCATTGAAATAAAGCATCCATTTTTGATTGAAACACATTTGGAGCAACTGTAATCCCATAAAGCAACTTGTTGCACTTATAATGTCCAGATGAGTACCGATCATTAGCAATTCAGCAGTTCTATCCGCAATAGGTATTTGATGAGAAGCTGATTTTAAATTGATTTTTAAAAAGAACATTACCTTCTGAAGCAATACTAAAACCTTGCATACACTTGGGACTGGATACACACCTTTATTTATGATTAAGTGCAACACAGTAATCTCCGCATAATAGAATGCTCCCATCTGGTTTCAAAGCTGCAACTACTAGTATAGCCCATGATGAATCTTCCACTGGTGTCAAAATAGTCTGTTAAACTTTGGGTTTGAAGGAAAATGGAATCTTATGTGGTTTGCATATAGGTTGAGCATCACTTAGCATTTCAATATCCACCAATCATGTGTTTAATTCAGTGAATCCTGCTAAATAGGGAAACATCTTTTTAATTTCTGTTTCCAAGTGAACCCTCTTAATTATTTTAAGATAAATTCCCAATGGACAAAATCAATTTCTTTCTAGTAGAGGACATATGTTATTCTTCACAATGAGTAATGGTAAAACAATAGCTTTAGCATTAATAGTCACAGGTATATTAACTTTCCCACATATGCCAATTCTGTTACCATTCACATCTGTGGCTCATACCTGTGTATTTTGAAGTATGTATTTTCTTTTATTGCTGCTATTAACTTTTTTCCAGTCTTTATATGACAACAAAGAAAGGCAAACTGCCATCCACTTCTATTGTAATTTTACTTTCACAGATAGTAACATGGCATACCACAGCAATAACAGATCAAACTTTCCATTGCCATTTTCAAATTCATAGCTATAGCTTGTCTTTTATTTACATTAAGCAAATAATTTTGCATTCTGACTAAAGTCTGAAATTCTTATGCTTCTTCTAACATTACTTCCTGTGCCACACATTTTCCAAGGGCTATCTTATAATTGAGATTTGGTTTGCTCAGCAAAGTTTTCCTCAGGCTATGGCCAGACATTCCAGACAATAGTTGGTCCAGCAACCTGTCTTTTAGCATAGAACCAATTTGACATTGTTTCATAAATGCATGAAGTGCTATACCATAGTCTATATACCTCCCATGAGATAATTACCTACTCATCCTAAAACTTGGATAAGTTACCAATTTTGAAATTACCAGCTGGAAATATGCATTTAATTTATCTTTTAACTCTTTGTATGGAAGTTTTCAGGTCATGCAATTTGTAAAACATTCTTGTCAGCAAATAACAAAAGCGTAGCTATTTTGAGTCTGTATTCTTCAATTTTATTTATTAGCATATAACACTCAATGTGCTCAACATAAACTTTTCATGACTATATGTTTTAATATCAAACTCATCAATATTAATGTTCAACATTGCCATTATTTTTCAAAAGTAACTTACAACAGTTTCTTATCAACATTAATATAAACAATGCCATTCCACTGTCAACTTGCTTCATTTACTGTCAACCTGCACCATTCTACAGGAGTAAAATTTATGTTTACTGGCTGTTTAGGCATCTACATTAATTTAATAAAAATAAACACTAACTTGAGTATTAAAAACAAGTTTATAATAAAATAAAAGGAGTAAAACCATTTGAGCTTCTTTAAGCAATTCCAATAATTAGGTGCATGATAAACTGTTCATACACACAAACATTATATAGAAGTCCAATTATCTGTGTATATCCATTCACTTTGGTTTTAATATACAGTCATTCTGATATTATTTTTAATATCAGTCTTTGACCATTTCACTGACTTCTATAATGGTCAGTGCACACATTGTATCTTTCTGCTTACGAGGTTGCACAATTGCTGCTCACACGATTGTATAAATGCGGTTCTCTATTGCTAGATTGTATCCAGTTATATTTATGTAGTTCAGAATACATATAGTAGGGCTCATTTAAATGTTTTGATCTTGATCAATATCAAATCTGGATTTTCAGTTTTATGTTAATTTTCTAAAGTACATTTATACCGATAATAATTTTTATGCAGCGTCTGTACATATAATACAAGATTTTTATTAAACTTTATTTACAATAAGTATACATATAATCCACAGAACAGTCCATCTATATATACTGAGACAGTGTTCTTGTCAAGTCATATATAATAGACAGAAATAGCAGTTAAAGGTTAATATAGAACTTATTATCTATGCAATTAGAATAGAGTTAAAGCATACAAGAATAGAGTTCATAAGTTACTAATTTAAAACATTAACAAACAGGTTCAATACACATTTATGTGTAATATAGATAGCTTACCAATAGCTCAAACAAGCTCTTAATTGATAAGTACAGTAAGAGAAAATATTTAAAATCTCTATTCGGGATGTTCCTATCTCGAGATCAATTGGTTTCGAGCTTATGGCTCATATCAGTGAGGAGCTAGACCATTCAGACACTAGATCTAAAATATTAACTCAAAACCAGCACTTATTTAATAGGAAATATTTAAGTAGAAACTCTGAAATTTTTGGATATGAAAATCTCTTTAACTCCAGCTGTCTAACTTAAATAGCTATATGGGACTGGACCAAATTCAGATCTAGCTTATATTAATAACCTTATCATTGCCAAGGCATTAAAGGTAAAATTATAGTAATCAATGAAGCAAGTCATATATAAAGTGACATTCCTTTTATAAGCTTGTATTTACAAATATGTAATATAGAGGGCGTACCAATAGCTCAAACAAACTCTTAATTGATAAGTGCAGCAATAAAAAATATTTAAAATCTTTATCTAGAACATTCCTATCCCCAGACCAATTGGTTTTGAGCTTATGGATTACCTCAGTGAGGAGCTACATTCAGACCCTAGATCCAAAATATCAACTAAAAAAACAGCACTTATGCAATACATAATATTTAAATAGAAACTCTGAAATTTTCAGACATAAAAGTGTCTTTAACTCCACTTATCTCAATTAAGAGCTTGTTTGAGCTATTGATACATTCTCTATATTATATATTTGTAAATACAAGCTTATAAAAGCAATGCCACACTACTATAATTTTACCTTTAATGCCTTGGCAATGATAAGGCTATTAATATATGGCAGATCTGAATTTCGTTCAGTTCCATATAGGTATTTAAGTTAGATAGCTGGAGTTAAAGACATTTTCATGTCCAAAAATTTCAATTTCTATTGAAATATTACATATTAAATAAGTGCTGTTTTTGAGTTGATATTTTAGATCTCATGTCTGAATGTTCTAGCTCCTCACTTCTGGGGATAGTAACATTGCAGATAGAGATTTTAAATATTTTCTCTTACTGCACTTATCAATTAAAAGTTTGTTTGAGCAATTGGTACACTCTTTATATTACATATTTGTAAATACAAGCTTATAAAAGCATGTGTGTATATGTGATTGTGTGTGCCTGAAAATATTTGATACAGACATTAACTTTATGAGAAATAAAAGGATAAAGTACAATCAAATTATATTCACTCAATATTTAAAAAAAATATTGATGAAAGAAAAATTAAAAGTTTTTTTTAAATTGATTAAATAATATTAGCTAAAATTTTAATTACTATAATTAGAGATGTTTTTAAATGAAAAAAATTTTAAGTAAAGGAATTATTTTATAATACATCAACATTAAAAGAGAAAAACTACAAATAAACTGCTTAGATAAAAAAAATAGAAATTAGTTAAACTATTTGAGTATTGAAGTTAAAATATTTTAATTAAGAATTAATTCTATAATTATAAAAGATTAAATGATTGTTTTTTTTATGATTTTGGTTTGATTAATTAAGAACAGGGAATCTCTTATATACTTATTTTTATTTATAAATTTTAATTAGATTAATTGAAAAAGTCTTAGATTATCTAAGGGATAATAAAATTCATAAAAAATCTAGATAAAAAGAGCATATGATTAAAAGGATAAAAAAGTTTAAATAAGCAAAAACTGTAGTGGAGTTTTAGTTTGTGAAGAGCAGTAAAACTCTATGCTCTTAAAAATATATATATCAGTTTATTTTTTTCCAAATTAGAAACATAACAGGTCATTAAAACAACAAACTATTCTACATGGAAAAGTAGAAGGAAAGTTTAATTTCTCAAAATTTCCTGAGTAGTTTATGAAGTAATTTTTAAATCACAGCAATACATAAAATGCAGAATACAAAAGCCAAAACATCCATTATATGTTTACTATATTTAGAAAAAGACTTCAAGAAAATGTTCTTATAATGAGTTAGTATAATAAAGGTGAAAATTAATATGATTTAATTCTACATAATCTGAAGCTTCACCATTATTCAAGAAGGAAAAGAAAAAAACACCATTGAGAAAACATTGCTAGTATACCAAGCACATATATATATATATATATTGAGAAAGTTACTCTTCTATCTTCAGTTATAATTTATATTTAAAAGTAATTGGCAATCATAAATTGAATTCGGGTTTCACAAGTTAAATGTATATTTTTCATTAAATTTTGCTTTTTATTACAAGCACATACATTGATAAAGATCTGTGCTTAGAATAAAACTTAGTCAATTCTAATTTAGTTAAAAGATCAAGAAACTAATTTATTCTGACTAAATAAATTTGTTTTAAAAAATTAGATTACAGATACAAAGTTTAATTAAACATTAATTAAGAAAATGTTGATCAAATAGCCTTATCTATTTATGAATTAAATTTTTTAGAAAACTGGTTCCTTTTAAACTTTGCTTCATATTTTGGAAATATTTTAAAATGTCAATTAAACATATTTTTAGGGATTACAATAACTAAGTGTTATCTATAAACATGTTGGTTACAGATCTAAAGAATTTTGAAAACATGGGTAATTAAAATAATTCATTATACTAACCTGTGTATTATTATTAAAAGTTGAATGTATATAGGAACATATATAAAATTTTATTTTATTAAATTTATTTAATAATTTTAACCTAAATGATAAAAATAATCTGGCATATAGCTGTAAGTAAAATGCCATTATCACAAATTTTCACACAAATACTTTCTCGTGTGTGTGTATATATATATATATATTATGAAACATTTTTGGAATAATGGTGTTTAGTAAAAGAAAATATATTTACTAATGTTTTGATAAGAGGATACTTATCCTCAAGTGAGTGAAAAAAATATCAAAATGTCAGTAAATTTATTTTATTACATGGTTAATCCCAAAAACATGTTTCATAAAAGATCTTTTACCTGTTAAAACAATCGTTTAAATATATAAATATGTATGAAAAGATTTTCAGTGCATACCTCTATCTGAAATAAATATCAAATCATCACAAATGTTAAGAAATTTTCAGCTATGCTCTGTGAATAAATATTTAGAGCCTTCATCTCAAACCAGCTAATTAAAAAAGATACTGTTTTGAGATACAGATTCTAAACATTTATTCACATAAGTCATAGCTGAAAATTTCTTAATGTATGAGGTGATTTGATACCTAATATATATATATATATATATAAATATATATATATATATATTATAGGGGACTTGAACACAGACTTGCAAACTCACTTCAGCTATCTAATCTATCTCATATAACCAATACACATGACTACACACATGCTTAACAGATAAATGACCTCCAATATATGAAAAATATATAAACTATACTTATATTCAATCAAACATTATATATATATATATATATTCAATGCTAAAATATTTAAATGTTTGAAATGAGATAGTCTGCTATTTATTTATACTTTAAAATAATTTTAACATATTATTTGCATATATGTTGGGTGAATTCATTCTGATAATTTAATTATTTATTAGAAATGTAGTTAATAACACGCTGATGCGTTGCGGTGAAACTTTTTTATATAATAATTTCTGTAGGTTTTTAATATCATAATTTCTGCAGACTAAGTGCTTTCAGAGTTTTGTTACTCCATATTCATAGTCTCTTAGATTATTAGTGTCATTATATGCAAATATATGCAAAACTACCTCCTATATTACCCATTTTCTGGAAATGGCAAAACAAGTGTCTTTTTTATTTATTGAGTTGATATCGTTGATGATAAAACAAACTTCCTTGATTTTTCTCTTGATGTCATTTCTTTCTGTGCATAATATATCAGTCTTGGAGGGTTCAAATCTGTGGTTGAGCTCTTGCTGATGGTCAGCAAATACAGAACTGCCTTCTTTTTTGGTTATTGCTCTTGTATATGTGTACTTGTGTTGAGCCTATCTATTGCCAATTGTGGTATGAGTTTCACCACAATAAACAGCATCACACCCCACTTGAGGGCACACAATTCTATATACTACCTGGGGGAGGGGGTTGCTTCAATATTTCTTTTATCTTTGGTATTATTAATAAGCCTATTGGTGTTTGGAGGAGTTCTAAATCCTAGTTTAAATTCTTTCTGTAAAGTTTTACAGAAGTTTTTTGTCACTGCAGGTATATATGGTACAGTCAGATATTGTCTTTCTTCTTTTTTATTTTGCTGAAGTCTTTTATGAAGCCTTCAATCCTGTTCGCTATTGTTATAGAAATAGTTATTAATTAAAGTTAAACAAACAATTTACAGCTTTTTTGGCAATAAGAATTGTGTGTGAAAAGCAATAAAGTTTGTAAAAAAAAAAAAAAAAAGCTACATAAATTTATAACGTTAAATAATTAATAATAAGCATATAGTGAAATCGTTACCAATACAAAATATTTCATATCTCTCATCATATAATTAGCACCCTAAGAAAGAAAAATACTTACAAAGAGCAAAATATACTATCATCACAGATATCCTATTATTATATTCTATGCTTTTGGCTAAAAATGCAATTTTTGTAATAACATTAGTCACATGATGTTAAAAATAAACTATTCTATGTTACATAAAGTTATCATAAAAATAATAAAACACTAAACATCACACGATCACTATATCTTATGCTTGCTTATAACTGCTATTAAAACAGGCAAAACTCTTCATACAGTAGTGCCACTCAGTGCAAACCAGAGTAATCAATGGATGCCAAGAGGGCTTGTGCATAAAATCCCTGTCTAGGTACAGTACTCTCAAATCCAAAGCTCCTCATTGACAAAAGCCACAAGCCAGAAACTAGTCTGGGGATATTGGATGAGTAGGCACTAAATAGGGATTTTATGCACAAGCCTTATGGCATCCATTGATTACTCTGGCTTGCACTGAGTGGCACTACTGTATAGAGTTTTGCTTGTTTTAAAAATAATAAAGCTGAGAATATATAATCATTACCAGACGTACCCAACCTTTTGAAAGGACATTGTTTTTATATGTGAATTTGACAGTGTAACTTCCTTTACAATAAAAGTTACGTATTATTAAATATAATACTTGTAATATTTTTAATTGATTGCTTTAACAAATTGTTTTTAAAATTTAATGTAAATTAAACAAGATATTTTAATATTATATAAATAAATGTGAGAAATTCATAATTGAAAAAAAAAAGTTTGGAATGTACCCGAAAAAGTATTAATACATTTATCTTTATTAATAGTTTGATATACCCACCCAATAGCCTGGTCCACAAAACTATTAATAAAGCTAAATTAAAATTAAAAGTTTAAAATATACCTGTTTATTTCATATGTGAATTTGGCAGTGTTAG
The DNA here is from genome assembly GCA_028023455.1 of Epiperipatus broadwayi. Taxonomy (NCBI): domain Eukaryota; kingdom Metazoa; phylum Onychophora; class Udeonychophora; order Euonychophora; family Peripatidae; genus Epiperipatus; species Epiperipatus broadwayi. Next base: position 9,663,862 of record JAQFVV010006208.1, on the reverse strand, counting down.
GGACAACTCTAAAAATTCTATTCTATTAATGGTGGACTACAGTAGTTGTTTATAATTAGTTGTTTTAGCAATTTTTTTTAAAGATTTAATGTAAATCAAACAAAAGATTTTAATATTATATAAATAAATGTCAGAAATATAGCCAGCCTGAAAGGCCATCATTATTTGTAATATTTGATATGTGAATTTGACAGGGTTACACTAGTTTATTAATGGTGTAATAGTTTTTTTTAATTGGTTGTGAATTTGACATATGACAGCCTTGGGACAAACATACATTCACCATTCACAAAACAGAGAAAATAGTGATTTTATATATAGTGATAATTAAATAAAAAAATGAATGTATATACATTTCATACTTATATGAACACCATAAGTCTTCAACCACAACGATTTATTTATTTCTCCATATTATAATTAGAAAAAGGAGTAAAGCTTTTATAATTTCATATAGCATAGAATTTGGAAGATCTATAATACTAAATATTTAAATCAATTACAACTAATGAGTTTGTAAGAGATAACATAAATATAGTAGTCTAATACACATGTTTTATGTTTTTTTTTAATCATAAAAGAAAGAACCTAAACGTGTATGGTTAAAGTATATATTAATTTAAAAATAATAATAATTATAATATTTAAATATTCTTTCTATATCTATTCTAATCCTTTTTTATATTATATAATTATTTTAAGATAACTGAAATATATTATAGTGACTGTGAATGTGTTTACTTTATATATCTATTAACTGAAATACAGGCTTATTATATACCCGTGGAGATGATAATCCGGATGAACTGATGATTGCTGGTTTAGCATGAAATATGTCTTTTGGTGATTATTTATCTCTTTGACATCTATGTGTTCAAGTGTATCAGTGTTATGAGATAGAGTGGAGAGTGGTGGGTGGTGTGAAAGTCTGTGCTCATATATCCTATATATTACATATATCGACACAGGTATATAATAAGCCTGTGTTTCAGTGATTACATAGTAGAGATGTCTGCCCATCCCTTGTATATGTATTAAATGGATCATGTCCTGTACATGAGGGGTCAGATTGACCTTAGGTAAACATGGGTGTGATAAGAATCTCAGCCTCAGGATGGCCTTTGATCATTTTATCATCAGATTTTTAATTGGATGGATGGTTGAACAGTTGTAGTGTGGATTGGATTGAAGCCCGTCCATTAAAGTATGAAGATTGGCTATCTTAAAATATATCGGAGCACTTGTAGCATATATGTGTGGAGATGGTAATCTGGACCAACTGATGATTGCTAGTTTAGCATGAATTATGTATATTGGTGATTATTTATCTTTTCAACATATATGTGTTCAAGTGTATCAGTGTTATGAGATAGAGTGGAGAATGGTGGGTTGTGTCAAAGTCTGTGCTCATATACCCTATATATTACATATATAGACACAGGTATATAATAAGCCTGTGTGTTTCAGTTATTACATAGTAGAGATGTCTGCCCATCCCTTGTATATGTATTAAATGGATTATGTTCTGTGCACGAGGGATCAGATTGACCTTAGGTCAACATGGGTGTGACAAGAATCTCGGCTTTAGGTGGCCTTTGAGCATTCCATCATCAGATTTTCAATTGGATGGATGGTTGAAGAGTTGGAGTGTGGAGTAGATTGAAGCCTGTCCATTAAAGTGTGAGGATTGGCTATCTTAATATATATATATATAGTAACTAAAATAAATGATCATAAGAAGATCCTATGTAAATAAAGGTAGAAAAGATTCAAATATAAATATTACCATATCTGAGTAGTCTATAATGTATAAGATCATAATATTTAAAATAACATTGGATTAAATGAAACATACTCCTGGATAGTAGCTATAATAGTAAATAAATATTAAAATGATGAGTAGGAATAAATTAAACATATTTCTATAATTAGAAATTAAAGATATCACAGTATCAATAATTATAAACAATAATGCCTGTAGACTAGTCATTTAAGGTGTCTGGCCTATTTCAAACCCTAGTTAGGCAGGCATTGTATCCTCAATAAACAAGTAGATCAAACTATAAGCAATTATTATTCAGAACAAACTATTATAACTCAGGTATATGGAAATCAAGTGAGTGAGTACACTGGTAACTCAATCAAATATCTCTCAATATATCCAACTGTAGATTTTACTCACTCTTATCTCTTGGTTGGATCTCAAGTGCATATCTACATGAACAACAAGTGAATATGGTCTATCAGGGCGCCACTAGGTTAGCTGGACCTAGACAAAGTTATATTTATAAATTTTTCACATGTACCAGGTTTGAATCCCTTTTTGGTACTTTATTTCTAATAAAAATGGAGGATTTTGCTTTTAGACCCATATCACTGTATGCAATAATACTTAGATAACATAAAACATCTTTAAACTAAAGTGGAGTATATAAATTCATTAGACAGAAATAATTTCTTAGATCTCAACATAATAAATGCGTTTCAATATTTTTTTTTTATAAGTTTTACTAGCTCAGATTATTATTATTAATTTAGAATGGCAATTCACTCATCCTTGCATGAAATAGATGATGGAATGGTGGTTATTATAATAATAATAATAAGAAATCAATATTTATTTATGGCCTTTAAACATTTAAACAGCTCATTAATTAAAATGTGATGATGATGACGATGATAATGATAATGATTAACCACAGCTTTAGGACTAAGCCTAATCATAAACCTAATTTTTATAAAGAAATTCATAATTATTGCTTAATTTTAGTATATCTAATTGGAACTTAAATAGCTAATATTCACCTTGATGATGAATGATCACACTTAATAAAGACTACTCTTAATGAAATATATACGCCTCGTTTAATAAAATAAACTAATATTTATTACTGCATTTCTAACATATACATCAAAATTTCTATATCTACATGAAAATTTATATTAACAATAACAACAATAATCATAAACAACTGTTTTAAAATCATAACATTAATTTTAAATTGTTTCCCCTTTCCCGTAAATGTATTTCAAATTGGATGTCACATTGACCATGATTTTCATTCCACGAGAAAATGTCTCAAAAAAAATAAACACTCTTTTTTTTCTCTCTTTTCTCTTTCGCACACACACCTTTATAAATCTAACATGTAAAGTAGAATGACAAAAATAAATGTTATTAAAATTGGAAAGAGCAAGTTTTAGAAACAAGTTTTAAATTATTTTTCTCCCCCTCCCTTCTACCCTCTGAAATGCTATACTTTAACTTAAAACACAATACTCTAATATTCCTAATATTGCCTATTGTTTTACATTCACACACAATTACATATATGCAACAAGTATTATATTATGTATGTGCGTGTTTTATTCCCATAATAACAAAAATATTATTTAAAACAAAATAACAATAATAATAAAAAAATATGTTACACATTAATAATATTTCATAACTTTAGGTTAATAGACAATCATAATTTTAGTACATATAAAATCATTAATGAAGCTTATGTTTGTCATTAAAAAATTCCTGGTTTCAATTGATCTTGGTTGTTTTAAAAGTTCTTCAAACAAAAATATATCACTCTGTTGCTAAAATTTTACTAAGTCTCTGATATTATAAAGAAAATATATATAAAAAATTTATACTACCAGTTCTATTCTTTGTAGCGACTTCCAATGAGTCAAATTTATCTTGTTTAATGTCTATATTTTGCAGCTACCATTTCAGTTTTTCTTTGGAACAATCTCTTTTTTGAGGTGTATAATTACTTGATGATGATGATTCTATTGAAGTTATTTGCTTTAGTGGACAATTTGGAAATCATTATATTAACCTTTCTTCTCTTCCTGTCAAGCATGATTCTTTCAGTGGATGAAGTACAGCAGTTGTTTTCACATTTATAATTTTTCTTGGGTTTGAACTCAGTTACTGGATTTAATTGAACTTGATGATTTAGCATTTATCTGTAGATTAATCATTTTTCTTCTGATCACCTTCAAATGCTTTCTTCTTTCTATTTAAAAACATCTTATTTCTCTCAGTCAGTTGAAAGGTGTAGAATATTATTTTTCAGACAAGACATCTTTTCTTTCCTATATGATGTGCTGGCTGGATGGTCTGGTCAACAGACGAGACATATATTAATTTTCTTACCCTGCCATTCTTATATCTTCAATCTTCAAAAAAAAAATTTAATAATAAAAAAAAGATTTTTGATTGAGATTTTTGTAGAGTTAAAAACGCTTTTAGTTTCAATATTTTTAAAAGTCTCTATAATAATATCAACTGATTTTCCAGACTGCTTTTATATCCGATTTTTTTCTATTTTTGACCACCTCTTTTAATTAAATTTATAACTTATTTTCAATCAAATCGTTTATTAGCTGGATAGTACTAAAAATCTCACTATCCTGATTTTTAGACAAACTTTTGTTTTGACGGAAAAAATAGTCTTAATCCTTTTTTACACCTATGTAACATCTCAAATTTGAGCTTCTTTTTTTTTGATCTTAAGATGAGACATTTTTAAAATTAGACTTCTCACATCGTCTCTATATTTTTCAACAGAAAAACAACTCTTATAATACAAAATTGTTGAGTAAAAAAAAATAATTTAACAGATTTTCTTCTTTTTCTTTCAATATTTAATAAATAAAGATGTAGTTTATGTATGCAATGTACACACACACACTCATTCAAATTATTTATAAACTGACATTAAAATAATCTAATTGCTAGCTTAGTAATTATAACCTTAATATTTAAAATTAAATCCTTAGCTTCTAAATCCAAATTACAGTTATAGAAAAGCAAAAATAGAAGTATAGAATAAGATATTAAAATTTAGCAAGTGTAGGTTAGTTTTAAAGAAAGTTAATATGTGTAATTAAAAAGTGGCTAACTAAATAGCTTATATAACACACGCTACCTATACATATGTTTTGTAACTCCATTTAACAAATTGATTATTGAATAACTGAGTGTGTGTAAACAACTAAAGAATATAACTGTTGTCCCACTCTCTTTATGTCTGTTTTTCTGGATCTTGTAGGGTTTAAACTGGGTGCCCTACAGCTTCCTTTGCTATATAAAAATGTGATGATGATTTTTGTTGTACATTTTCTTTCATGCACATTACTACAAATTTAGCTAATGACTAAATAGTAATGGCACAATATATATCTGAGCACTTATAGCATGTATGTGTAGAGGTGGTAATCTGGACCAATTGATGATTTCTGGTTTAGCATGAAATATGTATATTGGTGATTATTTATCTTTTCAACATATATGTATTCAAGTGTATCAGTGTTATGAGATAGAGCGGAGAGTGGTGGGTCGTGTGAAAGTCTGTGCTCATATACCCGATATATTTATATATCTATAAAAATTAAGTTATAAAATAATTTTATTTTACATTAATTATTTAAATTATATTTCATAATAAAAAAGTCTTTTTAATTACAATAAATATCGTCTACTTGTTATTTGTAAAAGCAGAATAATTTTAGTTTTTTTTACCTGGATATAAAATTTTATATACGAATCTAAATGGGAAATAGTTTTAAAACTAAAAAAAAAATAATTGAAAATCATCTGAATTTTATAACTATTAAATTATTTTATCTTTTTAAACATTACTGTAACTCAAATTTATTATAAATATTGGAATTTATTTAGTTTATTAGCTACAACTGAAGAATAAACAAGATGCTTTGAAACCACTGATTGTCATTTAATTATAGTAACAAAAAAAATCCATATTATTAAGTCATACTTACTGTAAAAAATGCTTTCATGCAATTTTAAATAATTTTTATGGAACAAAACAAAACAAAAAATTTGATCTCTGGAAAGCATTATAAAAAAAAGGTAAGTATATTAATTACAGAAATATTAGTTGTATATATGATATTGTGAAAGGAAATGAATCTTCACATATGCGCAATACAATTGACATTTACTTCCGGATCAATAAATATTTTAAAAACATAAGTGATCCATCTATGTCTAGAATTATTTATTAAATAAATCAACATTTATCAAGGGTGCCTAAATTAAGGCTTGAACTTATTATGAGACTAATTTTTAAATTGGTACAAATTCAGTTTATATATCACAGAAAGAGAATATTTTAATTACCCGTAATACTGAATCATATATATATAATATTGTGGAAGAAAACTAATCTTCATGCGTGCATTATTGAATTGATATTTAAAAATGAGAAACTTTCTACTCTCTGTGATATATAAATTGAACTTGTTCAAATGATTTGCCAGTTTTAAAATCAGACTCATAATAAGCTCAAATTCTAATTTAGGCATGGTTTATTTAAAGAATAAGTTTTAAAAATAAGTGGACCATCTCTGCTTTTAAAAAAAATTTTGATGGGGGAATGCTTGCCAATTCTGTAGCACATATGTAAAGACTAGTTGCCTTCCATTATTGCGCATATATAAATCACTATAGTTTCAATGATTATATAATATATATTGTGTATAAGACTATACAAGACTGATAAAGTAACAATATCTATGTATGGAACACTTGAGTTATTAAATGATAATGAATATAGGGGATTTAGGATTTGAATTCAGACTTTCAAACCCCTTCACTATCCACACTACCTCATACTACTGATATACATGACTACACACATGCAAAAAAGAAAAAAAAATCACCAATATATATATATTTTGTGCTAAACCAGCACTCATCAGTTGGTCCAGATTACTATCTCCATATAATCAGGGAGATGGTAATCTGGCCCATATGATGAGTGCTGGTTTAGCACAAAATACATATATTGGTGATTATTTATCTTTTTTGAATGTGTGTGGTCATGTGTATGTGTATTAGTAATATAAGATAATGTGACTAGTGAAAGGGTTTGAAAGTCTGAGTTCAAATCCCAAATCTCCTATATTTACAATTAGGCTCCAGGTATAAGAGTGCCTGATATTTCAAATCTTAAATAATAATGAATTTAATGAAATTCTCTAACTTTTAACAATAGTAGTAGTAGTAGTAGCAGCAGCAGCAGTAGCAGTAGCAGCAGCAGTAGTAGTAGTAGTAGTAGTAGTAGTAGCAGCAGCATGTAAATGTATTTATTATATGTATGTATGAATCTCTAAACAATTAAAAAAAACTATGTGCATTTAATAATAGTATTATATATATGTGTGTGTGTATGTGGGGGGGTATGAAAGTGCATATGAAGTTAAATTGTAACCTGTCCAATATGGTTTACTTGAAAAAGTGTACATTTCAAATGTATTTATAATGTTAGAGATTAATGTAACTTCTGGGTTGATGAATAGTTATGATAGGAATAAGCTAAAAATGAAAAATGCACTCACAAAAACAAAAACTTGCAAATATATATATTGTAGTGCAATGCTTGTACACCCCTCTTCAAGGTATTAAAACTATATAGAAACGTGTCCATACCTTATGTGAGAATGATGTAATGAAAGTTACCAAATCTGTCAACATAGGTAAGGAAATCAGGTGTTGATCTCTTTATATTATTTATTAAGACTTTCAAACATATTTGGGTTAGGGATAATGTCTAACTTAATAAATGATTAGTAAACGTTATTATATTTCCATAATATGCTTTGCATCAAAGTTGAAAAGCAGAAAAAATTGAAACCTATCAATTAAATTATATTAATTTGCCATCTATATATATATACTGAACAAATGATGAAGATATGTGTAACACCTTATGAAGTGGCCAATTGATGAATGCTGGTTCAGCATGAAATATCTTGTGGGTCTTTTATCTTTTTCACATGTCTTTGACAATTTGTTTTAGTAATGCATGATGGGATAGAAGTTGAAAATATATTTAAAATACATATTATATAAAGTTAAGTTTAAGTATTTTAAAATAATATTATATGAAGTTAAATTGTAACATGCACTATACGACTTCCTTGAAAAAGTATATTTCAAATGTTTCTATCGTGTGACAGGTTGGTTTGACTTCTGGGCTGATGAATAGTTGTAATAGGATTGAGCTAAAAATGGAAAATGCACTGACAAAGAACAAAAAAAAAGTGTATATATACATTGTAACATTTTCTGGTAAATTAGGTCTTTATTTTATGTGCTATAAAGTGCTAGTTAATCAAACGATTTCAAAAAGAATATTCTGTTCATATAGGAATTTGGATATTTCAAGAATATAGTTGCATTTCCTGATTAACTGACCTAATATTTATTACAATGTGCATTGCCAGAAGAATCAGTCATTTATTTATTTAAGAGGGCACCAGGATCTGTATATCCACTAAACATCACATGATCACCATTTCTTATGCTTGCGCATTATTCTGGCTTGCACTGGGTGGCATTACTATATAGAGAGTTTTACCTGTTTTTAATAACAGTTATGAGCAAGCATAAGAAATGGTGATCATGTGATGTTTAGTGGTTTAATACTGACTCTGACTAATAGGATAGTGGTGGCTATGGTTATTGAAGAACCAAAGACACCAAAATGTATGAGTACAGACCCATAAGACTGTATAAGCTAATGAGCTTGGATTGAAAATATTATAGTGTTTTCAATTTAAGTCTCATAGTTTTGTAGTTAAGTAGAGATAAAAGGTGGCTGCTGGAGGGTTGCATTAGACCCTAAGATGTAGACACAGTGCTCTCAGATCCAAGGCTCCTCACTGATGAAGGCCACAAGCCAGAAACTAGTCTGGGAATATTGGTTGAGTATGCACTAGATAGGGATTTTATGCACAAGCCTTCTGGCATCCATTGATTACTCTGGCTTGCACTGGGTGGCACTACTGTATGTAGAGTTTTGCTTGTTGTAAATATCCACTGATTTCCCACCACATCACATCTTGTATTTTTACAGTAAATAATTAAATATAATTCTATTTTTCTGATTTTACTTTCTTGATAATTAATATTGTTTTTTTAAGAATTTCCCCCACTGTTTATATATTAAATGAACACGTTGGTATAGGTAATTTATACATTTTGAAAAACAATTTTTAATAGTAAAATCGAATAAACTAAAATTAAGAATGTACAATGAAAATGTTATATTACTGGTAAATATTTTATTAACATAAATTAAAATATTTAGATGATAATTAATAAAAAAAAAACGGAAGGAACACACGCACACACATTCATCCAGATAATAAGGTTAAATAATTAAAACAATTCTTATTACAATTTTTTTTATCCATAAACAAAATAGTCTCTTGAAAAATAAAACAGTCAATGTCTCTCTATTGGTATTATTAGTTTCCAGTTTAGGTTTAGTTTGCAAACAATGAATCAGACACAAATTAGGGCATGAACTATGACTTATCAGTAAGTTCTGTAGGTTTTATGTAGATCATTGATTATACCATGCATGGTTTTTGTTTTGAAAAACTAATTGGTATATTACTGTCAACATCAAAAGCTTTTTGGAGTGATCTCTTTATGGTGAAAGAAGGTGTCTGCAAGCACTCTGATTTCCACACCTGCATGATGACTGGGTTCAGCAAATGAGTAGTTCTGGATAGAGGCATTTTTTCTATCCAGGATCCATGAAAAATCCCACCCCAAAAAAAAGACAAAACCCTGCTCAAAGTTATTTGCTTCCTTTTATACTCTCAACCAGTTTTGAGATTTCTCTGCACATATATTGTTTATCTTATGTTTTGTTATCAGAAAACAATTCTTATACATGCTTTTTTCATTTTACCTACTAAGTTCTCTCTTCTTTTTTTATAAATTCCTTAGGAGCCATCTTTAATTAGTATTTGAACTCTGATCGTAATCCTTTATGTTTGAAATGTCTTTCTTTTATTTATTTGGATATACAATTTGATGCATTTCTATTCCCCTCCACTTTTAACTTTAATTAAATAGATAATTTCAAACATAAAGTGCTGAAAATCAGACATATTAATCTTTAACTTGGATTAAAGTTTATATCTGTGCTAGAGAAAATATCTAGTTTAATAAATGATTAATAATAATCATTACGTTTTTATCAAAAAAAGTTGATAACGTAAAAGTTGGGAGAAAAGTAAATTGACGCTTGAGAATAAAAATGAGACAATTTGCTCTACATAAATACTCTTCATGTAATAAAGTTATATATAAGAGATGATAACCTGCCTAAGTGATGAGTGCTGGTTCAGCACGAAATGTATCTTGGGGGTTATTTGTCTTTTATTGTATTTTTATTTATATGAAATTATTTATGAAATAAAAAGAATGAAAAATATGGAAATTGTCTATCTATAAAAAAAACTTTCATTGTACATACCCCCCCCCCCCAAAAAAAAAGAATTACATAAAAAATACTAAATAGTATTTATTGACTATTTCTAATTTTTTTTTTTAGCTTTTAAATATTACCATATGCCAACACACTTGAACCATATATATAAATGGTACAATATATATCTTTTTTTTTTTAATTTCGTTCATTAAAATTTTAAAGATATTTATTTCTGATTTTTATGTGGATAGATAATTGATAGTTATAATGTGGTAGTCTTATACGTATTAAAATATTGAATTTGAATAAATTGATTCTAAATAGACTGTTGTTTGTTTACATTAGAAATAGAATAAAAGTATGCATATGTATTTGGATGAATAATGTTCATAAATGTATTGATAATATTAATATGGCTATATAATTTATTTTGATCAATATATAGATCTGAGTGCACAAAACTTGATACCAGTAGTCAAATCGCAATAATAAATATGATTGGTAGATTTTTATAGACTTTATTTAGTGTCTGAACCTATTCTGGCACCTCTCTGAGGAGTGCCAAAGCACGAAACCATGGTCAGGGATTTGGGGGAGGGTTCCTGACAGAGATATTTTAAGTGCTGGCTCTGGCTAAGCATTTATCATAAAGCTTATTGGGGAATTGGAAATCCTCATGTTTATAACTTACAAGCTTGAGAGAATAGGGTCATGTGATCTATGACTCTTATTTTGACTATTTATATGGATAAATTTTAAGATTATAATGGAAACTTCCGTGTATTTATCCAAAAATATTTCAGTTGTCGTATAATCAGGAAAACAGTCAATTAAATCTGATTTTTCAAGCTTAAATCACACTAGCCAGAAATATTATTTTTTCCCTGACTCATCTTAAGTCAAAAGTTGACCAATATTTTAGATTATATAAGATTTATAAATCAGACATATATACTTAATGTGTAAAATAATAATCAGAAAATAATAAATTCTTTCCAGCAGATATATAAATACCAAATTTTTTTATACATAAAAGCCTTTTTCAGCATAAAATCACCTAGTGTTCAATAATGAAATTAAAACAAACAATACCAATATAAATCATTAAAATAAATCAAAACCCACATATATAAATCCAGTAATTACAAAATAATTGATTATATCATAACAATACAATAAATAAAATAAATTACATGAATTTTTTCTTTTTTACTTTTTTTACAATTATATATATATCAATTTTAATTGAAATAATATTTTTAAACGGTTTATAAACAATTCAAACAATTTTAAATCCGCAGAAGTACTTTCGGTTACTTTCAAACCTGCCTCAACTGCTATTAAATTCAAAAACTAAAAGCGGAAGCAAACGTCATCAATTCAAATTCCACGAATCTCGTATTTTAATGTTAGAAGCTTGTCGATTTATCAAATGTGTTTTATTCCTGTTTATAAAAATTGCCTCTTTAATTTTTCTTTTACTATGGTTTCTCTCTTCATGAAGAATTTTCACATTTTCAAAATTAAATTTAAATTTATGTTTACATGTTTTTTCATGATCAAAGAAAACTGAAGAAGATATTAAATCACCATTATTTTTATTTTTACACGCTTATATAACAATTCGTGTTCCTTCAATCTTTTCTCAATGTTGCACCTAGATTCACCTATATATGATAGCATACAATCACAAAAAATTTGATATATGACATTACTTTTTTGCTTGATAGGTATGACATCCTTAGAATTATTAACTAATTTGTTAATATTGTTTGGAACGTAGAATGAAACATTAAATACATTCTTATATAAATCCTTAAAAAATTTTACTTGTGGATTTGAAATAAATGGAATAGATATCCATTTTTTATTATTAATCTTCATTTCTTTTAAATTATAATTTTTTTTAAATTGACTTAAAGTATTGTTATTTGTTCCATTTTATAACCAACATCAAGCAATTCCTTGGCAAATATCTCAATATTTTTCAATTTATCACTTTGGTAACGACATAATTTTTCATTTCGAAACAAAAAAGATTTAAAACTTGCCATCTTATGCATCATTGGTACTTTTGATTTAAAATTTATATATCCTCTTTTTTGCAATGGCTTAATTATTAGTTTATAATTTAATATACTGTTATCTCTTGTGATCATTAAATCTAAATAGTTAATCTTATAATCCTGTTCTTTTTCAATAGTCCATTTCAAGCCATTCAATTTAAGATTAACTATTTAGATTTAATGATCACAAGAGATAACAGTATATTAAATTATAAACTAATAATTAAGCCATTGCAAAAAAGAGGATATATAAATTTTAAAGCAAAAGTACCAATGATGCATAAGATGGCAAGTTTTAAATCTTTTTTGTTTCGAAATGAAAAATTATGTCGTTACCAAAGTGATAAATTGAAAAATATTGAGATATTTGCCAAGGAATTGCTTGATGTTGGTTATAAAATGGAACAAATAAACAATACTTTAAGTCAATTTAAAAAAAATTATAATTTAAAAGAAATGAAGATTAATAATAAAAAATGGATATCTATTCCATTTATTTCAAATCCACAAGTAAAATTTTTTAAGGATTTATATAAGAATGTATTTAATGTTTCATTCTACGTTCCAAACAATATTAACAAATTAGTTAATAATTCTAAGGATGTCATATCTATCAAGCAAAAAAGTAATGTCATATATCAAATTTTTTGTGATTGTATGCTATCATATATAGGTGAATCTAGGTGCAACATTGAGAAAAGATTGAAGGAACACGAATTGTTATATAAGCGTGTAAAAAATAAAAATAATGGTGATTTAATATCTTCTTCAGTTTTCTTTGATCATGAAAAAACATGTAAACATAAATTTAAATTTAATTTTGAAAATGTGAAAATTCTTCATGAAGAGAGAAACCATAGTAAAAGAAAAATTGAAGAGGCAATTTTTATAAACAGGAATAAAACACATTTGATAAATCGACAAGCTTCTAACATTAAAATACGAGATTCGTGGAATTTGAATTGATGACGTTTGCTTCCACTTTTAGTTTTTGAATTTAATAGCAGTTGAGGCAGGTTTGAAAGTAACCGAAAGTACTTCTGCGGATTTAAAGATTGTTTGAATTGTTTATAAACCGTTTAAAAATATTATTTCAATTATAATTACAATATTATTTTTAATTAACGGATATTTTTATTTATTTTATATATCAATTTATATATTTTTCCATTCATTTTTAATTAACCAATTATTAACCAAATTTATAGAAGTCTTGAAAATATTCATACAATTATTTAAATTATTTTTAATATAGTATGTTTTATATATTTGTCTTTTTTCTTGTATTAATATTTACAAGACTTCTATAAATTTGGTTAATGATTGGTTAATTAAAAAGGAATGGAAAATTATATAAATTGACAGATATATAATTATAAAAAAGTAAAAAAGAAAAAAAATGCATGTAATTTATTTTATTTATTGTATTGTTATGATATAGTCAATTATTTTGTCATTACTGGATTTATATATGTGACTTTTGATTTATTTTAATGATTTACATTGTTTGTTTTAATTTCATTATTGAACACTAGATGGTTTATGTCTGAAATAGTTCGTTAATGGGATGATTGTGTTAGGAGGATTGTTGACTGTTATAGTGATAAGGAATGGGATAAAAGAATAGATTTATTAATAAAGAATAGGGAGTTGGAGAGATGGAGAACTAGTATGGAGAGTAAAAAGAGTTTAAATATATATAGAAATAAACAGAATATTAGGTGCGAGTTAATATATAAGTAGTTTATTGTTTAAGACTTGAATGGGATCTTTAGCAACAAGAGAATATACATGTAAGTGGAAAAATATGGGTGATTTAGTCTGTAAATTATGTAAGGGAGGAATAGAAAATATTAGGCATCTGTTAATTGAATGTAAATGCTTGAAAACAGAAAGGGCACATATAATGAAGTTATGGAAGGATAAATATGAAAAAAGTGATTATACAGAAAGTGGATTATTGGTTTTTATGCTGGGTTTGGGAAAAGATAAGGGGGATTTAGATATAAAAACTATAGAGTTGACAAAGATTATGTTGTGGAAATGGGATGGAGCAGAATATGGGAAAACTTAGACTGGGGAATGGAAAATAAAGCGGCTAACAGGTTTCTCTGGGCATAATTGTTGAGAGATTCTTGACTCCGTTTAAGGAGAAACTACAATACATCACAACACATCACATAACGTAATAGATTATTACCAAATCAGGTGCTGAAAAAGGCTTTTAGGTATAAAAATTTTTGATAGTTATATAGCTGTTGTGAAAGAACTTATTATTTTCTGTTATTATTTTATGGAAGAACAACATAAAGATATTTATTCTTTTCCAATTATGATAATGCGTGAAAACTGGCAGAATTTTCACTTTCTAGATATTTTAACAAATAACGAGCTTCTCATATAAAGAATTATATATAATAATTAGCAGATTTTCACAGACTTTATACATGTACATATCATAATTATTATGGGAATTTAAAAGTATTTATCCAGAAACGTTGCAATTATGATGTAACCAGGTAGCTAATTAATTAAAAACTGACATCCAGTTGAAATCATGTTTTTAAAAATAGTATTTTTTATATGATTTACTTTAAGCCAAACGTGGGCTTGCTTTTACTATAGTTCTCTAAACAATATAAGTTACTAGAGGACTAAGCTAAAAGCAGATCAAGTTTTGGCTTAAAATGAATCAGACAGATAATAATGTTTGTAAATATTGTGATTTTAGCTTGAAATGTCAGTTGCCAATTGTTTGTTTGTCTAGTTGCATTTTACCTAAAATATTTCTGGATGAATACTCATATCTCATTATATTTTCAACATTTACATGTATGTATATATAAAATGTGTAGCCAAATGAAATATATTTTAACAAATGATGTTGCTAAATAACCACCAATTGAAAATGACAGTTACATTCTAAACTTCTTACTCAATAGACAGTAATAGTTTTTATTGGAGTTTACATAGAGATAGAAGATTGCTTAAACCACTAAACATCACATGATCACCATCTCTTATGCTAGCACATAACTGTTATTGATTACTCTGGTTGGCACAGGATGGCACTACTGTATGGAGAATTTTGCCTGTTTAATAACAGTTATGTGCTAGCATAAGAGATGATAATCATATGATGTTTAGTGGTGAACACCAATCCTGCCTAATAGGATAGTGGTGGCTATGGTTGTTAAAGAGCCAAAGACACCAGAATGTATGAGTGCTGAACTGAGTTTAGACCCATATGACTATGTAAGCTATTGAGCTTAAGTTGAAAATATTATTGTGTTTTTAATTTCATTCTCATAGTTTTGTAGTTAAGTAGAGATAAAAGGTGGCTGCTGGAGGGTTGCATTAGATCCTAAGATCTAGCTGCAGTGATCTCAGATCTAAGGCTCCTCATTGATGAAGGCTACAAGCCAGAACTAGTATGGGAATATTGGATGAATAGGCATTAGATAGGGATTTTATGCACAAGTCTTCTGGCATCCATTGATTACTCTGGTTGGCACAGGGTGGCACTACTGTATGGAGAGTTTTGCCTGTTTAATAAAAGATCGCTTTTATGTCAAGATCTTATATAGGACATAAACTAAGATATATTTATAAGTATGAGGAATTTTAAAGAATCACATCTTTCCCTTATAGGTATATACATGTTAAATATTTTTATGGATTAATTAAAATGTCAACAATTGAAGTAGAGAAATATGTTTTAGCAATGATATAAAATGTATAAGCTTTCAATGTTGGATGATATTGAATATATGGTCTAAAGAAATTTAACACATTTAAAAAAAGAGAAATTGAGATTTAAAAAATGTAAGATTGAAAACAATATCTATAATATATGTTTCATGTAACTTCTGGCAGTATAAAAAAAATCGGGTTGAATTAATTGCAACTATATACACTAGCATTAATCTAGTTGATTTTATAATATTAAGGGAAACAAAAATAAAAAATAAAGAAGATAATTCATATAATATAAATTCTAAAAAAAATACAGATTATTAAAATATTTTTATTGAAAACTAGAAGTTAACACCTTTGAAGCTATGTAACTTTTGAATTAAAAAAAGACAAGGAAAGTTGAAAAAGTCCAAAGTTTTGATCTTATTTTAATGTTTTTGTGGGGAGTGTGTTGAGAAATACTTTGTCTTCACTGAGACAAAAGATAGAGACAAAAGTTATTTTTGGTTTGTTTTTATTTTTTAAAAAAGGTCATAAAAATTGCTTTTAAAAATTAAAAGTTTTAGTATATCAGCGGTATACAAATAAAGCCAAAAAATATCACCTTATAGACAAAAAAAAAAGTGTCCGTATTTTTAAACTAAAAAAAAAAAGAAAACGAAATTTAAAAAAGTCAAAAATTTTGATCTTATTTTAATTTGGGGGGAGGGGTGAAAAATACTTTGTCTTCACTGAGACAAAAGATAGAGACAAAAGTTTTTTTTTTTTATTTTTTAAAAAAGGTAATAACAATTGATTTAAAAAAAATAAAAGTTAAAGCCCTGCAAAAAATCACCATATCACCAAAAAAAAAAAAAAAAAACAACCTAAAAATGAAATCCTAAAGACGGAATAGAAAGAAAAAACCCTAAAAATTAAATATTAAAGACAGAGTAAAATCAAAAAAAGTCACCGTATTTAAAAAATCGTGATCCGCTAACATTACATTTTATTGTTTTAACACATAACGCCATCAAGTGGCTGTAACTGGCTATCAAAAGACTATCAAAAAAACTTATTATAAGCAGTATATAAACCACCAGATAATAATTGTAGAATATTTGTAAATGAATTAAAATCATGATTAAAATGTTTTTAAACAAATTAATAATAAAATAAAATTAATAAATGATATAAATATTGATTTATGTAAAAATTCTAAAGCTTTGTTGAAGATTATAAAGATATATTAGTTACTCATAGTATATTTTGTCACATTAAAACATACACAAGAGACGGAATTATATCAGATAATATACTTTCTACATGCATTGATCATATTAGTATAAATCTAATGGAAAATCATATTTTCACTATGATTATTAAAAAAACTTGTGATCATTACTTTACATTTCTATCTACACCAAATTAAATACAAAAATGAAAATCTTAATGTGAAAAAATATTTGTACAGAGTTTGAATATAAAATTCAATGATATTTCTTGTACAGAGTATACTTTTGACTCTTTCATGCGTTCACATCATATTCATGGACAGTCTGCTGAGATCATTATTTTTTTACTGATTTAAATGCTATTAGTGTTTAGGTTCGTTACATATTCATGTTGCCTAATGAACCAAACCTCTTTTATTTTATATTTGTGATCATTTCTTTGCACATAACTTTAACAACACTTGGATCACAGCTATGGTCATCTTCTCTCTCATAATTACAAAAGATGGATGAATTAAATGCTTCAGGCTTTTCTTAGGAGTCATTATAATTCTAAAATTAGCTCTGGTCTCACCATAATATACATATGGAGAGTCTTTTTGGCTGCAGTTCTCAGCATATACCACACTTGGGGTGGTCCATGTTAAAATTTTGTTCTTCTATATTGTTAATGAACTTGTTTAAATTAATGGGAGTTCTGAATCTGACATATTGGTCTGCCCCCAAATGTGGTCTATGCTGTGAACTGCAACCAAAAAGACAGCCCATATGTATATTAGGGTATGACCAAGGCAAATATTTAAACTAGAATGACTCAACACCCATTAATGTATAAAAAATCTGAAATTAAACATGAAGCATTTAATTCATCCATCATTCATAACTATGAGACAGAACATGGTTATGGCTATGATCTGAATGCCGTTAAAGTTATGTGCATAGAGAATAACGATCGCAAATGTAAAATAAAAGAGGCTTGGTTTATTATACAAAATGAATATATTATTAAACAAAAAACTAACAGCATTAAAATTAACAAAAAATTAATGTTCTCAGCAGACAGACCATGAAAATGTCACGAAAGCATCAAAGGCATACTTTGTACAATAAATATTATTACATTTTATATTTAAACTCTGAATGAGTATTTTTTCACATTAATATTTAAAATGGCAGAGTATGGAAATGTAATCAAATATTAAAATCATATCAGAAATATTTGAAAATAAATTGACGTTGTTTAATAATAAATTAATTAGAAATATTTTATGAGAAAAGTAGATTGTAATGAAACAAAATTAATGATATTAAGATTATGTACAAGAATTTGTATAAATATTCAAAGACATACAAAAAAATCAAAGGAAATTATTATAACAAAAAATGCAATGTTAATTGGATAAATAAAAAAAAATATTAAAATTAAAACAAGATAAAGAGAAATTACAGAAAGAATGTAATCAAAAAAGCAAGTCATATATAACGCGACATTGCTTTTATAAGCTTGTGTTTACGAACGTAATATAGAGAGCATACAAATAGCTCAAACAAACTCTTAATTCATAAGTGCGGTTAGAGAAAACATTTAAAATCTCAATTTGGAATGTTCTTATCCACAGACCAATTGGTTTCGAGCTTATGGCTCACCTCAGTGAGGAGCGTGAACATTCAGACACTAGATCTAAAATATCAACTCAAAAAAACAGCACTTATTTAATACATAATATTTAAGCAGAAACTCTGAAATTTTCGGGCATGAAAATGTCTTTAATTCTAGCTATCTAACTTAAATAGCTATATGGGACTGAAATGAATTCAGATCTACCATATATTAATAGCCTTATAATTGCCATGGCCTTAAAGGTAAAATTATAGTAATCAAAAAAGCAAGTCATATATAACGTGGTGTTGCTTTTATAAGCTTGTATTTACGTAAATAAATAAAATCATGATTTACTTTATAATATAAGGGACTAAAAAATAAAATCAATTCTATGTTAAAAACAGAGAAACAATTGTTATATTTAAAATTTTTTAATGAAAATAAAGGTGACATAAAAAAAAATTTGAACAAAAAAGAAATATTATTAATGAAATCTAATTCTATATATATAGATTTAACAAACATTTTAATATAAAGAATACTTTTCTGTTTACCAAAATTCTTTTAATGCCATATTTTTAGAAAGAATTAGTAAATTATGAACATATACTCATGATATTAATATTTCAAAAACCTCATTCAGTATTCTTGTCAAATTTAAATGAAAAAGAATCATACAAAAGAATATAGAGTATATATAAACCTAGAAATAGATAAAATCAGAATGATAGATATATAAAATATTTTATTAAATATAATTTACATGATCAATAAAATACTATATAATAGTCAATTTTCTACATTTTTAAAAACATATTTAAGCCAATAAACATCACATGATCGCCATTTCTTATGCTTGCTCTTAACTATTAAAACGACAAAACTCTTTATACGTATTGCCACTCAGTGCAAGCCAGAGTAATCAATGGATGCCAGAAGGCTTGTGCATAAAATTCCCATCTAGTGCTTACTCATCCAATATCCCTAAATGAGTTTCTGGCTTGTGGCCTTCGTCAGGGAGGAGCATTGGATATAAGAGCACTGGTGCAGAGTACTCTCAGATCCAAGGCTGCTCACTGACGAACGCCACAAGCCAGAAACTAGTCTGCAGCTATTGGATGAGTAGGCACTAGATGGTGATTTTATGCACAAGCCTTCTGGCATCCATTGATTACTCTGGCTTGCACTGAGTGGCAATACGTATAGAGAGTTTGCCTGTAAAAACATTTTTAGTAAGAACAATTGATAAAAATAATATTAACAGCTGTAAAGCTATATTAATTCTTTCAGTTGCTAAATAATAGAAAATTATATTCATAAAATAATTTTCAAAATTTTAAATAAAAATAATTTTTTAATAAAAAACAATGTGAACTCTTGAATGAAGAACTTCAATACATTAATGGAGAATTTTGCAGATAAAATTAATTGATAAAATTAAACGATAATAAATATGTAAGTATATATTTTTAGATTTTTATAAGGCTTTTGACATCATTAAACATAAACAATTAATTCACAATTTAGAAAATTGTAGAAATAGAGATAAATTGCTTAGTTTGTTCAAAAATTATTTAAGCAATAGATATGATGTATCTAAAATATATGAGACTATTAATAGAGGTGAGATTCCATCTCTATTGATAAAAGGGATCAATAGAATAAAATGAATAATATTTTATTTCAAATACATTCTTCATATCTGCAAAATCATTATCATAAAATAGTGTAAATTTTCAATTTATGCGAATGTCCTTTGAATACATAGCATGACAATATTTGCATTATAAATTACACATTGTTTAGATTTCTGGATATTGATTGGCGAATACCAAGGCGTTGCAGAGACACTACACAAGACATAACAAAATAAAATTTATTTTACAATAAACAAATTTTATAAACACGCACATCATGGAAAGTCTATTACAAAATTTTCAAAACACTGATATAATAATTCAATGCTGTTGCTTACAGGAGAATACTTTTACAATTTAAACTTATTTGAAATTAATAAATTAAAAATAAATAAATATCCATGACCTATGATGGTCTTAGGTGGACAAGTATATCTGATAAGTAAGAGATTATTAGAAAAAAATTTATCCTTAAAGTTTAATGAATATTATCACTAAAATATATAGTTTTTTAAAGTGGTAGAACTTTATTAAATTATAAAAAATATACCTCTGTACATAAAATATGCCCTAAAACAATTATACAATTTTATAATCTATAGTTTTCACTAATTTATGAATTACTTATTAATTCTACTGTTTTTAATTGTTGAAGTTATACTAAATCTTTAAATTGTTCTCAGAGATTACACATAACTCATACACTCCATGCTAGTGTCCCAACAATGAGTAAACCTGAATGATCTTTAGATCTTACCAATCCAATGATGACTTACTTCTGGATGATGATGATGCACATTGCTTATTTAGACTAAAGAATGTAAATTGATAATTTTGAATAAATAATTATCAGTTTTATCTCATGTAGTGCTAGAAAAGCACAGCGAAACATATTTACACATCAAAACTCTCAACCTACCCTTAGGATTTAAAAGTGCTCCTGAACAAAGAATGATACACTTCAAAATAACAAACCTATCAATTACTAATATACTAAAATATACACTCCACCATACTTGGGGGTAAATATAATATAAAAAAGATACTTCCAAAAGGACAAGCTAACTCAAGCAATACACCTAATGGTGGTATGAATCCCAAAAATATGCACCTACTTTCTGAGGGCAAGAAAATATATTAGGATTCTTGTCTCTAGATGAACTACCACAAATGTAACCATAAAACATGAGGAAATATCACTCAAAAAATATCAACAATATCGGAGAGAGCTAAACTTGATCTCCAAACCATCCAGATGGAAATGTGCATACCTTGGAAAAATATACTGGTCAGCTAACATGTACCACATATACAAGAGAGTTATTTCTAAACTTTCAATAAACATAATGCCAAATTTATGCATAAAAACAATAAAGTAATAATATAGTTGTCAAATATGACTGAATAAATGTAGCCATAAACAATTAAAAAGGCAAGAAATATACACCATCTTTCATAAACCTATAGCATTCTTTATAACTATGTACTTCTCCTAATAAAGGGCAAAGCAATACTCTTTAAAATAACATAATACCAAATCATTATACAGTATATAGTATGAATAATAAAAAAATCTTTGTCATACATGCTAGACCATAACATGTAAAATATTAAAATTTAATATTTAAAATAGCAAATAATAATAATGTTATAAATATATGACTTAAACCTAAAGCATAACATTTTACCAAAATCTTTTGTTATATATAGCATATAAAATATCAACGTTCTTAATCTTGCAATCTGCTGGTTAGGTAGTAAAGAAATTCAACAAGTGTCTTCAAATGCTTGCAACATTTTTTTAAAAAGCACTTATGCATTGACAGTTTTCTCATTTTTATAAAGACTTCATACACACACACACACACACAAAGAAAATGCTAATAAATGAATGGCCATTATTTCATGAATCATCAAGTATATAATTGAGAGGACAATTTCAACATTTCTTGTGTTTTAAGACCTATAGAGGTCCCTACCTTCGTATTTTTCAGACGCTTATTTCTAAGGTTACAGCCTTAGTAAATTATTACTTAATATAATAATGGGCGTTTAATAAAATTTATAATTTTCCAATTTAAGTAAGTTTTTCCAAACAAAATATTCAATACAACACTTTGTTCATAAACATTTCTTTTCCAAATTATGCACACTTTCTATGTAAAATATTTAATATAGTAGTTTACCACTCATACCATTTTTATATATAATTAAGCAAGTTTTCTGAACAAAACATTCAAATATAATGTCGTTTAGTCAAAATCATTTATATAGTGGTTTGGTCATAAACTTTATCCTCTAAATTTAAGCAAGGTTGAAGTAAATATTTAATATAGCAGTATAATTTGTTAATACTATAAACATAACATTTCATAAGACAAAAAGTTTAAATATTTTTGATTTTGAATTAATTTTTTGAGAGCATAAATTAATTTATCAAGCATTTTTTAGTCAAGCTGATATATATACCTAATTAATTATCGACAATAATAAAATGCCATTTAATAGATAGCAAAACATTTTAGAAGTTTCTGACAATTATTAAGCATTTATTTTTATATGATGCTATGCATACAATTGTATACATTCAAAGATCAGCCTTTCAAGCTAATTGTGCATGCATCTTCTGCAAGTGTTAAATAATAAATGAATACTTCACTCCACAAAAAAGAACTATGATTATGGAACTTACTATTAATAAACTTATAGTTTCACCTCAGTTATTAATTTTAGCTTATCAGTAATACAAGATATAGTATTTATGCAGAAGACGCATGCACAATTCGCTTGAAAGGCTGATCTTTGAATCTTAAGTTATAAAAGAATGGTAAAATTGTTATAGTTAACATTAAAGTAAGCTTCCAGTAAATTTACTCTAAAACAAGAAATTTAAATAGTATGTGATAAATGTAGGGCATAAGTAAATAATTGTTTTTAAGTGAAATAGAATAAATTATGTTTGATACCTGCAACATGTAAATTTTGTAGAATAATGTTTTATTCATCAGTAGGCAATTAAATTTTGCTTTCCAAATTCTTCTTTCAATATCTGATTTAGATTTTCAATTAACATTGAATAATACTTAGCACCTGATAGTTTTTTACGTACTCATTTTACTTGAAAAAAAAACTTATTTAAAAAAATTTATACTCTCATTTTGACTTTAGCTATTAAAGTTTTAAACTTCTAGTATTTCTTATTCAATGATAGATAAAAGAATCATTTAAAAAATTAGCATGTATTTGAGCACCTTTTATATCTTGCTAATGCCAATCATTTTGATTAACAGGAAACCTAATACTTCTACCTTCAAATTAACAGTTAATTAGTATATATAGTCTGAATCTAAAAATAATGACAATTTAAATATTTACTAGACAGTCAATCAAACATGATAGTCTTGGAATGTTAACAATTATTGAAGATATAGATTAATTAAGAAATTATATTGTTAAAATAAAATAAAATATAAATATTACACAATAATTATTATGTTAATGAACAAATTTAGAGATCCACCAATACTTTATTTAATTTTTTAACCAAATAAGAATATTCTAGAATAATATCCAATATTCTAAAATAAAGAAGTATTCCCATTAAGAAACAAAATTTTAAATTGTTAATGCATGCACATCCACACACATCTAGAAATTATTCCATATCTTTTAAACTAACTAATATAACTCTAAACTAATTACTTATTTTTCACATCAACTAATTTAGTTTAATCTCTAAACTCAATTTTAATAATACTATTTTAACAAATGGATTGATTATTGTTAAAAACTAGTTATGACAACTACCCATTAACTTCTAAATTAAATTTAATTAGTATTATGGTTTACTCAGGCAACAAACTGGATATACTAAATTGTATTAGAATAATCTGAACTTCTCTAATATTAAGCTGTTATTAACTACACTTTTGGATTTAAATTATTAGAAACTATTTTAATCATAACCTTAAAGTTCTTTGGCAAAACAATAAAGTAAAATAGAATATTTATTTATGACAGAAATATTTATTTACTATTTAGATTTTTATATGCTTATTTAATCTTAATATATATGATTTACAAAGATAGTTTAACTTAATGAAAGTTTCCCCATAACTTTTTTTTATTATTATTAAATATTCTAAATAAATAAAAATCAGCTTTATTGGTCCAGTGATCTATCAATTCATTTAAATTGTGTTTTAACTGGTTATTCAAACTATGGATTAGAAAATCAAATATTTTACTATGAAACATGATATTTGGTGGTTTAATGAAGTTCATGAATGGAAAATGAAGTTGAAAGATGGCACAAGCATATATGCACATCCCTAAATGCTGTACTACAGGTACTAAACTGATCTGATCAAAATATGTTTTTATGATGATGAGTCAAACAAGTTCTCCTATCCAATTCTATAGCTTTCTGGATGAATTTATCCAAGAGATCTTCAATCAGGAGGTCAGTTCCTTTTTTAAACAGAGATTTGCATCTAATGGTCCATATCCTGAAATTTATATATGTTGCCAGATGGATGATGTTGAATAGAACTTTCTCAAAGGCATGCCAGATCATCACACAGACTGGATCAGGGACAGTCATTTTCCTCAGTACAAAGTTTCAAAGGTCAGACCATGAATCACATTGAAACAGAATGTGATCCATGGTCTCTTTCTGTTTGCCACACATCGGAACTTGTGGGGTGACATAGAATAGCTCATTTGGGAAGGGCTCCAAGGTTCATCTTGAGTAAAAGTCCATGTATTTCGGCTCAAGCTTGAAAAATCGGTCCATTTCACGAACCTGGGAATTGCAATAGGAAGTAGATTAGGAGTTTTTGTTTTCCCATTGAACCTCAGATAGTAGGTGTCCCAGTATGTGAGCCTGGAACCAAACAGGGAGCCAGATGTTTTGATGCTTGCAAGCACAAGGGTGACATGTTGTTGGAACTAGTCCTCTGTGCTTTGGTGGAGGTTTGTCAATCGGGAAAACCTCCTCCAAATGGAATGGGACATTCAATGTCTAACAGGGAGTTCTTTGGATCTGAAAAATTTTGATGGAATGTAGCACAAACCCATTTAGCAACTTAGGCTTTTGTAGTAGGTTAAGATTGATGATAGTGCGCCTCCCTCCAGCATAATCTCCTCCAAAGAGTCTCTATCTTTTTAATGTAAGTGCTGGTTGGGGCAAAGCCAGCAAGGTAATAAACAGGTAATCTTGTGTAATAATAAAGGTGAAAATTAATATGATTTAATTGAAAGCTAATACAATGCAAATAAAAGAACTGAAAACTTAAAATCAAAACAAAAAATTTATAATTAACAAACAAAGGGATTAAGTACTACTGTTTGATAAAATAAAAAGGCAATGGAAAGACTATAATGAATCTTAAACTCTTACATAAAAGGAATAGAAACTACATTTCTAATAAATAATTAAATTATCAGAATGAATTCACCCAACATATATGCAAATAATATGTTAAAATTATTTTAAAGTATAAATAAATAGCAGACTATCTCATTTCAAACATTTAAATATTTTAGCATTGAATATATATATATAATGTTTGATTGAATATAAGTATAGTTTATATATTTTTCATATATTGGAGGTCATTTATCTGTTAAGCATGTGTGTAGTCATGTGTATTGGTTATATGAGATAGATTGGATAGCTGAAGTGAGTTTGCAAGTCTGTGTTCAAGTCCCATATATATATATATATATATATTAGGTATCAAATCACCTCATACATTAAGAAATTTTCAGCTATGACTTATGTGAATAAATGTTTAGAATCTGTATCTCAAAACAGTATCTTTTTTAATTAGCTGGTTTGAGATGAAGGCTCTAAATATTTATTCACAGAGCGCATAGCTGAAAATTTCTTAACATTTGTGATGATTTGATATTTATTTCAGATAGAGGTATGCATTGAAAATCTTTTGATATATATTTATATATTGAAACGATTGTTTTAACAGGTAAAAGATCTTTTATGAAACATGTTTTTGGGATTAACCATGTAATAAAATAAATTTACTGACATTTTGATATTTTTTTCACTCACTTGAGGATAAGTATCCTCTTATCAAAACATTAGTAAATATATTTTCTTTTACTAAACACCATTATTCCAAAAATGTTTCATAATATATATATACACACACACACACGAGAAAGTATTTGTGTGAAAATTTGTGATAATGGCATTTTACTTACAGCTATATGCCAGATTATTTTTATCATTTAGGTTAAAATTATTAAATAAATTTAATAAAATAAAATTTTATATATGTTCCTATGTACATTCAACTTTTAATAATAATACACAGGTTAGTATAATGAATTATTTTAATTACCCATATTTTCAAAATTCTTTAGATCTGTAACCAACATGTTTATAGATAACACTTAGTCATTGTAATCTCTAAAAATATGTTTAATTGACATTTTAAAATATTTCCAAAATATGAAGCAAAGTTTAAAAGGAACCAGTTTTCTAAAAAATTTAATTCATAAATAAATAAGCTATTTGATCAACATTTTCTTAATTAATGTTTAATTACACTTTGTATCTATAATCTAATTTTTTAAAACAAATTTATTTAGTCAGAATAAATTAGTTTCTTGATCTTTTAACTAAATTAGAATTGACTAAGTTTTATTCTAAGCACAGATCTTTATCAATGTATGTGCTTGTAATAAAAAGCAAAATTTAATGAAAAATATACATTTAACTTGTGAAACCCGAATTCAATTTATGATTGCCAATTACTTTTAAATATAAATTATAACTGAAGATAGAAGAGTAACTTTCTCAATATATATATATATATGCTTGATCGATCCTCAGATTAGGAACACTGTCTATATAAGGGATATTTCAAATTATTATAAAAAAATCTTTCATTAAAAAGTCATTAATTAATAATTAATCAGAATTCATCAAAATTTGATCCAAAAAATATTGAAATAACTAAGAATGAACATCCTATCATATAGAATGCATGGCTGTACCCATCAGATCATATGGTCA
The DNA here is from genome assembly GCA_028023455.1 of Epiperipatus broadwayi. Classification (NCBI taxonomy): domain Eukaryota; kingdom Metazoa; phylum Onychophora; class Udeonychophora; order Euonychophora; family Peripatidae; genus Epiperipatus; species Epiperipatus broadwayi. Next base: position 9,636,348 of record JAQFVV010006208.1, on the reverse strand, counting down.
GCCTGAACTGAGGGAGAAATCATGTTCATGTGAAAACTGGGAATCATTGGAGTGTCTATGCCAAGATCCACAAGTAATTCACCTGCATATCATAAAATAAAATACAAAAGGCCTACGAGAAATCAACACCAGCCAGCTGGAATCAGAAGAATCAGCAGAAAGCTACGTTGCCTTATTCGTGTATGAAGTGTTCAAATCCTAGGTAAATCATTCTTTTTTTGTCTTCAAAATCTTGATTCATAGCCATAAATAAGTGAGAGAAACTTTTAAACATTTCAAGAACTATAAGTTAGATTTAATCAAGTATAGAATTATTAATTTCCATGATATAACTACATGCATTAGCTTTCGTAATAAGACTTTGATCAAATATCTCATTAATTGTGTGTATGTCACATGATTAAATCGTGTTTCTTTTATTTATTATTTAAATGTATATGCATGTGATTTGAAACATTAAAATGTATTCTTTAGTAGAATGTGTGTATGCATTTATATTATAAGGCAAGAGTGAGCATTTAAAGAAAGAAAACTGGATATAAAATATTTTAATTATTGTTAGGTAGAATTTTGAGGTAATGTTAAAAGTTAGGAGGGATTTATGCAGAAGAATTAAATAATGCATAAGTATTCTGTTAATCAAATATTTGTGATATAAATATCTAAAATAGAGATTCATATTTGTAGGTGGAGAATTGGAATAGTTAGAGTCTGATGAGCTAGCTGATTGGAGGTCAGGTACTAAATTCGTAGCTGGTTGAGCAAGCATGTTAGTTACATAGTAATTAATTGGTGCACAAAAGTTTTTCCTTAAAAATAAAGTGCTTGGATGACCAGTGTTATAATTTAGTAATAGAGGTTTGGAATTATTGGTAGCTTGCTACCAGGGATATTATTATCTCTACCTGAACGTCCAGGAGCCTTCAAAGATAGTGATATAGACCAAACAAAAGGGATATAAATAAATAAATCTAAAAGAATAGATTTTCATCATTTTTGTTTACAAAGAAAGAAGGCAGACAGTACAGTATATTATTCTTTTGCTCTTTTCTTATAGTTTCAACAATTATATAAGTTTTGTATCTCTGCTTATTGGTCACTTTCTCAACGTTGTTTCACCTCCATGTGACAATAAATTTTATCTGTGAGCATTTTATCTCTGGTGATTGGAAAGTAGACCTAATTTTAGTATGTTGATGCCTAAATTATATTTTTGTTGAGCAGAGCCATCTAAATCTAGATCAGTAATACAGATGATGCATATTTTCATACAGTGAGTTTCATGATACCTCATATTTTTGCCTATTTCTGGGTAAGACTATGTGGCTAGATGTGACAGCAGGGACCTCTACAAATCTTAACACAAGATTAATGACATTAAAAGATAAGAGTGGCCTCTTATCTTTGACCTACTTTCTAATTATATAGGTAAATCTAAAGCATTTTGATTTGAGAGTGTGAAGCTATTAAATACTTCACTGATTAAATCCACAATTTCTATACAAGCTAACATACGTGAAATCTTTTGATTTACAGTGAGTCAGTATGTGAAGCTCTTATAATTAGAAATCATGTAAGACAATTTAAAGTTGTAATTAATAATTTGTTAAGTGCATACTCATTATGTAAAATGTCTTAAGATTTCTAATTATAAGAGCTTCACACTGACTCGCTGTAAATCAAAAGATTTCATTATATTAGCTTGTATAGAAATTGTGGACTTAATCAGTGAGTAGTTAATAGCTTCACACTCTCAAATCAAAATGCTTTAGATTCACCTATATATTTAGAAATTAGGTCGAAGATAAGAGTGGCCTCTCTTGTCTTTTAAAGTTGTTGTCTTTTAAAGTTGTTAATCTTGTGTTTAGATTTGTAGAGATCCCTAGTGTCACATTTTAGGCACATAGTCTTAAGGTTATAGCCTTAATATATATTACTTACATAATGAGTATGCGCTTAACAAATTATTAATTTCAACTTTAAATTATCTTAAAAGATTTATAATTATAAGAGCTTCACACTGACTAGCTGTAAATCAAAAGATTTCACATACATTAGCTTGTATAGAAATTGTGGAATTAATCAGTGAAGTATTTAATAGCTTCACGCTCTCAAATCAAAATGCTTTAGATTCGCCTATATAATTAAAAAGTAGGTTGAAGATAAGAGTGGCTGCTCGTCTTTTAAAGTCATTCATCTTGTGTTAAGATTTGTAAAGGTCCATACTGTCACATATAGGTGCATAGTATTAAGGTTATAGCCTTAATATATATTATTTAGGTAATGAGTATGCGCTTAATAAATTATTAATTACAACTTCTAATTCTGATTGTGGAATTTCCATACCTACTGCACTTAATAAATCAGATACTTTTTCAATACCATATGATTGTTGGAGAACATAATTTGTTGAATATTAGTGGATAAATTGTGTCTTATAATATGAATAATATGATTTTCTGATAGGGGAAAAGGAGTTAGTGTTCTTAATTTTTCTCCCCATCTCAGATAGAGTTGAAATAAATTTTCTCTTACAGTTGCCTTATATTTTGCTTGATACACCTATTGTAAGAATTGTCCTTGCCATTCTTCACCCCAAAATCTTTGGAAATTTACATCTTTACAATTCGCACAAGTAATGAGTAGTGTCTGGAGTTTCATCATTTCCTGGCTGCACTACACAAATGATTATTGGCCCTGGTAATTTTTTTTTGTCCATTAAATGGTAAAAAAAAAAAAATCTCTGAAAGTCGTAGAAACTTCTCTCATGGCATCCCTTTGAAAAACTTTCACTCTTATTTAACTTTAATAAGAAGTCATTGCTCAAGTTTGTAAGTGTATTACTATTTAAATATTTATTTATTTTACTGATTTGTCTGATGTTATGTTTGATAATGTACATTGTTACAATATAGATGTTAAAAAGCAACTCTTTCTACAAGACTATCCCAGCACAGATATTCTTACAATAAGGCCCAAGTAGACCCAAATTGCAACTCAATATTTGCAATACATCAGAAATCAGCTGGTCATGCATGTGAACCTAAAAATGCAAGAATAGTTTGCAGGGAGAGAAATGACATTAAGAGAAAAGTTAAAGAAGCATGTTTTATTGCTATTGATGATAAGGCTATGAATAGGAAAGATGCATGTTACAAAATCTCTAAGAAATGGATCATTTAGAGCTGACGCATTTATTTTCAACTAATTTACATATAGCAGCATATTTTAGCATATACTATCACGCTATGCTTATTCTTTGTTGCCCATGATTATGAGAGCTAAGTTCTCTTGAAAGCGCTTGGGCATTATTCTTTAGATATTATAATTATTTTGAGTTTATAATATATTGTTATTTAATTCCGATGAAGCTCGGCTGTTGTGCGCGTATTTGCGCATTAAAATAATATAGATGTTAATAAAATACTAATTACTGAAGTAATTAGTGCAATTCTCAGACTTAAAGTCAAAATATTTTATTGGTTGTGATAAGATTTCTCACTTTATTATTAAAGATTGTCCTGTTTGGCAGCCCCTTTCTGATATTTTTAAAATAGCTAAAATTGTACCTATATACAAAAAGGGGATAAATGTGATTCTGACAACTATAGACCTATTTCTATTATGAGAGACCTAATAATATTATATCAGATGTGATTAAAGTATTGCCTGATTTTTCACATAAGATTCTACCAGGTAAATCTGTTGATACTAATTTTGTTTTCTCATGTCATAGCATCAGCCGGGAAGCGAACCCGCTAACCTGGGACAACTGCTTGTAAAGCAGCTGTCACTGACCTCTCGACCACCATTGCTTGATACCTGTTGATACTAATTTAATGGTGATATGTGGTCATATTGCACCAGCATTATATAAGTAGTTTCCATTTTGATATGTCACAGACATTTGATAGTGTCTTATGATAGGTTAGTTTATAAGCTTGAAATACTAGGACTTAGTCATTTAGTTGCATGATTTAAAAATTATCTGATTAATAGAGTCTCTTTTGTATGTATAAACAAAACTGAATGTAGTTTTTTTCTCAAAAATATGATAGTAGTACTACAAGGTGTAAGTATTGGCTTCACTACTTTTTAATGTCTTTATGCACGATATTGGTTAAAACATTCAAAGAAAGCATGATATTTTTTTTGCTGATGATTGTAAATTATTTAAAAGAATTGATATATTGTGCCGGTCAAAATCGTGTATTCATTCAACAAGACCAATAATCCAAGCAAAAGTACCTTGAATCCAACCATGTACAAGATACATATGTCAGGGCAAGGATGAATCCTAACCTATTTGCCTAAACTACTGCCTCTCTGACTAATGGATAACGTTTGTGATGACACTAGCAGTGCTTGGTTTTTATTCCGTCCCAGCTGGAGGTCATGGTTCACATAGAGACTCAAAAGAAAAAGGGGGTTTATATGGAAAACCAATGATTTAGTGGATTCTGACAATTGCAGAGTGGTACAGATATGATTTGGTTGATTAGTAATGGTTCGAACCATAATAATGATAATTCTTTCTGGCAATATTATAAAGAATAGAATTTAAATCAAAAAAATATTTAAACAAATAGAGTAATGAACCTTAGAGATTGGGAGTGATGACAAACTAAGCTTATTTAAATAACAATATTAGAGGAATTTATTAAAGAATTTAGTACAAAATAAGTCGAGTCTTTGTTTATACAACTTGGCTATTTTATTATTTAATTTGTTTTGATGCAGCTTTGACAAACAATATAAAAGTTTGTTAATTGGTCGGCCAAAACCAATTAGCAATAAAATATTATTAGCCCTGTTCAAGATAAATAAATCTCTTTACATATATTAAAAGATATGAAAGTGTACATTTAAAACATTATTACATTTATAATCATTTGTATATAATGAGTGTGGGAAGCAAAATAATTCTTAAATAAATAATTGACAATTGTACAGTCAAATTTAATTAATTAATTATTTGTTTGTGAAGGACGTGCCATCATGGCAGAGAGCATTGCAGGATTGCTACATAAAGCTATAAAATGATGATGAGGAGGAGGGCAGTATGCTATTGCAAATTACAACAAAAGAAATGAGGTTTGCTATGAACCTCTGGGTGGCTTTGCTAAAGAAGTTCCTAATATGTACAGGAGATAAGAGAAATGCTAGCCCTCCAGCTAAAGCATGTCTCTAAATAATCATGATAATATTTCGATGTGTATATACATCTTAATGACAATGCTCGAAAAATCCCCTGGTATGAACCATGTCTACTTTGGGGGAGAGTGAGAGATTGGACTGGTCAGATTCCGAAGGTCCTAAGAAGTTTGTAGCAAAGCAAGAATAGCCATAATAAAGAAATGGTGGTAACTATAAATACACAATGTCCTCGACGTAAATACATAAAATAATGTATCACTAACAAAATAATGAATCCTGATTCAAATCATTTGCTCCCTGACATAATGTAAAGTCCTAGAAACATTAGGTCATTAATGAAGGAATAGTAAATTATATTACGGCAAGAATTAAAACTAAATATAAAATTGCTTTCCCACTCACACGGAAGATTACAAAATAGGACTTGTCTTTCATTAACACAGACGGGCATTAAATATCAAACTAATAAATTGTAAATCATACTTTTAATATTTTCTGACAAATAAAAATATATGTATGAAATATATATACTGATAAAATTCTATGATATTTTTACTCAATTGATTCACGAAAATTATTTATTCTTTCAGAAATAATTACAGGGCTATTTAAATTGAAGGTAACAGTAAGATATTTTTAAAATAAATCATTCAAAATAAATATATATATATATAACAGACAAAACCAAACAAGCTTTCGATTAGTTAATTTACAGGAAGTAAGACTTCTTGTAATGATTTTTAAATTAAAAGAAAAATAACAGGGGGAGGATTTAAAGCTAATAGCTCATTGAATTTTGCAGTCAAATAATCTAAACAAACCGACAAAATTAATTTAATTTGCCGCATCAAAATAATGTAGTTTTATAAGAATTGATATTTTAACTTAAATAAATTTAAAAGATGCATTTTAAAACCAAGCTGTATAAACATTACACAAATATATAAAATATAAATTAATATAGATTTTGAAAACAAATAAAATCAATCAATGGCTTGCTGCAAATTGGATGTTACCTCAGAATCAATCAGTTAATAGAGGCAGTTAATACAGTCAGATCATTTCAGGCTTCCTCGACACAGACAGTCTCTGGCTAGATGTTTAAAGCACTGCAAAGGCATGAATGGGCTGGTGGAACAGACCTCTGAGAAGCAAACGACCGATCTTTTCACCCTGTCATTTCTTTAGGCACGATATATATATATGTATTCCTCACTTCTCTTCAGTAAACTCAGTAATAACTTTCTTCAATCAAATTTTCCACTATTTATATCTTCTGGTCTTATCTACAGGATTTAATCTATACTGACCACCAATTGTAATTGCTCTAAATGCTTCTCTGTGGTATGTGCCAGCTTTGGAGGGAAATTAGAATCCTACATGCCCAAGGGTTGATTTGCTAATTAAAAAACAACAACAAGCATATTAAGTTTATCAGTCATTGTACTAACAAAATCTGTTTAATTAAGGTTTAGATTAACAAAAATGTAGATTTTATTCTGAAAAATTTTAGGAATTTGGTACAATGACTTTTAAACATATTTTCCATAAACTTAAATAGAAATTTACAAAATATAATTGAAATATTACATTGTTTAAATAATTGATTCTCAAGTGTACATTGATTAAAAGATAAATATAAAATGTTACCCACTAATTAATTGAAGAAAATGAACTTTAATAAAGAATTTGAAATATTTGTAACATTTTATAGATATCTAAGATTCAATTTAATTTAAGAAAATAAACGCAATATACATTTTTACAAATATAAATAAATAAACTATTATAAAAGGTTAGTTAATCATAAAATACAAATTAATCAAAAGGTTATAACAATTATAAATATACCACCACCTCATATGAGATGGGTGTCAGTTAATAATGATTGGGTTCAAACCCAGACTAGTGCTGATGACATTGGCACTAGGTGAAGCAGAAATATGTGTACTATATTTCCAGCTTCAATATATGAGGATAATATTGAACTCCAAAATGATAATAAACATTTTAAATATTGGTTACATTTAATAATGTGAAGATAAAGCAAAATAAATATACCTTTCAATCAACATCCCTCGAATAATAAGGATGACCAATTTCTGGAAGTTACCACCAAAAATCGTAGACTTCCTGTTAAAATCGAGCCTGTGTGCCCTCCCAACAAATGCCTTCCTGCACTATAAAAGGGAACAGGATATTGATCCTAACTATAATCTGTGCCTTAGACAGGAAGAGTACCGATCACTTCTTCTTCAAATGCACTTTAAACAATTTAAGAACTCAATTTCAGCAAAATGAACCTCAAAACAGCAATTGAAAAAGATGTATTCTACGAAATCCAGCTTTCATCCACAATTAACTTCTCCATCTGGCATTGTGCTGCAAGATGGTGTTCTAGGCAGAGACCCTGAATAATATATTGAAACAGTAAGATTCACATTCGAATCTTAAGTTTCACCTTTTTCTATCGTCTCTCACCCACAACCCTATCCTACCCAAATTTAAACTTTTTGGTATCGAATTGTGTGTAGCAATATTAAAAATGTATAAATATATGTAAAATTCACCATAAACACACACGTTTGATAACAAATTTAAAGCAATAAATAAAAATAAATGATATAGTTTAGATTTCTCTTTTAGTTATATAATTTTATATAACTTTAGTAACTATTTATTTTAAATTATAAAGTTCGTTATTTTATTGCTATGTTTAAATTTCGTATTTAATAATAATTTTATAAATTTGATTGTAATTTAAATAAAAGCAAAATTAATTGTATATTTCCCTTTGTACTTGAAATTTTGCAAGTAACGGTCGATGAAAGATAATAGATTAATTAAAAAGAAACATTCCTAAAAGTTTTAATTACAAAAATATATATAAAAAAAGTAAAAATAAACCTAAACAATAGAAATGCAGCTTTCTAGATAAATTAAACTGATAAAATGCATTGATTTTCCTCGGGGCAAATGAGTGGATTAAAAATAAAATAGAACAAAAGTGAAAAAGATAAGATCAAAAAAAGAGGACATTTTGAATTTTCTCAGAACTGTTTAGTTAGACTTTAGCTGTGCTCTCGATCAGTTGAGAGGCTCCAGAAATATTAAATTAATTTACCCACCACAGTATGTTCGAGTAGAAAGCACACAGACTATTCTCCCCCTGGAGATGGTCAATCATATGCCAAATCTCCACATGTGCCCTCCACAAAATCAACCAAGAGGATCTGCTGCCCAAACAATCAGAAAGCTGCCGCCGCTGTTGTAATGAATTAATCACCTAAATGCTGAAAAGACCTGCTACTATGTGAACTCATGAACAATTTGCTACTGACCACGGAATCTGAAAGCTTAGTATAAAACAGGTACCTGTACCCAAGGCCTAGAGTACTCTAAATATATTAATCACACCTATAGCTCATTCTCTATATAACTTGTAAAACTATAATTTGTAAAAATATGAATTTAATTATTAATTTCTTATGTAGATTTCTTTAATAATCTAGCTTACCTAATTCTAACTTTTCTTGGGTGTGTATTTCAAATTTTACATTTTTTTATTATCTAATGATAGCATGCATATAAGATTTCCGACAGGACCTCACCAAATTTAAATATAGATCTTTATCAAAATGGTTGCCATCTTGTCCAGCAACCTATAAATATATTTCTTTTATATACTCATGTTGGCTGGTCAGCTTGGAAATCTCCATAATTTTTTAAATATAAATCCGTGGTTGCTTGAAACATTGGATGCATGTCCTGCAAATCCTAATTAATATTTATTTCTATAAATGACTTTTTTATTTAATCTAAATCGACATGCATTTGGTGCTTCATTTATTGTAAATGCAGGGGTCTACTACTTAGCAAATGGCTGACATATTAGTTATTAATACCCACTCAACTTACTTATTGCTTTTATATTTTATTAAATTTTAAGTAATAATTCCATTAATTGCATTTCTTTGAGAGTCAAAATGTTTTTTATTAAATGTTGATGATGTAGGGCCGAGTTATAAAATATATTAAATCTTAACAGAATATTCTGTGAATTATATATGTGCTATGTTTTAGAGATGCGATGACCCATTACGAGCCTTGGATATTCCAGATTCTACAGGATTTACTTAATCCCAGTCGTCCTACACAAGTGGACAAAATAAATGTTCCCATAGGGTTTGACACCATCATGCAGTCAGGAAGTAATTGTGGCATGAACCACTTGCCCCTGATTATGCTTATGTGACACTTTACCTTTTGGGCCTACGGCAAATGCCAGCCTGTTGTTCTAAACTCATCCACGGCTTCACAGTTTTAATATACTGCCACCTTCATATAGCCTTTCTAGACGTACCACGTGTTTTCTTACTATAAACTTTATTGTTCAATATATAACTCCATCCCTGCATTAGTGACATAATTCACTCTCAAATAAATGTCTGTCCATAGTAATTATAAATATCTTATTTAAATAAATAAATATATGTCCACAGCTACTATTATAAATTCTAATTTAGACTCTTGCATTGCAAAGATATAAATCCCCGAAGGCATGCTCTTGAAATACTTGCTCAAGAATTCAGGTAGCTAGATTACGTCAGCCAAATAAATGTATCTTTTTAAAATATAACAGTATCGGAAAATCCTGCTACTGAGATTTTAAATATAACCAAATATTATTAGTTAAATGATTTTAATACAAAATATTCTAAATAAATAATTTCAAGCTATACGTCTGCCGTTACATATTTATTTATTTGACACCCATTCAATATAATATCTCCTCGATCAGTTAAAATATAAATGTTTAATATTAATCTTATATATAGCTAAATCGAAAATAAAGTCTTGAATCTCTTGCATCTCCCTGAACTCCATGCCTAAAGAAATATTTACTAATGTAGCATCAGATGCATTGTTTCGTAGAGTGTATTGTGGAACCGATAAACTATGTTCGAACTCAGTACTACTGGTAGCTTCGCTACCTATGGTGCTTCTGTTCTGTGTGGTGGTCGAATTCTGCACTATGTTAACGAAGCATATGAATCTGACCGTTACAACATCCACAGCATTTTGGGCAGATCCTAAACAAAGAAATGGATAGAGATATACACACTGCTGACTCCTTCACAGCTGTGCAAACCTGGGCCTCCATTGCATTCAGATAAAGCTCTTCTGCAACTTCACCGTTTATTGGGTCACTGTTGACTAAACTGTCCCCAAAAAGGGGAGAAGCTAACCAAGAATAAACATGATCTTTCATACTAATGAACAAATGTACACATCAACAATTCTAAACACACCATAACCTTAAAACACTCAATCAGCAATGCGCTAAATCTAAAAAATAAGCTAAAATATAGATCATCTAACCTGGATACAATGCCAATCATAACCAACAAAATATATCTTACATCACTTCATGAAACTGAAACATGGATACTAATATTTCCTACTAATAGCATCTCATTTTAATCTTCCCTGCTGCATTTGCATAAATAGATGTTGGAATTGGGGGAGCAAAAAAAATGAACTTTAGAGAAATCATGCTTCTATGATTATTTTTGAAATATCAATCAAATCACAAATGTTTTCTGGACAAAACATCAACCCAAATATGAACCTTGTTTTTTCATGCTATCTTATAAACTTTTGCTTGTTTTATGCTTTTCAGTCTGTATTTCTTTGGTCTAAATGTGTAATAAATTCAAACTTAAATATTAACTTAACTTAAATAAATTTGTTTTTGAAAGTATAAGACAATGAAGATAAAATATAAAAAAAAAGATCGGAAGAAAAAAATGTTAATAGTATTTATATACATGTATAAGATATCAACGATTGTGTCATTAAATATAAAAATAATCTATTAGAATGTTTCAATGAATTAATTGACTCGAATCAAAATTCTTACAATTCTTTTTAACGCAAATGTAGTCTTTTTTCAATAAGAAAATAATAAACTTTTTTTTTCTTTAAAAGTATTCTTAAAAATATTGTCATTCCTTCACTTGCAACAATATATCCGGAGATAAAACAACTTAAAAAACTCTTGATTACACGAACATAGGGAATCAATAAGGAATTAAAAACAATAACTTCCAAAACTCAAAGTCCATTAAGAATAAAAATCTGTATACATTATATTACTTTGACGTCAAAAAGTTTATGCAGTTTTCAATCATCAATTATTTCTAGGCAATAGAAAAATTTAAAAAACATTAAAAAAAAAACAATTTGGCTTAAGTAATTTAAATATATATATATGCACATTAATTCTTAATTAAAGTTTTATAAAAGTTATATTATTCAGATAACAGTAAAGTTATGTCGTTTTCCAATATGACTAAAAATAATTATTCAAACAACAAATTAAAGATGTAGTAATCTGTTAAGATAATATATATTGTATAAGCAGAGGTAAAACAACTTGGAAAACATTTGATCACATGAAAATAAGAACAACAACTTTCAAAACTGAAAATTCATTAAGAATAAATGGGTGCACCAATAAATGTGTATATTACATCACTTTGACGTCGGTAAGATTTTAGTTTTCAACCATCAATTATTTCAAAACAAATCATAAAAACATTAAAAAATCACATTTTGATTTAACTGATTTAAATATATATGTGCATCAATCCTTGATTAAAATTTATAAAATATATAAAATTTATAAGTATATAACCAAAATAAACAATGTCTGCCATAAGCATAATGTTAATTCAAGCCTTCTGTCCATATAATAATAACTAGAAGCTATTTAACAAAAATTCCGTTAGTGTTTAAAGAGAAAAATAAAACATGTCCTTCTCCTTCAAGCACCGGAAGTAATAACATTTGATCACATGAAGATAAGACATTAAAAACAATAACTTTCAAAACTAAAAATTCATTAAGAATAAAAAGCTGTATATATTATATCACTTTGACGTCAGTAAGATTTTAATAATAACAACAACAATAATAATAATTATTATTATTAATAAGTTTTTTAATAATGTATATAAATTTTATATCATTGACATACTCCTAACATTCATCCAGATAAGGTATTGAAATTATTATTTAAAACATCGTTTGGACAAAATTAAAAAAATATTTGAAAGAAATGACTTTTATAAATTTTTTTTTTTTTTTTTGCACTAATATAATATTTCAGTTTAAAATAAATTTTATTGACAAAAAAGATTAAGTACTGTATTAGTTTTTTTTTCATGTGTCATAGCATCGGCCGGGAAGCAAACCTGCTAACCTGGGATAACTGCTTATAAGGCGCTGTGCTGACCTCTCAACCACCAATGCTTGACAAGTATTAGTATTTTTTACTTTATGCACACATGAAACAACATAAACTAAACATTTCACGATTTTCTTACAAACTAGCATTTAAATAAAGTCAAAAACTCAATATATTAAAAATAGAATTAAAAGCTCTCAAAATATAACTAATAAATAGAAATAGTATAAAAAAAACCTAAAAGTTATAAAAATACAAATAAAATTACTAATAAAAATTAAAGTTATATATGAAAATAAAAGTTAATAAAAAACGTTATTATTAATAAAATTTTAAAAGAAGTAAAAAGCACAGTTTTAATTTTTCACTAGTTTATAAGAGACAAAACTCTTCATACAGTAGTGCTACTCAGTTTAAGCCAGGGTAATCAATGGATGCCAGAAGGATGTGTATAAAATCCCTATCTATTGCCTACTCATCCAATATCCCCAGACTAATTTCTGGCTTGTGGCTTTTGTTAGTGAGTAGCCTTGGATCTGAGAGCGCTTCACCTAGATCTTACGATCTAATGCAACCCTCCAGCAGTCACCTTTTATCTCTACTTAATTACAAAACTATGAGAATAAAATTGAAAACACAATATTTTCAATCTTAGTTCATCAGCTTATATAGTCATATAGGTCTGAACTTAAGCAAGCATAAAAAATGGTGATCATGTGATGTTTAGTAGTTTATAAGAGCTAAGGGAATGTAAAAAATATATTAAATAATAATTTTTATTAAATAAAACGAATAATAAGTCTGCTAACAAATGAGGTAATAATGTAAATAATAATACTAATAATTACTTAAAAATATTAATGTAATTATACGGGACTTGAACTCAGAATTTTAAATTCCTCACAGCTATCTAATCCATCTTATAAAACAGATACGCATGACCACATATATGTGAAAAAGATAAATTATATCCAATAGACATGGTAAACCAGCATTCACAAGTTGGTCCAGGTCACCATCTCTCACACATATATACAATCACTGCTCAGTTTATATTAATATAGCAAATCTTCAAATTTTAAATGACAAATAGTGATTGTATATATGTGTGGGAGATGGTGATCTGAACCAACTGATGGGTATTGGTTCAGCACAAAATATGTATATTGGAAATCATTTATATTTTTCACATGTATGTGGTCATGTGTATCAGTTGTATAAGATAAATTGGATAGCTGTGGGAAGTTTAAAAGTCTGAGTTCAATTACCTTATATTTACATTAAGTTTAATATAGACAATATACATGTATTTAAATATTAAAAATATTAGGGAAATTTATATATTTATATGCTAAGAATATTATAAAAATCTATTTAAAAAAATAAAAATAAAATAAAATATGACTTCAAAATAATCTTACAATAAACAAATATCAGTAATTTATAAACATGAAATTAATATAAAACAAAAAATTTGTTATAATAATATTTGTTAGTAATTACAAAGTAAGAAATATTAAAAGACTAAAATCATATTTTAAATAATTCTAAAAAAGAATTTAATTTATTTTAACAAAATTTGTTTAATAAGTTAATTTTTAAACATTTAAATTCTAAACTTAATTTCACAACATACAGAGGAGAACATCAGTGATTGGTTAAAATTCAAATTAATTACAACTATTTTTCTAAAAATATGAATAAAGTATTTTAATTTTTAGTTTTGATACTTATACAATGACTTAATAATTTAAATTAAAGTAAAAAATTAATTACAATACATATTAGCATACTAATTATTATTTTATATGTATAATCTTTAAACTAAACGTGGTTATGACTTAAAAGCACTTTAAATGTTGAACAAAGGATCAAGAATAAGCAGAGCTTTGATTGTATATATGTGTGTGGAGATGATAATCTGGACCAACTGATGAGTGCTGGTTTAACATGAAATACGTATATTGGTGATTATTTATCTTTTCAACATGTGTGGGTTCAAGTGTATCAGTGGTATGAGACAGCATGGATGGTTGAGGGTTGTGTGAAAGTCTGTGTTCAAACCCCCTATATATTACATATAGAAGTTCAGGTATGAAAAAAACCTGTACTGTAGAAAAATTCATATTAACTTATTATTTTAACAATTTGTTTTAAAGATATAGTGTATTAATCTAAAGATTTTGTATAAATTTGTATTTTTCTTAAACATTGCTAATCTATAAAAGTTCATTATATTCTAAATTCCACATTGCTAAGTATGCCATTCATCTGAATTATATTAAGGGATTGACAGACCATGAAAGCATGAAGTGGTTTAATTCTCAATATGAATCGGCACTTAAGGATGTTTCTGCACATGACTGGGAACCTTTACAATGAAATATATACTGTATCACAGTAGATAAGAGCACTCATAGTGATTTTTTCCTAGCATTTTGTATGTAATGGGTAATTACACATAAACATAGTGGTTGTGACATCATCAGACAAACATTCATTCACCAATCAATCAACAGAGAAAATTTGCATAGCTTGAATATTGAAAGCATAATCTCAAGATTACATTTCTTTAACAATAATCACTTTAATATATTTATCTGAATTCACTGTAAAAATAATATTAGTTAGCATAAATCAGCTTTATTTGATTCAAGGGTAAGAATTTTTGGTTTCTTCTTTTGATTTAAAGGACTTATTTGTGTATTTGTACACTACTTAAATATAATCTTTATTGTTAAGTTATCTGCAGTATAGAAACATTAGGATGCACTTTTCAGTACAATAGATAACCCATAAGCACATATATAATTTTAGTCAGAAAAGAATTACATCTATACACATGCACTGTTATATTGCTTTTAATATCTCAATAGTGTCTGTTGAGTGTGAAGAATATTCTCAAACCAAAGCACAAAATACTTTGAAAGGATAGGAATGGATCTCATTTGTGTGCCTAAATTCACTTATATAGACCAATGTAGTGTGAAGGTTGTTTATTAATCATTTTACATCCATTAACTTTATTCCATCCATTAACAATCACAACATTTTCTATTTTTCTGCCTGTTAATCTTACAAAATATTGTATCTTTCTATTTAATTTACTAGTGCAGTATTCTTATGTAATTTTAATCAGAAGGGAATTATACCCTATGCACATTGACTGTTATATTGTTTTTAATATGTTAATAGTGTTTTTTTAAGTATGAAGGATACTCTCAAATCAAAGCACAAGATATAGACTTTGAAAAGAAAAGAGCAGCCATCTTATCTTTGTACCAAAATTTACTTATAAAATCAATCTAATGGATCATCATCATCATCAACCATTATCAATCCACTGCAGGGTGAAGGTCTCTCCAAGTTCAATCCATCTTCTCTAATCTTTAGCTTCTCTTCCCCACATCATCCCTGCACACTTTCTTATTTCATCCATCCATCTCACCTATGGTCTCTTTCTTGGTCTTTTATAATCTCTTGGAATCCAGTTTAAGATTTCAATTGTCCATCTATTATCATCTCTTCTAGCAATATGTCCAGCCCAACTCCATTTCAGTCTTTTAATTTTTTCAATGAGGTCAGTAACACCTGTTTGTTCTCTTATCCATATATTGCATTTTTGATCTCTTCTTGTTACTCCCAACATGCATCTCTCCATACTTCAAGTGATCTGAAGTCTCTGTATTGCCCTTCTATTAAGTGTCCAAAGTGATTAATGAAAGACTTATACACTCTCATTCAAAGACACTTTAGATTGGCCTATGTAAGTGAATTTAGTTACAAAGATACAATGGGCAATCTCATATTTTCAAAGTCTCTATCTTGTGCCTTGCTTTAAGAGTATTCTTTATACTCATCAAACACCATTGTGGTATTAAAAACCATATAACAGTGTGTGCATAGGTTGTAATTCCTTTCTGGTTAAAATTACATATGAATTCAGCACTAGGAAATTAAATAGAGAATGACATGTATAAATAAATTGTATGGTACATATTCAGATTGTGAAATGAGTAAAAAATGAGCATAACTAATGCTATCTAATTTTAAATTAACAATTTCTTGAAACAATACAGAAATTTGAAGCACATACTAAGTTATGCTACTTTGGCATACAAATACATTAAAGTGAATAGTATATCCATCTTTACCAATTGTTCTTATTTGCATATATCTGTAATTGGATTTAATATCTTATTTAATTTCTCTTATAATCTCTCCAACAATATACACCTATGTTACATAAAGACAGTTGTCCATCTCATCTTGTTGTTTGATCTTTGCGACATTTGTAATACTTACTATTATGACATATATTCATGACATCATACCAATCTTTAAATATCTCTAAAATGTACTTTTATATGTGAACAAATCACAAATATTATATGTGTTATATGATTTCTTACAAAAGTTCCTGTAATCAATCACTTGACAAATATTCTGAATTTCATATAAGTTTTGGGGGAATAGCTTTTCAGAACCAATTTGAGTACTTTTATTTTTCAGCTTATCATCAATTTCTGCCTTCATTTTCAACTTTTCTATAGTCCCTACATTAGTTGCCAATTCTTTAACAACTTTTTCTAACTTTATATTTGATCATAGTTACTACATCCATTTTAAATGTTTTTTGATCTGTACATTTATTTTGATCTCTTTCATAATCTTTGCATCAAGTATAGACATTTCTGGTCATCAATACATCAACTTGTTTTTTTTTTTTTTTCTGTTATAGTTTTGGGTTTATTTACCACTTCTGCATCAATTTTAAATTGATCAATTGTACATTCTTTTCAAACTCTTTTATGATATCTGTATTGCTTTATAATTATCTCCATTGTTGTGTATCTTTTACTTTAATAATCAATAAAGCAAGTCATATATTGTATGATATTACTTTTATAAGCTGGTATTTACAAATATGTAATATAGGGAGTATACAAATAGCTCAAATAAGCTCTTATTGATAAGCGCGGTAAGAGAAAGATATTTAAAATCTCTATCTAGAATATTCCTATCCCCAAACCAATTGCTTTCAAACTTTTGATTCACCTCAGTGAGGAGCTAGAACATTCAGACACTAGATCTAAAATATCAATTCAAAACTCAGCATTTATTTAATATGTAACATTTAAGTAGAAAATCTGAAATTTTTGGACATGAAAATGTCTTTAACTCCAGCTATCTAACTTAAATAGCTATATGGGACTGAATCAAATTCAGATCTACCATATATTAATATAGCCTTAGTATTGCCAAAGCTTCAAAGGCAAAATTATAATAATCAATAAAGCATGTCATATACTGTGTGACATTGGTTTTATAAACTTATATTTACAAATATGCAATATCGGAAGCATACTAATAGCTCAAACGAGCTCTTATTAATAAGTGCAGTAAGAGAAAGATATTTAAAATCTCTATCTAGAATATTCCTATCCCCAGGCCAATTGGTTTCAAGATTTTGACTCATTTCAGTGAGATATGTATATAACTTCAGATAGTCAATTTTCAATCTTTAAATTTTTTATAATATTGTTTCAAAATATAAAATATTGATCAACTTTAAATAAAATTGATAATAAAAAATTTAAGGTTAATTTGATTATAAACAATTTTATTTAAAGTTGATCGATATTTTATATCTTTAATAATTTTTTAACACATGTAATTATTTAAATATTTATGTGGAAATTTCTGTTTTTTATTGAAGAAAAGTCAGTCAGATTATATATATCATTAAAATCAACCAACACTTAGACAATCTCCATATAAATAACAATCAACAATCTCAGTCTGTTGCCATGGCAACCTCCATTTAACAATATATATATAATAATTAATACAATAAACAATTTTTTTTTTAAAATATATATTTCATTATAATTGAAATATAGACATTGATTAATAACTTATATATATATGACAGTTTTAAATATAGTAATGTAAATGATAAATATGAATAATATGTAAATTAAGAAGAAGTAATTTTGATTACATTGTAATTATTATAAATGAACTTCCATAGGCAAAGGAGTTGATATCATGAGATTTTCCAAGAATTATATATACAATATTAAGTATAGGGGATTTGAACTCAGATTTTCAAGCATCCTTCCACTATCCACCCACACTATCTCATACAACTGATATACATGACCACACATGTAAAAAAGATAAATAATCACCAATATATGTATTTTGTGCTAAACCAGAACTCATCAGTTGATCCAGATTATCATCTCTCACACATATATAGAGCACTGATTATATATATATATGTATAGGAGATGATAATCTGGACCTACTGATGAGTGCTGGTTTAGCATGAAATATGTATATTGGTGATTATTTATCTTTTCTACATGTGCGTGGTTATGTGTATCAGTTGTATGAGATAGTGTGGATAGTTGAAGGGAGCTTGAAAATCTGAGTTCAAATCCCCTATACTTACAATTAAGCTCCACGTTTGTGAAGAGTGTCTGGTTTTCAAATATATACAATATTAGTGAATTTTCTGTTTACTATATAATCTTTAAATTGATTTATAATTTAGCTCATTTTATGTGGTCTTTCTCCATATGATATTTCTACATGATCAAAATTAAAAATAAATTTAAAGTTGCAAGAATTTTCAGGGCCAAAGTAAACTAAAGTGGTATTATTTGCAAATCTAAAATATGCAACCATTTTAAAAAATATTGTTTAACCTTTAAATTATTTATCAAATCTGTTCAAGAAAATGAGTATATTTATTTCAAACCATATGCAGTGGTGTTACATAAAATAGCTAGCTTTAAATCTTTTTTATAACATAATAAAAATTGCAAGATTATTGGCACGCTCATTTTATAACATAATAAAAAGTTTTGTAGCTATAAAACTGAAAAAATTTCAAATGTTAAACTACTTTCTCAAGATCCTATAAGCATAAGATACAATAGAAAACAAATTCTACATATATTAATAATGTTAAAATAAGTTATGTAACGTCAATATATGTAAAAATTATTTTTAAAAATAGATATGTATGCCAGTTTTAAACAATATTCAATTCAAATTTATTAAAAGAAATATTAATGATAAATGTTTCATTTTATGTTTCTCTAAATATAAACCAATTAATTAATAATTCTAAAAATCCTATTCCTAAAAAACAAAAAAGTTATTGTAATTAGTGAATGCAAAAAAAATCATACATTGATGAATCAAAAGGTAATTGGAAAAAGACTAATAGAAAATCAGCTATCATAAAGTTAAGAGCGGCTGTCTTATCTTTAAAGTGCATTGAACACAGGTTAAAGCCTGTTTAAAAGTATTTACATAGCCACCATTATCCTATTAGGCAGGTTATTAAAGAACCAAAGACACCAAAATGTATGGGTACTAAATTGAATTCAGACCTATATGACTATATAAGCTTGTGAGCTTAGATTGAAAATAGTATTGTGTTTTCAATTTTATTCTCGTAGTTTTGTAATTAAGTAGAGACAAAAGATGGCTGCTGGGGGATTGCATTAGATAATAAGATCTAGGTGCAGTGCTCTCTGATACAAGGCTCCTCACTGATGAAGGCCACAAGCCAGAAACTAGTCTGGGAATATTGGATGAGTAAGCACTAGATCGGGATTTTATGCACAAGTCTTCTGGCATCCATTGATTACTCTGGCTTGCACTGAGTGGCACTACTGTATGGAGAGTTTTACCTGTTTTAATAACAGTTATGAGCAAGCATAATAAACAGTGATCATGTGATGTTTAATGGTTTAACGCCATCCTGCCTAATAGGATAGTGATGTCTATGCTTCTTAAAAAAACAGAGACACCAAAATATATGAGTACTGAATTGAGTTCAGACCTATATGACTATATAAACTTATGAGCTTGGATTGAACATATTATTCTATTTTCCAATTTTATTCTCATAGTTTTGTAGTTAGGTAGAGATAAAAGGTGGCTGCTGAGGGATGGCATTAAATCCTAAGATCTAGGTGTAGTGTTCTCAGATTCAAACCTCCTCACTCATGAAGACCACAAACCAAAAACTAGTCTGGGGATATTGGATGAGTAGGTATTAGATAGAAATTTTATGCACAAGTCTTCTGGCATCCATTGATTACTCTGGCGTGCACTGAGTGGCACTACTGTATGGAGAGTTTTACCTGTTTTAATAACAGTTATGAGCAAGCATAATAAACAGTGATCACGTGATGTTTAGTGGTTTAACGCCAATCCTGCCTAATAGGATAGTGTTGGCTATGGTTATTAAAGAACCAAAGACACGAAAATGTATGGGTACTGAATTGAATTCAGACCTATATGACTATATAAACTTATGAGCTTGGATTAAAAACATTATTGTATTTTCAATTTTATTCTCATAGTTTTGTAGTTAAGTAGAGATAAAAGGTGATTTCTGGTGGGTTGCATTAAATCCTAAGATCTAAGTGTAGTGCTTCCAGATCCAAACTCTCACTGATGAAGGCCACAAGCCAGAAACTAGTCTGGTTCTATTGGATGAGTAGGCACTAGGTAGGGATTTTATGCACTAGCCTTCTGGAATTCATTGATTACTCTGGCTTGCACTGAGTGGCCCTACTGTATGGAGAATTTTGCCTGTTTTAATTCTAAGTTTGGCATAGATTTCATATAATCCCTTTTTTAATTCCAATGACGAGGAATGATGTTTCATTGATTCTCTTAATGATTATTGCACATGATGCCACATTATAAGTTTATAATTACATAATAATTATTTAATTCCCAAGCTGATTTTTGACTCTCTGCTCTTACTCATCAAAAATGATGCTTAGGATGATAAGGATTTTGTCATCTCTATATATATCACTTATTTTTTTATACCATTAAAAATGGCAACTAAAATATAGGCCTGATGATGATTGTTTTTTGGAGGCTAGTATTACTTAATGAGCACACAACTTGGAACTTGAATACAACTTTACACTTCAGAAATAAGAGTCTATATTTTACACAAAATTAATAGAAAAAAATGAATTATTGCAAAATATGTATCAAGAGTATGGATAATTTTATATTAAATGAGAAATACAATGAGCGTTCTAAGAGCTCTAAAAAAGCTTTTTTTTTCCAATATGACCACAAGAGACAATATTTAAAATCTTTATCTAGAATTATCCCTATTCCCAATCCAGTTTTGAGCTGATGGCTCTCATCATTGAGGCTAGGGCATTTAGACACTAGATCCCAAATACAAACTCAAACCCAGCATTTATTGAATACTTAACTATTAAGTAGAAAATCTAAAAATTTCAGACATCTATATGTCTTCAAGTCCAACTGTCTAACTTAAATAGCTATATGGGATTGAATAAAATTCAGATCTAGCATAATAGCCTTAGCAACACAACATTATCAAAGCCTCAAAAGGCAAACTATAATAGTAAGGAAATCAAGTCATTACTTAATTTAATAAGCTTGTATTTACAAATGTAAATGTAATGAGCATGCTAATAGTTCTAAACAAGTGGCATTTACCAAAAATAAAGCTTGTTGAGAGCTATTAGCAAGCTTATTATATTTACATCTGTAAATACAAACTTATTAAGTCACGTGATGTATGACTTGATTTTCTTGCTATTAAATGATAAATTAATTATTTTTTAGACTATAAAATATGATGGTAATATACATGTGGAAAGAGTTCATATTTAAAATAGAACAGAAATAAAAAGAAAGATATTTGGAGATTGAATAAAGTTTTTAGCTGTTAGAGTTAATTTAGTTGTGCTTTCAGTATTGATGTTAGATGGAGGATTTGATCATTGGCTCAAAGATTCAATGTTTTCATCCAACTCCATGCAGTATTCTGTCTCAACACTATACCAACTCACTATCAAGTTTTTATACATTTTTCATGACCAGTTAACATAGCCCTACACCAAACTCCAAGTCTCAAAATTAAGCAGTGCATAATTTTTAAGTTTTGTATTTCTCAACCTCTAAGACTCAAGGGAGCAAGGCTTTGCAAAAACTTTATTATCTCATAATTAAGGTTGTAAATAGCTTATAGTGTCTAAATTGAGACAGATTTTGTGATTGGTCATGCTGCATCATGTACTTATTTTCTATTGGTTGAATTTTTCTATCTGTCAAAGGATTGCAGGTCACTATTCATTCTTTTAGCTATCACATGCCAGTCAAATCTTTAAAAACGTATGGAATAAAAAGTTTGATATGTGAACATTATTTTAAACATTTAATTATAAAAAAATGGATGAGAACATCACTCACATGTGCATGAACAAAATAAAAATAGAAAATAAAGTAAGGAGAAATAAATTAGACTAGGTAGATAAAGGCAGGCGTTGTGTTAGTTAAATTCAAAGAAAGAATAGTCAGGGATATTAGATAACATTGAGAGTTTGTATGGCAGGGAAGGTGATGTGAATCTTATTTTATGAAATATTATTTAAAAATTTAAATTCTTTTTACAAATTTAAATTCTTTTTGTTTGTGTTAAACGTAATTGAGTAGAAACTTACATGGTGACAAGAGCAAAATTGAAAAATGTAGAAAAAGAGTCTGATCATGGAAAAGGCCAACACTATATTAAAAGAGCTTACAGAATAAAGGAAATGGCCATGCCATATCAAATGTGAAATAAGCTGATAAAGAAAATAGAATAAAGTGGTGAGCAAAATCAGTTGTTGCAAAATTAAAAAAAGCAATCAACAAAGAGAAGAAATGCTGCTAAAAAAATAGAAAATGATGATCAAAAGATGTTGTTAACATGAAGGAAATTACAAAAAAAGATGTTAAAAATAAATTAGAATATTCAAGAAGCTACGCAGAATATAATTTGAACAATGGAGGAGAACAATAGAAAATAAGACAAAAAAAAGACATCAAAATATATCATTCATGTTAATATTTACTGAGGCTATAACCTCGATAATATGCGTATAAAATGCGATAATAGGGACCTCTACAGGTGTTTTAACCACAAGCTTATACTATGGAAGAAAAGAGGGGAACTTCTTTACTTCAACCTACTTTCTATTTAAATAGGTGAAGCTGAAGCGGTTTGATCTGCGAGCGTGAAGCTATTCAATACTTCACTGATTAAGTCCACATTTCTTATTACACATTGAGGAAAAAATAGATAAAAAATAAACCAGAATTTTCAGAAAGCTATCCAGAATATAATTCAAATAATGAAGATAGATACAAAGAAGCAGAATAAAAATGGTAGATATTATGGATCATATGTTGGATATAATTCAAGGGGAAGATGAAAGAATAGATCAAATACTGAATAGGATGAACAATTGGAATTTACAAGAGGAAGAATGAAAAGAAAGAATTGATAGGATTTCTGAAAGAGTAAATGAAAGTGTAATATGACAAATACAGAATTAAGTATCAAGGATTAAGCAGGAAACAGAAAGAGTAAATGAAAGTGTAATATGACAAATACAGAATTAAGTATCAAGGATTAAGAAGGAAACAGAAAAATACTTAAGAAATGTAGACTCACAAGAAGTATGAAAACAACTCAAGAAGAGTTAAGTGAAAATTTGAGATAGATGAAAATTGAGAAAGATTGTATGTGAAAGATCTGTGTGAAGAGATATTACCTAGGGTAAAATTAATGAAGGTGAGAAGCAATATTGATTAAAGTTAGTGCTTGGGGTTATAAGGAGAAGACAAGCTTACAAAAACTAATTGGCACAAAAAAGGTGAGACTAATGCAATAGATATTTTAAAATAAAGAGATTTAAGAGTGACTCCTTTGGAATAGTTTGATAGTAGAGAAAACTGTTTTTCACTAAACAGAGTAAAAGAGTACTATAAGATGCCATTTGCCTGTCACAAAAACTATAAAAATTTCCAAGGATATAAGGATGTCATGTTGCATAAATATTGGATAAAGAGCATTAGGATAGTATACAATATCAGGTATCACAAAAAAGATACAAGGAGAAAATATTAATAATAGCCTTATACTTTATACTTAATGGGTAAATGACAAATAAATAAATAGGGAATGTAATCAGGATAAAATATTCTTTTCATCTGGATCAATCATTTTATTTTCATTTAGAGGAGATGGAGGGATGAAAATTCTTTCTTATCATGTCAGCTTCAGTTTAACATAGTTTTATACTATGAATTTAGCTAGATTACAATTATTAAAAGCCTACATCCATGAAATGAATATGTAACAGATTCAAAATATTTTCAATACTGTGATAAATGTTTACCTTTTATTGAGTACCATTGTGAAAAAAAGAAAAGAATGGAGTAATCTTTTTTCTTTTCAGTAGTTTTATTTGTTTATTTATTTTTGAAAAATGAGATATTGCTAAATGTGTGTGTATATTTATGTATACACAAAATACATATTATTAGTTAATAATAATTATATTTATAAAACTAAACGGATTGCTAAATGTGTGTATATACTTGTATATATATACATAAAATAAGTACTATAAATGATATTGTAATGGTAAACTAAATGTATATGTGTGGATGCCAACGGCATTCACAATATTTTATAAAAGCAATTAGGCTAATTAAATAGTTTAATTAAAGGAAAAACTATAAACTAACTTATCAAGAAAGTTAGATGAATACAGCAAAGGATTAAGATAATGCAAACAAAGCCATTGCAACCCTGAATGTTTAGTTCCTGATCAGATTTAATGATAATAGAAACATTGTTTAAAATAGACAATTCAATGGTAATTGCATTCTCTGATCAGGGATCGAATATGGTAACTCAAGAGATGACCACCACATGGACAGCGGATGATCAATCAAGGGAGTCTACACTAAAAATGAGAAGAGGAAACAGATCTAGAATAGAACTGAGACAGCTCACTTGCTAAGTGAAGCTCTTGAAAGGCAGGTGTGCCATTTCCTCAGGTGCCCCAGTCAGCTCCCTCCTTCTTTTAGCCTTGCAGAGAAGTTTATCTCCAGATGTTCAAAAGTAAACTTAGGAACTGTAAACAGGTCATATTGATCTTATTGTTATTTTGTTATTCCCTCGGGCCCTTATTGTTATTTATGTAGCATGTGTATATAATAATCATATATGTATATATTAAACAAGATTGATTATCTTCGTATAACTCTGTAAATAAGTTATTGTTACTTAAATGTACTTGCCAAGCTGCCTCATTAATTAGCAATTACTTGTGTTATTTATGTTTGCAATCCAGCAGGCAATAGAGTGTCACTGGACACAGCAGATATTAAGATTTTTTATGTGAGAAAAATATTTGGTACTTTCCGATTTTGCCCTATGCCATTAATGAAGGCACTTATTTTCAATAGTTGGAGATAATTATACACTTGCAAGGACTAATGTTTAATGACAGTCGAAGTAAAGAAGATCGCACAACAATTTTGTATTCTAACATTTAATTAAAGTAAAAAACAAAACCAAAAACTTAAGCACTAACTAATATATTGACATAAACAATAATTTGGTATTTAATCAAAGAATATATAAAAAAATACTAATTACTAACAAATTGGTAGTATGTAGCGTAATCAGAAGTATTTAATGAAAGTGAAAGTAAAAAAGACGAAAACAATTTTATATTCCAATGTTTAATTAAAGTAAAAAAAAATGAAAGTAATAAAAAAAATAGTTACACTTTGGTAATGGCTTCTAAAATTGTGACAAATAAATCTTTTTGGTGCAATTATCGCCACCATGTATCTTTACATAGTGCTACAGAGCGTTGGCAGACTTTTAAATTACATCGCCATTCCAGAGTTTGGGCAAAGTACAATTTCATATCATGGCCATTGGTGCAGATTTTTGAGAGGGCAGGATACGGTTTCTTTGGAAAAATTCCACTGCTTCATGTTCTGTGGCTGGTAGATCACAAATTCTCATCATTTTGAGCATAAAAAGACAATCAATGCAGCTTTTGATTTTAGTGAGCAAGTAATCACTTATTTGTGAAATGCATTCTGATTTGCCATAGCATATCATTTTGTCGTATTTTTATACAATAAATTTAAAAATTCACAACTCACAACTATTAAACATCACATGATCACCATCTCTTATACTAGCACATAATTGTTATTAAACAAGGCAAAATTCTCCATACAGTAGTGCCACCCTGTGCCAACCAGAGTAATCAATGGATGCCAGAAGGCTTGTGCATAAAATCCCTATCTAGTGCCTACTCATCCAATATCCCCAGACTAGTTTTGGGTTTGTGGCCTTCATCAGTGAGGAGTCTTGGATCTGAGAGCACTGCACCTAGATCTTAAGATCCAATGCAACCCTCCAGCAGCCACCTTTTATCTTTACTTAACTAAAAAACTATGAGAATGAAATTTGAAAACCCAATAATATTTTCAATCTAAGCTCAATAGCTTATATAGTCATATGGGTCTGAACTCAGTTCAGCACTCATATATTTTGGTGTTTTTGGCTCTATATATTATTATGTTTTCCAATTTCATTCTCATATTTTTGTAGTTAAGTAGAAATAAAAGGTGGCTGCTGGAGGGTTGCATTGGATCCTAAGATCTAGGTCCAGTGCTCTCAGATCCAAGACTCCTCACTGATGAAGGCCACAAGCCAGAAACTAGTCTTGGGATATTGGATGAGTAGGCACTAAATAGGGATTTTATGCACAAGCCTTCTGGCATCCAATGATTACTCTAGTTGGCACAGGGTGGCACTACTGTATGGAGTTTTGCCTTGCTTAAGTCACAACTATGTGGTTTATTTACTTTCATTAAACATTAGTCCCTGCAACTGTATAATTAACTCCGGCTATTGGAAATAAGTGCCCTCAAATGGTGGCATGGAGCAAAATTGGAAAGTACCAAATATTTTTATTACCTAATTAAAAGAGATTGGGATTTTTTTTTTTTACTTCTAAAAAAAATAACATTTTACAAATTAATGTATAAATAGGATATTGTATCTCAAGTAGTTAAGAAAAAAAAACAATAACAATAATTTGGGATTTTTTAATCTAAAAAAATGAAGTATGTTTTTATTTACATATAAATATGCGGTGTCTGCAAGTATGACTGGGCGGCCAGCAAATGAATATATACAATAAGACAATATTTTAAGTAATCAGAATAGCGAATAGTTTGTAACAACGCTATCGCTACAGTTCGCTAATGTTCAATTCCCTCGATGTACATTCAGGCTGGCTGCTACAAAGTAGGTTTATGCACACCTTTGTCCCGGTCCAGTTTATCTATACACGAATACATCATAGCATAGCTACTGCGACCAACTATACGCTTCTTACAGCTTCCATCTCTGCAACAGTCCACTTGAAAAACGCTAAAAACTCAACTCTCTATTTAGCTGCTATCCAGACAGTTTCCTTAGGCTACGGTCTCCCAATCTCTGTGGGCCTATTCAGCTATGCCCATGAACTACATTTCCACTGAGCACTGGACATTAACCGAAACACTGACACTAGATCTCTCCTACCGGAATTGAACAGGAGAATCAGCTGGAGATGCACTCGAATGGCCTGACATACTTGTTACATATTCCTTTTATAGCTTTCTGATAACTGTAACAATTAATTACCTTCTCCAATAAGGTAAGGTCTCTTATCTAGAAATATTTGCAATCTGAAAATATTTCTTGGAATTTTATCGATCGCCATTTTGTTAATTTTTTAGTTAAATTTTTCCGTTACCAGTACGTGATCTAAAAACAATCTGGAGTGCACAAACTCATATGCAATTTTTACAAAATATAATTTTTAGTAGAAAAGTGTGATAATCTTTTCGTAAAAAGATCAATTGGTCATGATCTATTGCTCTCATTTCTAAGATGGTTCTGTGATTGGATGGAATATTATAAAGGTTGTTTTTTTAAAAAAAGACAGTAGACAAGTCATTATCAGTTCAGATATGACAAGATGAAGAGTAAGAAGCTAAGCCTGGTAATTTGAACTTAAAAGAACCACGTGCTAAGCTTTAATTGAAAGCTATGCATTATCAACCCAGCTAAGTAAACAATTTCATAAAAAGAATGTAGGAAAAGGAAAATACCCTTCAGAAAAACTTTCAACAAGCCTTACGTAATAATTTATCCAAAACCATGACAGTTTTGCTACCGTTAATCTGACATTGGAATTATTATACTAGAAATTTGGAGCTACAAGAAGGAAAGATAATGAAAAAACTGAAATTAAAATACTTATTAAAGTGAAACCTGTATTAATTTGAAATTACAATTAGTAGACTGAAAACTGGAGCTACAAAAAAAGAAAAAGTTAAATGACAGAATTGATAATGAAAAGGATTATTAAATTGAAAATGTAAATTTATATGGAATGAAATAATTATTAAGCTGAAAATTAGAGCTAGAAAAGAAAAGAAGAAAAACTAAATGGATAAAATAACTATTTGAGAAAATGACAAAAAAACTGGAACCAAGAGACATAACTGTTAACTTCAAAAGTTATAGAAAGAAACTTTCAATCAGCTAACTAAAAACAAAAAAACTTAAAAAAAATCCATGGTAATAAGGTATGGTAAGGTACACATTTATATTTATAAATATTTTTTCAACAGAAAATAATAATTGAAAATAATGAATCATTTTTTTTTGTTTGATTGAAAAAGAGTGTGTGCGTGTGTATGTTTCAAAATGGTGTCAGATCTTATTTTTTTAGAAAAAATGAGAAGATTTAAAATAATGTTATTTTTGTCTTTGTTGTAAAATGTTTCTTTAGGGTTTGATTATTGTAAGGGAATAACTTTTTAGATTAAATTGGTCATTATTTAAAACAATCATATGGGAATAATAATTACATGGGTTATATAAAATCATATGCATTGTATCAAAGTGTATGTAAAACTTAACAGTTTATCATATTATCATTTTTTTATTCTTTAAACCACTAAACATCACGTGATCACCATTTCTTATGCTAGCACATATCTGTTATTAAAACAGGCAAAATTCTCCATACAATAATGCCACTCAGTGCCAACCAGAGTAATCAATGAATGCCAAAAAGGCTTGTGCATAAAATCCCTATCTAATGCCTACTCATCCAATATCCCCAGACTAATGGCTTGGACCTTTATCAGCGAGGAGCTTTGGATCTGAGAGCACTGTACCTAGATCTTAGGATCTAATGCAACCCTCCAGCAGCCACCTTTTAACTCTACCTAACTACAAAACAATGAGAATAAAATTGAAAACACAATAATATTTTCAATCTAAGCTCAATAGCTTATATAATCATATTGGTCTGGACTCAGTTCAGTACCCATACATTTTGGTGTCTTTGGCTCTTTAACAACCATAGCCACCACTATCCTATTAGCCAGGATTGGTGTTAAACCACTAAACATCACATGATCACTGTTTCTTATGGCAGCTCATATCTGTTATTAAAACAGGCAAAACTCTCCATACAGTAGCGCCACTCAGTGCCAACCAGAGTAATCAATGGATGCCAGAAACTAGTCTGGGGATATTGGATGAGTAGGCATTAGATAGGGACTTTATGCACAAGCCTTCTAGCATCCTTTGATTACCATGGTTGAAACTGAGTGGCGCTACTGTATGGAGAATTTTGCCTGCTTTTTATTCATTTACTGTCTAACCTTCTTATATAATTGTTTAAAAAATAATACTTTCTGGAATTATTTTTTTGATATCTTTATTCTTTTAGCTACCTGCATTGTAAATTACCAGTGTGTGTGACTGACTTTATTATGAATTTGTGTTTAAAGGGATTTGAAGTTATCTCGGCAATTTTATTCAGTATTAAAATAGATTAAGCTTATACATTTGTATTTTCTCTTGTTCACAATCACAGTCTCTAGAAGCTGCAATCCCAAGTTAATTGAAGCGCAATGGTGTTCATAATATATAGCTGTGGTTGTATGTAGTGCAGAGACAAAAACCACTCCATTCTATTTTATAAATGGCCAGTTTACTGCTGGTGCCATATGGTCAGAACAATGATAAAGACCAGTACGATATCAAGATTCCTGCTTTACAATATTTATTTCTGTAGATATTTTGGCACTTAAACATGTGCGTGTGGAGTTTAAATGTTGATGATTGTTTTATATTATGCTCTAAGTTTGGCATTGGCTAGAAGATAATTAGCCTAGGTTTTACAGAATACCTCTTTTAATTCCAGTTACAAACTTGTTCATTGGTTTTCTTAAGGATTGGTGCTGGTTATGCTATATTGTGTTGTGCTTGCAACTTATGTATTGTTTATTATTTGCTTCCAATGCTGACTTTTGACTTATGCTCTTATTAATTTTAATTACTTTGGGTGTTTCTTTTTATCTTTCCATTATATCTACCTCCATGCTCAAACTATTACAATATGATTAATTACCAATTTCACCATTTCCTTTATTTTGCTGTAATATCTTATATAGATGCAATTTATCCACTCTGCTTTGAACATTTTTTAGCAAAAAAACCTACTATTGTACGTATATGCATACATAATTATGTTTCAACTGTCTTGCAGTCTTCTTCAGAGCCACTTTTACATTAATTTTTTTTAAAAATTAAAGTGGCTCTGAAGAAGGCTGCAGGACAGTTGAAATGTAATTTTGTATGTATTGTAACATGATAAAAATGATGATACTGGGAAATGATCAATATAATCTGAATAAAACATAACTGCATCATTGGTCATCATTTTGTAATGGAATATTGATTATAATATGATATGAGAATATAAAAACTTTACTATGTTTCAGAATTGAGACATCATTCATACCAATATAAATCTAACTTAAATACAGAGTGCCATTTTATAACAGCCTTAAAGTTGATTTGGCATTTCATAACAATCACCATCTGTAGATAACCATCATTGTCCAGAATTTGCTAGCTATTTTATAACAATAATAATGAATCTTCTACCTCATTATATCTCTACATTTGTCCAACCAGCATTAGTCACAAAATAAAAAAAAAATGCCCTAATGATTTTTAGACAACCACTTATTAGTGACACTATATATAAAAATAAAAGGTCATGAAGAAATATCCTTAAGATTTTTATTATTTATAACGGAGCAAAACATGCATCAACAAATAGTAACTCTGTTAGAATCTGTGTAAAATTATCTAGCTCAGTCATTGGTCATGCTAGGCAATAACAATATTTCCAATACATAAATATTTAGATTGTCCACTACACGATAATTTATTCAGATAGTACTTAAAACAAAAACAAGCAAACAAGATCATCACTTCAAATATCACCAAATCTTTTCATGATCCCAAAAGGTACTATGATAAACAGTAACATCATATGCCATTATCCAAAACAATGATGTATGCCTAAGACATCTATTTAATTTATAATTGAATTAAATCAAATTCGAATCAACAAGTAACTAAGTTCTGATATACTTTTACTAATCTAATATTATTTACAGTAATGTAAATTTATGTTAATATTTAATGATATTCTATTTAAATCAACTAGTTTCTAAATAATTATAATAACATTTTGAGAATGTTTTATAAACATACACAATATTTATAATGTTTAAATAGTAATAATCAGCCATTAAGCTAATGCATATGTGCTTTGTGGATTTTTTTTAACTATAAATGAATACTCTCACTTTCCAAACACCAGATAAAATCTTTGTGAAAAGATAGAATGAATCCATCTATCCTTTCAACCCAAATATTTAAGTATGGGCAAATCTTAAGCATTTGGAAATGAGAGTATGAAGATATTAAACAATCACTTTAAATTACTTTTACTATGCCTGAATGAATGATGCTTGCGAAATTTACTGGAATTTACAATACGTCATTCTTAGTTGAAATTAAACATATGTAAATAAGACATTTATTTGATATAGTGCAATGTTTTTAAACTGTAAATAGTAATAATCAGCCATGAAGCTAATGCACATGTGCTTTGTGGATTTTTTTAAACTACAAATGAATATTCTCACTTTCACACAAGATAAAGTCTTTGTGAAAAGATAGAATGAATCCATCTATCCTTTCAACCCAAACATTTAAGTATGGGCAAATCTTAAGCATTTGGAAATGAGAACATGAAGATAGTAAAGATAATTTAAAGTGATTGTTTAATAACTTCACGCTGTCATTTCCAAATGCTTAAGATTTGCCCATATTTAAACATTTGGGGTTGAAAGGATAGATGGATTCATTCTATTTTTTCACAAAGACTTTATCTTGTGTTTGGAAAGTGAGAATATTTATTTATAGTTTAAAAACATCCACAAAGCACATGTGAATTAGCTTAATGGCTGATTGTTGCTATTTACAGTTTAAAAACATTGTACTATATAAAATAAATCTTATTTACATATGTTTAATTTCAACTAAGAATAACGTATCATTAAGAATAACGTTTCATAAATTCTAGTAAATTTCGCAAGCATCATTCATTCAGGCATAGCAAAAGTATTTTAAAGTGATTGTTTAATATCTTCATGCTCTCATTTCCAAATGCTTAAGATTTGTCCATACTTAAACGTTTGGGTTGAAAGGATAGATGGATTCATTCTATTTTTTCACAAAGACTTTATCTTGTGTTTGGAAAGTGAGAATATTTATTTATAGTTTAAAAACATCCACAAAGCACATGTGAATTAGCTTAATGGCTGATTGTTGCTATTTACAGTTTAAAAACATTGTACTATATAAAATAAATCTTATTTACATATGTTTAATTTCAACTAAGAATAACGTATCATTAAGAATAACGTTTCATAAATTCTAGTAAATTTCGCAAGCATCATTCATTCAGGCATAGCAAAAGTATTTTAAAGTGATTGTTTAATATCTTCATGCTCTCATTTCCAAATGCTTAAGATTTGTCCATACTTAAACGTTTGGGTTGAAAGGATAGATGGATTCATCCTATCTTTTCACAAAGACTTTATCTTGTGTTTGGAAAGTGAGAATATTCATTTATAGTTTAAAAAATCCACAAAGCACATGTGCATTAGCTTAATGAGACTGATTATTACTATTTACAGTTTAAAAACATTGCGCTATATAAAATAAATGTCTTATTTATAATGTTTAAATAAAATAAACCCTTACTCAGTTTTATATCTAATTGAATAAAACATCAAACATAATATTAATATTTTGTTCACCCTTTACAATATATTGATATACAGTTATTGCTTAAGTTATGTATTGAAATAAAGCACTATTGGTAAACACATTATCAATAAATCTATTAGATAATCCCACATTTTACCATACCCAATCACATCATTATTTAGAGCTACCGTAGGTTTCTATTGGATGTTTACCGAATTACAATCACTAATATTGCTCATCTGCCTAAATCACCAATCAATCGATTATAAAAATGGATTTTATAACAATTAAATTCCATACGATGATAATTGGCAATTATCCAAGCCAAAGATAGATATTAAGTTATAGTAGTTCATAAAATTTATGAACGCCACTTCAAAGAAGTTTAAAAGTAATTAAGACAAATCATTCGGACTAATGACAGAACAAAATCTACTAGGATTTTTGTAACTGGACAAGATAAGCAAATTAATAATTAACCCTGAACTAACGAAATCATTTCTACCAGTAATATTGACTTAGATAAGTAAACAAATATTTAAATGTAGTAACAAATATAAAATTTATATCTAATCAGACTTGATAATAATGTATAAGAAAATATACATATATCTAACTCTATTTCACTTACCAAAATGGGTTTGATCTTGGATCACATTTTACATACCAAAAATTACCTTGCACATTTGAAAAAAATAATTAGACAGATTCACTGGATTTTAATCAACTCTAAAGTTATTGGTTAATAATTAAAATTTTATAATAGTAATAAAATATGAATTTTTTTCTACAGAACAGGTTTTTTCATACCTACACTTATATATGTAATATATAAGGGGTTTGAACTTAGACTTTCACATGACCTTCAACCATCCATGCTATCTCATACCACTGATATACTCGATCACATACATGTCAAAAAAATAAATCACCAATATACATATTTCATGCTAAACCAGCACTCATCAGTTGTCCAGATTATCATCTCCACACACATATACAATCAAAGCTCAGCTTATATTAAGATAGCCAATCTTCATACTTTAATGAACAGGCTTCAGTCCATTCCACCCCACAACTCTTCAGCTGTCCATTTCATTGAAAATCTGATGATGGAATGCTCAAATCCCACATTAGTGCCAACCTTTTCATCCTACCCATGTTGACTACAAGTCATTCTGACCCCTCATGTATAGGACATAGTCCATTTACATATGTATACGAGAGATGGGCAGACCTTAAAGCACTGTATATTGAAATATGCACCCCCCCTACAGAATAGGCTTTTTCATATCTGCACTTATATATGTAATATATAGGAGTTTGAACTCAGACTTTCACATGCCCCTCAACAATCCATGTTATCTCATACTTCTGATACACTTGATCACCCACATGTCGAAAAGATAAATAATCACCAATATATGTATTTCATGCTAAACCAGCACTCATCAGTTGGTCCAGATTATAAAAGTACAAGAACAAATGATATCTGCACTAAACTAAAATCGTAGCCAGTTGAAAAGTACAATATTATGTTTCTTTAATATATAAATAATTGATGGTCTATTACTGCATCAGAATCAATAATGAATAAGAATAAAATATGTATATATGAAACTCAAAATTGTGCTGCATTGCAGTAATACTATATATAAAACTGAAAGAGAGATTTTAAATATCTTCCTGAGACTTTAAGTAGAATATACAACGATAAAAAAATGTGACCAAATAAAAAGTGATCTCTAGTTATTCATTAATGTAATTTTTAAATAATTGAACTAACTTAAAACCCAATGTATTTAAAGCCTTCTCTATCCGAATATCCCTGAGTTAAATCTTAAACATAAAAAAAATTTAAATATTTGAAAACATCGGGTCATATTAACCTATATCATCAGATAAGAGTTTAAATAAGAAGAACAAAAATGAATTTCTCCGACATTTTTATCATGTGAATCCTATAATAACCCATATATATATATATATCATTTAAATCTATATTTTAAAATAAAATATGAACAAAATGCAAACACTTTTTTTCTTTTTTTTTAAAAAAAATAAATAAATATATATATATATATACAGAGATATCATACCATCTAAGTGAAAATCTGTCCATTTTCACCCACTGGTCCATCGATCTTCTGGTTCCTCATTTCTGATCCTAATGCATAGAGATGATTTTCCTTTAAGTAGAGAAGACAAGCATGAATGGCAACTATCGCAGATTTGAATTCAATTACTTTCACTGATATTTTCTTTTAAGCATATAAATGTACCCAAGCTTTTAAAACAACTGATACTTAGTCAATGCAAAATCACACATCACTGGCTTTATTTTCCTTTTTTATTGGTAATAATGTATAAAGAGAATTTTTTTCATTGACAAAATTCAGTTATATCCAAGCGAATAATAAATAGGTTTTTCTGTCTAAATTAAGAAAGTGAAATTTAAATTGCTTAATATCATACATAAGTTGAGTTAATCGATCTTGAAATTCTTTGATCTGAAATATGATATTCATATACACATCATTTGGGTTTGTATTCATCATGAATGAATAGATGAAACCCTAGATTTTAACAATGGAATATTTTTTTTATAGTTGACTTGCAATACAATACATTTTGATGGTTTTTTTTTACATTTTGCTGTATTCCCTGGAATTTCATCAACATGCTGTTCCTATTGAATGGGCAGATGGTTGGGTTTATCCTTCCATGATTTGAGAAATTAATAACTTAAAAAATATAAAATTTTAACACATTTTTAAAGATGAATATAAATGTGTCCATTCTAGGCAACGATAAAATTACAAGAACTCAAATTGCAGCATTTCGGTCATATTTGTAACATACTTTTGCTGACATTAGTGTTGTCAGGACAACTTCTGAATATCACTCAATGATCACTTGATCCAGTCTAATAAAATTTGCCTCCAAGTAATAAGTAAAATGAAGATTTTAAAATAATTGGATACAGTGAAAATAAAATCCTGTTTTACAATTTTGATATTATTTTTCATTTTTAACCAAAAATAAAAAATTCATATTACATTCCCAATACATTTTAATAAATATATATATATATAACATACATTTTTAATAATATTTTCAATAAACTGATTTATAAACAAACATATATGAAACATAAAACATTTAATTTTATAATAGATCAATTGCTATGGGGAATGCAGTAACAGAAATTGAAATGTGTGATAATTATTAATAATATTGATTTTATTTAAGTGATCTTTTTATGATTCATTTAATTATTTTCTAGAATCTATTTATTTATTCACTTGTTTATATTTTTTTCTGAAATTGATCACAACACATTTATGAATTGATGCTAACATTAATAATAAATATTATTTTAAAATATTAGGTTGCCATGGTTATCTAGTTAACATTGATATTTTAACACCTCCATTACTTATAGATCAAATGAAATAAAAATTCAACAAGATCAACAAACTTATTTTTTTTTAAATACTGTGACATACAGCACTAATTGGCACTACACTATATATGTACAATAAAAGATTTTTTGCTAAAAAGTGCTCAAAGTAGAGTGGGAAAATTGCAGTATGATTAATTATGTTCTAACTATGTTATATTGGATATATAATAAATATGCATTTTAAATTTTTATAGATGCAATGATTAGTAAAAGATAGTAATAACAGAATATAAAATAATGTATTTTTAAATACATTTATTTAAATATAAGAATTCTTTATGTTTATTCTAATCTTGTAACTGATTTTTAGCCTACTTTTATCAAATGGATTTTCTCCAAATTTTATACATGTTCTGTTTCCATGACAACGAAATATAACAATGCAATTTTTCAGGATTTACCAGCTTATCAGTGTTGGCAGGTCACATTTAAAACTGCATTTAAATTGATTTGATACTATTTTAATCATGCAAACTAGATGCTGTTATATTTTTTAAGAAATGCTTTTATTTAATTTGAAGAAGTTTTAAAGGTACTTTTGGTTAAATTAAATATAAAAAAAAAAAAGACAGAGAGGATAAAATCTTAATTTATCTTTGGATTGCTTATGTAAAATTACTTTTTTAAAATACTGCCTTAACAAAACAAAAATCTTATAACCAGTTTTTAATCTACTTCTATCAACAGACTTTCTTCAGATTTTTTCTAGGTGCTCAGTATAGAAAGTAATGCAAGATTTCATGGTTAGAATGAGATTTTTTCAGATTTTATACACTTGTTCAGTTTCAATAATAATGTAATATAACAAAGTAATATTTCATGATTGGGGAGCCTAACAGTGCCGAAAAGCCATATTTCAACTTGCTTTCAAATCCGTTTAGTAAGTTGTTATTCTTTCACAATAGATGCTGCTATACTTAATTTGAAGAAATTTTAGAGGTGACTACAGGTAATTAAAAGAAAAAAGAGATAAAGGATAAAATCTTAATTTCCTTTTCTATTGTTAATGTAAACTTTAATTTTTTAAGCAATTGCCTTCATAAAAGCAAAAATCTTGTCAAGCGTTGTTAGCTAAGAGGTCATCGCACCCGCCTTGCAAGCAAGTAGTTGGTTGCAGGATGAGTGTGGGTTCGCATCCCGGCCGATGCTATGACATATGGGGGGGGGGAGTAAAAATCTTGTAAATGATTTTTTTAAATGCCTTTTATATATTAGATATATTAGTAAGAAAATCAAGTCATACATCACATGACTTAACTTATTAAGCTTGTACTACAAATGTAATACAATGAATGTGCTAATAGCTCTAAACAAGCTTCTCTGATAAATGTTGGAAGAGAAGGCATTTACAAAAAAGCTTGTTTAAAGCTCTTAGCACGTTCATTATATTATATTAGATATATTTTACTTAACTTTTTCTTTTAGTTTGTTTACTTTCAATCACATTTTGTAATTGATTTTTAATATGCTTCTTTCAAATGGATCTTTTTCAAATTGTGTAAACAAATATTTTTAAAGCAAAATATCCAAACCCTAAAAAAATAAAAAAATAATATATGCATAAAATGTTTTTAAATTGGTTTGCTTAAATGTTTTGAAGGTTAGCTAAGTAAAGATTTATTCTATATGTTCATTTTGATAACTGTAGATGGGTGCACTTTCAGCTGTTGAAGAAATGCTTTTATTTAATTTGAGGACAATTTTGTTTGTTATATGAAATCTTACATAAAAGCATGGAACATCTGTAAATTAATTAATTCAAGCAATACAGTTTGTGATCAAATATGATTTAACAAACCCTCTGGTATTGTTTGAATTAATTAATTTATGGATTGTTCCATGCTTTTATTTTAATGTTACATATAACAATCAAAATTCATATTATTTACAACTTTCTTAAATATTTTAACAATACTATTTTTATATCAAAACTTTATTCTAAGTTTCGATTGTCTTGCAGTCATCATCATCAGAAGCTAATCAAAATCATGATTCAATAAAAAAATTATCATGAAAAAAACTGTCAGTTTAAAAAGGTTTAAATTACCTTTGTAATTAATATATATTTATATGCAAATTGATGTTAGATCTAATGAAGTATGAAACAAAATTATATATTATAGTTAATTTATGGTCCAGTTATCTCAAAAATATCATAAAATTAATTAAAAAATAAAAAAAAATATTAACCCTTACAGAAACCCAATTCATGGTAATGGCAGGCTATATGCTATCAATACGCCACAAGGCCGTTCTATTGCTAAATATATATCTAATTTAAAACCATTGGAGAATATTCTTATGATTCATGGCTTCACTACCATACACAGTTTGAATCAATTTAAACATTTCAGTAACAATTTTGACCAATTTAAAGCAAAAATTTCAATTGTGATTAAGATACAAAACACAGTGTCACATTTTATGCCATAACTCATGATATAGACATGATAGGACTTTAGAATTTTTGTGGGGAATGGCTAAACTATGGTGTTACTAAGCATATGTTATTGATTTTACAGATTGAATTTCAGGCACCATGAGGAGAAAATCAGTAACTAGTCACCATTTGATTGGGATCATCATCATCGTTGTCAACCATAATCAATCCACTTCTGGATGAAGGTCTCTCCAAGTTCAATCCATCTTCTCTAATTTCTAGCCTCCCTTCTCTACATCACCCCTGCACATTTTATTATTTCAACCATCCATCTCACATTTGATCTCTTTCTGGATCTTTTATAATCTCTTGGAATCCAATTTAAGGTTTCAATTGTACATTTATTATCATCTGTTCTAGAAATATGTCCAGCCAAACTCTAGTTTAGTCTTTTAATTCTTTCAACTATATCAGTAACACCTGTTTGTTCTCTTATGCATATATTGTGTTTTTGATCTCTTCTTGTTACTCTTAACATGCATCTCTCCATACTTTTTTGAATCGTCTGAAGTCTTTGTATTGCTCTTCTATTAAGTGTCCAAGTCTCAGATCCATAAGTAAGAACTGGTAAAACCCATTTATTAGAAACCTTCCTTTTCAAACACATAGGCATATTTCCTTTTAGTATTAAGTTATATCTACCAAAAGCACTCCAACCAAGTTTAATTCTATGATTAATTTCATCCATTATGTTTCTGTCTGTAGTAATAATCTGACCAAACTATTTGTAGTTGTCAACTTCTTCTAACTCATCATAATCAATCTTTATTTTCATCTTTTGAAAAAATCATTGGGTTATAGTATTATAAGTATGTTTATGTGTGTAATAATAAAGCTTTAAAATTGAACCAAATAAAATTGTTTTCTTTGTTCTTTTTATACTTGAGCATCCATACGAAGTAAATTATGGAAAGAGAGAGCTGAAACCATAATCTCATTTGAACTCCAGAGTTCACTATTTGCTACTACATTAAAACCCAGGACAAAACAGTGATTTCTCAACTTTACTCTATATTTATCAGAATGTTTACTAAAGCAATAAACCTTTAAGCATGTGCACTTGAAAATGCGAAGGTAGGGACCTCTACAGGTCTTAACCAGAAGCTTACGCATTGGAAGAAAAGAGGGGAATCCTTCTTTATTTCAACCTACTTTCTATATGCTATTCAATACTTCACTGATTAAGTCACCTATTTATATAGAAAGTAGGTTGAAGTAAAGAAGGGTTCCCCTCTTTTCTTCTAACGCATAAGCTTGTGATTAAGACATGTAGAGGTCCCTACCTTCACATTTTCAAGCGCACATGCTTAAAGGTTTATTGCTTTAGTAAATATTACTTACGTAATCAATGTGCGTTAAATAAATTTATAATCACAACTTTAAATTTATCAGAATGATAAATAAATATTTTAAACAGGAGAAATCATTTCTGCTTCGAAGATTTATTATTACATGAGGGTAGCAGAAAAAAAAGGTTTATTTTATATTTATGTATATATTATAACATTATTTGTGATTGGGGTCAACTGTCTAGGTCTTACAATTTGGTTTTCAAACATATAATGATTCTAGGTGGATTGGATGATGATGATGATCAAGGTCTCATCATCAAGACTCATGTAGCTGTCAAATATGTGACAGAATAATAGGAATATTACTTATATAAAAAAAAAGCAATTTTAAAAATGAAACTAGTTATATATATATTATTAAAACTAATCAACACTTAGACAATCCCAATATCAATACAATCAACAGTTTCAAACTGTTGTCAATGCAATCTCCTTTTAACAATATATATAATCTGAAAAGTGTAGTTATTCCAAAAAGTGCATGAACAATGAGAAAGATGGTCTGACCTTCTGTGTTGATGGGTGGTTATGATATTGCAGAGTTGAGAAGAATAATGTACTGATTAAAAACAACAACAACAAAAAAAACCAACAACTTAATTTATATATATATAGGACAATAATCAGTACCCATAAAGCATCATGATCCAGTTTAAAAACTGATCAAAACCATCAATAGGCAAACCCTCCCTCATACTTTAATCTTCATTTATTTTCTGAGTGCCTTGCTCAGTTTTCAAAATGAATCACACACATACATAGTGCATGAATAAACAATAAATTTCCCGGGAACAAAGAAA
The DNA here is from genome assembly GCA_028023455.1 of Epiperipatus broadwayi. Classification (NCBI taxonomy): domain Eukaryota; kingdom Metazoa; phylum Onychophora; class Udeonychophora; order Euonychophora; family Peripatidae; genus Epiperipatus; species Epiperipatus broadwayi. The sequence continues at coordinate 9,594,787 of JAQFVV010006208.1, read as the reverse complement.
TGGTACAAACAAAATATAATTGCGACTGTAATTTATAAATCATAATAAATATGGAATTAATTATAATATAGATATGGGCATGATAAATCCAAACTCACACTAATATATGTATATAAGAAATCAAATGGTATGCCTTCATACAAATTTTATTTCTTTCGAATCTTATTTTTTAAAAAGATAATATTCTAAATCTAATTTACATTATACGGCTTCTAATATATATTGTAATATTAAATTCCTTCTTTAAAATGACTCGGATTTCTCAAATCAAAGCTATTTACAGTTTATTGTTTAAATTACCTTCTGGTAAAAGACTACTTCATTTTCAGCATGCAATCTTATAAATTTATTGCGTTAAATATTATATAGTAAATTATGAACTGCCACCTAATATAGAAACGTTATGAGTTTCATGTCAAATAAATTTGTCAAGTGTTGTTAGCCGAGAGGTCATCGCATCCGCCTTGCAAGAAAGTAGTCGGTTGCAGACGGTTGTGGGTTCGCCTCCTGGCCGATGCTATGACATATAAACATGTCTGTATGCTAAATTGATATACAGGAAATGAATCACTATGATGAGAATTACTAGGTTTTATTAAACACTAGATGCCCATATGTCCCGTTTTTCCCAGATTTGTCCCGATTTTAGCTCTCTTGTCCCGATATCTCGATATATTGCTTCGGGACAATTAATTGTCCCGGTTTTCTTAACCACTTATTTTTACTTTTATTTTTAATTTTTAATTTAATTTTTTATATATTAATATTTATTCATTTAATATTTTATAATTATTTTTTGATGAGTTAATAAGTAATTTTTCCCAAATGGAAGTGGCTCTCCATTAATTTGGTAGGTTATCAATTTGTTATATTTTTATTTATAACTATCAAACTCACTCCACTCACAACTTTGATATCATCCACTTCAGATAAAAATAATAATGATTATTACTAATCATTTGCTAAACTAGAGATTATCTCTAGCACAGATGTAAACTTTAAAACTCAGTTAAAAATTAATATATCTGATTTTTTTTTAATTTTAAACATACACACACATGGAGTTATTCACCTTTCTCTTTCTGTGATTCCAATTTTTGATTTTGTTTTAATTAAAATAAAATAAAAAAGGCATATGAATTTATTGCTCTGGAGTTTATAAAAAGTTTGACCGCTAGGGGATCAGAATCAATTACGCCAAACAGCTCTGGGTTCATTTTAATAGATAATATACGTACATAAAGAATTCTCTTTTGCTTTTGTTTATATTACAAAATAAGTATATTGTTGGTAATGTAAATGCGATTATACATTTTGTGACTTATTAAATTTCATGCTGAAATATTCAATAATCTGCAATAAATGTTTTTGGTCGTGTATCCCAGACAGGCCCTGTAAAAATATAGAAACCCTAACATCTATTTTAGATGGGATTCAATTAACTTTCTTAATGAAGAGGCATTCTACTGCTCTTTTAATTACTATCTTATTAACTGTATATATAGCATCCCAGAAGGTGAGAATTGAAAATTTATTATATAATATTTAATGCAATAAAATTGATTTTTGGATGATGATTTAGTTCTTTCATAATTTATTTTAAAATGAGCACTATATGGTTATACATCAAAAATATAATGGTGTCAGTTTTAGATAGGAGTTTAATAGATGCATGTTGAATGGAATTTTGTCCTCATATTTATGATTGTAGTAATTTATTTCTACATACCAACAATTTATTTCCCATGTAGCAATAGCAGCATAGGAAATAAAACTTCAGAATTTATAATGTTTTATGAATAAAACCTATGGAACATAAATTTATCTTCAAAATTGAATAGTGGAGGTAATCTTAAAAGGAATACTATATTAAAAAGCAAGTTAGAAAGGCATTATATAAAAGAAACGTTATTAATGTTTTGGTGGTATCAAAGCATGAACGACAAGTTAGTTGGTTTTGATGTAAGAAACCTTGAGTATTGTATGGTTAGTTATAATAAATTTCAGGTTATATTATTGATGAGATTATTGAAAATGCTAAAGATATAAAGGTTTATTTTCAAATTTATAATAAAGTTTTAGCAACTGCAATCGACAAATTTTATGAAGGATGAAAATAATACAGATGAATAAATGTCCTTTATGATGCATTATTAATGGTTATTGAATAAGCCAATTTTTTTTTGTTAATCAAGATGCTTTGATGTTTATTCATTGGCGGCATATAATAAACTGATGGAAATATATTAAGAAGATGAAATAAAGGAGTAAATATGTTTTGTCTTGTGTTAGTGCACATACTAATGAAGTATTTAGGATTCACTATGATTGAATTATTAAATAGTATATGAAGATGAGGAAGAAGAAAAGAATGAATGCCTGTGTATATTTAGGTGATGATGGTTTATTGTATATATTTAAATGTAATACTAAATCACTATTGTTAGTTTTTTTTTAAAAAAGAGAAAGAATAAAAAGGAAAAAAGCATTTTCTTTTTTGACAGAAGGGAGATGTTGTCCCTACTGAAGTTTGAGATGAGTTTCAACATATGGTAAAATGACAGGTATAATTTTTTTTCTGGTTTGATTTTGATGGTGAATACTTAACCTATAAAGCATTAAACTGTGTTGCAATGATGATGATAGTATTGATATAAAAAATTGCTTATTATTAATTGTAGTGTATAAGATTGTGAATTGACTTTATTCATTTTAAAATGGATATGTGATAATGGAGCACATAGTTTGGATAAAATTATGGTTCTTTTGTTGTTATTATATGTATTTTTGTTACTACATTCACAATAGTAAAGTACAAATAATACATCTAAATGTTTAATGTCTAGTATATTTGTTGTTTATTTGCATAATAATATATTTGAAAGATATATGTAAAAAGTTTACTTTCATTATAGTATGAAAAAAATGTAGTCTTAATTATTTAAATTATGTTTGACTGAAAGGATCTTATTTGTATCTTACAAATGTAAATGTTTGTTATATATAATAATTGTAAAATATTTTTTTATTTGTCATTATTTTAGGTAATAAAATTTTTATTTAAATGAAGCTGGTTGGAAATAGTTAAAGAGTGAATAAAATGCATTGCCATGGTTACTCTGGCATCAATAAAAAAGTTTATAAATAAAAGGGAATAGAAAAAACTCACTATTTCTACTTTGGCTTCAATAGAACTGAATCTAAGTTCCTTCTTATGATTTTTCAAAATTTATTTTTAAAAGTATGTGATTGTGCAATGGATAGAATGATTGACTGAAAGCAATAATGCTCATCCACTGACCATATAAGGTCATTGAATTTGTGAGAAATGATTTATTGAAATATGAAAATTAATTCTTAGCATTTCAAAACCACTGGAATGCTTCTTTGTTTTAAAGTGGATATTACCTACTTCCCAATGAAGAGGTCTAAATGTTAACAGAAAAATGTACACAAAGATTATGCTCACCTGCTAATATAATTTTATAAGCTTGGTGTATTATTTACATATGCAATAAAAATTGGTTCAATTTCCATAGCATAATAATGGATAAAATTAACATCAGTTTACTTGCAGTGTTTTATTAATTGATTACTTGTTAAATGAAAGGATATCTACATTGCATCATCATGTATATAAATTAGTCTTTTCCCACATAACTCTTATATAAACACTATATCATGTGGTTGTTCGAAGGTATTCATTTATTAACAACATTCTCACAGCGTCTGCGCAATTTAGCTTAACAGGCTGTCATTCTATCACATAACTTTATATAAATCAAATATCTTCTGAATGAAAAGATAATTTGGACATTTGGAAATTATTGGAATTAACAAAAAGTACTTTGAACCTTATAGCTTTTTTATAATAGTACTTTCTCTGGAATAACAAAATATTGGATAGTGATTAAAAAAAGTAAACACTAGAACAATGGTACTATTCTTGAAATGCCTTATTTAAGGACTATTACTCATATTATTTGCTTATATTTAACATTATTATTGTTATATTTTTTCCTCTTCATTTAAAATGTGCAGTAATTATTGATAGAAATATTAGTAGAATTTTAGGTTAAATAGCGATCTATTTAATTACCTAAATGTAAGAGAGTTATGTCTTCCAGAGTTTGAATTTATATCTTGCAACATAGTAATTATTATTTTAATTTAAAATATTTATTTTTTTAATTTATTGATTATATACTTCAGGTATGTCACTTATATTAGGAGTTCAAAAAGATTATATCATAGTAAGTATTTATTCTATATTGTTCTCTTAAATTTATACGTCATACTTCCAAATCAAAATGCTTCAGATTCACCTATATAAGTGAAAATTTAGGTTAAAGATAAGATGGTCACTCTTATCTTTATAAAAGTCACCATCTTGTGTCCTAGTTTGGAAGGTCTCTCTCTATCAGCAAAATATGCTTGATTATTACGAATTTCAAAGCACATTGAATACAGGTTAAAGCCTGTTTAAAGTATTTACATATGCTATCTGGGTGCTCAATAAATTAATTATTACTCTTCAATAGTTTATAGAATTTCCAGCATTAAGATCGTAACATTAACTCACTGTAAATCACAAGATTTCATGTAAGTTAATATGTAAAGGAAATAGTAGACTTAAACAGTGGAGAAAACAACAACTTCGTACTTCCAAATCAAGATGCTTCAGATTCGTGTAAATAAATGGACATTTAGGTTAAAAATAAGACAGCCTCTCTTATCTTTATAAAAGTCACTATCTTGTGTCATGGTTTGGAAAATCCCTCTGTTGGCAAAATATGCTCGATTATTATGAATTTTAAAGTGCATTGAATACAAGTTAAAGCCTGTTTAAAGTATTAACAAATAAGTAGATTTGTTTTTATATATATTTATATGAAGTATAGAAAGAAGATATATCTTGAACTCTCTTATATTTTTGAAAGTATAAACATTTTACATTTTTTGTGTTTGTATTTGGTATCTAATCAATGGAGATTGAGGTGCAATCATCTATTTTAATATTCAGTTTATGTCAATTAAAATCTATTACATAAAATATAATCAGATCATATGCATATAATTTAAATGTTTATTTGCCATACATATGTTTTTGGTTATAATTTTGAAGTAATTTAAAACAAATAAACTTGCTTGGTTGTCATTCAATTTTACAGTGCAAATTTATTGATTAATTGTGTTCAGATGAGATGATATTCACTAATTCATTATACTACATAATTCATTAAAAGCAGTTATAAAAATAATTTAAAAATCAAAAATATAGGATGGGTAAAAAGTGTAATTATGTGTCATTTTCTTTGTATTGAATTTAATGCTTATTATCAGACTAGGTATAGATTTTATATGGAAATAAATTAAATGATTTGACATTGTTAAATATATAATAAATAATTGGAAGCTTATTGTAATTATTTTGTTAGTAACAAGTAATAGATATGCTAAATAGAAATTATATATGAATTGATTTCATGTTTGATAAAAGTGCAAATATGATAATTATGAAAGATAAGTAAAGCTAGTTGCAATGAAATATTTACCTATTTTATTTTAGGTCAATATTGATTAAAATAAATATTACATTAAGTTTGTATACAGCCATAAAGATCATAATCTTATTCAGTTATAAAACTGGTAATAGTAATATATTTTATTCTGTTACAAATTAGAGTAATTAGCATTAATTATATTTAAAGTTCATTAGTGTGAATCATAAATTTAGTTTAAATATTAAATGTTATTAACATTTGACTATAATAAATCTAGCAATCTTTCTTATGCTTTGATGGTTATAATCTAAAGTTTAAATAACTTAGTTTTAATAATCGGAAGAGTTCTGTTATGATTGGATATTGAAAATCTTAAGGTTATTTTATAGGATGATTTGATTTTATAACATATTAAAAATGGAAAGATATGTTGAATTAATTGATTTTGTATTATTATTAAGTATTTAATCTCATTATAATTGACTTAGTTAATAAGAGTATATTGACAATAGTGGAATAACAATGTTGAGTTAGTAGCACTTTTATTTTATTTAGTTGTGATCTCAATTATTGAGTTATATATTTAGTTAGATATTATTGATATTTTAAATTTGTAGGGCATATTAATATTATTATTTTATTTAAATACAAATAACATTTAACTCTTAGTATAACTTTGTATTATTATAAATAGTATTTGGATTCATAAAAAATATATAAGTTTATTTGTCTAATTTTGTCATTATTTTAATTCTTGTATAAATGGTTTATATAGTAGGCATTGATCATTGTTTATAAGATAGTGATATTTGGTTTTATTGCTTTATCTTTAATCTATTTCAAATAATGTTCATAGTTTAGGATAGCTTGAAATAATGATTTTCTTATTTTCTATCTGCTCTAAATGCTATTTGGGATTTATGATGTTACAACAAAGATGATGATGATGATGATTATTATTATTATTATTTAAATAATATTTTAATTTGCGAAGCACAGATAGATGACACTGAAATAAATTGAGAGACTGGAAATCTCTTTGTGCTCGTTATAATGCTTATCTGACAGCCAGTCAGTTGTTATGATGGCTGTCCAAATGATGATCAAACCATAAACACATGAAAAAGAATTTAAAAGAAAAGGGTGGCCACCATTTTCTCTACTTTTCTTTCTATATATCTAAGCCAGTCAAAAGTATTTAGTTTGAAAGCATGAAGCTTTAAATATCTTCACAATTAACTCACCGAGTCTAAATTATAAACGTACAGCACGAAATCCTACTATTTACTATGCAGTAGTTTTTCAAATGATATAACTTGCTGTAAAGTATGTAAATAATATTTTCATCTGTGAAGTGCAGATAATTGAAACTGAAATAAATTGAGAGACTGGAAATCTCTTTGTGCTCATTATAATGCTTATCTGACAACCAATCAGATGTTATGATGGCTGTCCGAATGACGATAAAACCATATTATTATATAATAATAATAATTATTGTTATTATCATCATCATCATCATCATCATCATCGTTATTATTATTATTATTATTATTATTATTATTATTATTATTATTATTGAATTAAGTGTTAGATTGCTATTCATTGAGTCATATTGACTTTAGTTTAGTTCATTAATTTTATTCTGGTACAAATGATGCTACAATTCATGGATAATATTAAATTAGGATTGTTCTTTCTTGGTTCATATTTTTATTCTGTTACAGATGATGATCAATAATTAGATTATGATTCAGGATATAACATGGCCCACATATTTATTCTATTATAAATGCTTCCCAAACCAGTGGGGCTATAACAGAGGTTAGCATAAATACATTTTTATTCTGTTGCAATATATATTACTATAATATTACTGGTTTATTAAGTAAATTAAATACATTCAATCCAAAGCACAGTATTAAACTTTTTAAGAAAATAGAACAGACAATCTTATCTCAGTTTATATAGGCAAATCTTTATATAAATGAATTTAGATTAAAAAAATAAGATGGTTCATTCTTTTCTGTGGTATGTAAAGTTTGATACTCTTATTATTTTGCATATATTAATTGCATGGAAAAATTTATATTTACACACACACATATACACACACATATATATAACATTTAAATACATCTATATTTTCTATACTAAACTCCCCACAGTTATTCAATACATCTTATAAAACTGATATAGATGATCACACATATGTGAAAAGATAAAATGATCTCCAATATATGTATTTTGCACTGAACCAGCACTTATCAGCCAGTCCAGATCACCAACTCCCACACACATTACAATCACTGTGCAGATTATATTAAGATAGCAAATCCTCAAACTTTAATGGACAAGCCTAATCCTATCCACTCTCCAACTCTTCAGCCATGTATATCATTGAAAATCTAATGATGAAGGGCCCAATGCCTGTGATCTGCCCATCCCTCTTCTGTATAATTAAATGGACATATTAAGATCTTATGTGTAAGGGATCAGATTGATTTAAGGTCAACATGGATATGATAATAATATTGCCATTATCAATGGCTTTGAGTGTTTTGTTCTATGATATGGATGACTGAAGAGTGGGAAATGGAGAGGATTGTCCATAAAAGTTTGAGGTTTTGCTATCTTAATATAATCTGAGCAGCGATTGTATATATGTGTGGAAGATGATCATCTGGATCAGCTGATGAGTGCTGGGTCAGCATGAAATATGTATATTGGAGATCATTTATCTTTTTCACATGTGTGTTGTCATCTGTATCAGTTTTATAAGATGGATTAAATATTTGTGGGAAGTTTGAAAGTCTGAGTTCAAGTCCCTTATAATTAGATTAAATTTAGTATAGAAAATATAGATGTACTTAAATATTGCATATTTGGCTTGTGTTCTGCCCATCCCTCTCCTGTGTAATTAAATGGACATATCAATGTCTTCTGTGTGAGGGGTCATATTGACTTAAGGTCAACATGGGTATGACAATAATATTGGCAACATCATGGGCTTTGAGAGTTTTATCCTCAGATTTTCAATGATATAAATGGCTGGAGAATCGAGAGGATTGAGACTTGTCCATAAAAGTTTGAGGTTTTTCTATATTAATATAAACTGAGCAGTGATTGTATATATGTGTGCGAGATGGTGATCTGGACTGGCTGATGAGTGCTGGCTCAGTGTAAAATATGTATATTAGAGATCATTTATCTTTTTCAAATGTGTGTGGTTATTTGTATTAGTTTTATAAGACGGATTAAATATTTGTGGGGAGTTAGAAAGTCTGAGTCCAAGTCCCTTATACTTAGATTAAGTTTAGTATAGAAAATATAGATGTACATAAATATTGTATATTTGACTTGTGTTCTCCCCATCCCTCTTCTGTATAATTAAATGGACATATAAACATCATATGATCACCATTTCCTATGCTTGCTTATAACTGTTATTAAAACAGGCAAAACTCTCTATATGTATTGCCACTCATCCAGAAACTAGTCTGGCAATATTGGATGAGTAGGCACTAGATGGGCATTTTATGCACCAGTCTTCTGGCATCCATTGATTATTTTGGCTTGCACTGAGTGGTATAGAGAGCTTTGCCTGTTTAAATGGCCATATTAAGGTCTTATGTGTGAGGGATCAGATTAACTTAAGGTCAACATGGGTTTGACAATAATATTGGCAACATCAAGGGCTTTGAGAATTTCATCTTCAGATTTTCAATGATATAAATGGCTGAAGAGTTGGAGAATGGAGAGTATTGAGGCTTGTCCATAAAAATTTGAGGTTTTTCTATCTTAATATAAACTGAGAAGTGTATATATGTGAGGGAGATAGTGATCTGGACTGGCTGATAAGGGCTGGTTCGATGTGAAATGTGCATATTAGAGATCATTTATCATTTTCACAAGTGTGTGTTCATGTGTATCAATTTTATAAAATGAATTGAATAACTGTGGGGAATTTGAAAGTCTAAGTTCAAATCCCTTATATATATATATATATATATATATGTGTGTGTGTGTGTAGCTTTAAATTGTAAATTCTTTGAAGATGATTTCCTGTGAGCTGATTTTGCTGACAATTTATTTCAGGTTTGGCTAATGGCTTTTTATAACTTCGATTATCAGTCAATTTATTCTTACCCAACAGTTAATTTTTAGCTCTGGATAATCATTCACTTAAGCAGGGTATTCATTTGGGGTTTCAGAGACTTTTGATTTGGTTCAATGTTATCTATTATTTTTCAAACAACAAGAGCAAAAATATTCTATAACTCAAAATGTAGATGTGCCTAGTCTTACAAGAATAAATCTTGTTGATAAAATTCATATGGCAATTTACAATATTTCAATCATAGGTATGCTAATATTCTCCCTATGACAATAGAAACTACACTTTTTTTCTGTTGATTTAATCTCTAGCATGGCAAGACTAAGTAATAAAGCGTAACAAAACCTAATAGGGTTATGAGTAATAAAGTTGGTTAAAATCTACCCATCTATCATTGACTTATCAATTATTTTCTAAGCAAAACGGGTCATATGTATGTTTACTTTCTATTATAATTTTATTTTTACATATATTTTTAATAAGCAGTGTTTATTTCCTCTTTTCTCATTTCTAAACTTGTTTATGTTAAACTAAAATAGATTTATGAACTTATATTTTATTTATTTGCTTAGTGATTCCATAAAATCTGAAATTGATCAGACTATTATCTAGTATTTCTTTTACATTGTATTATTGTCTTTGTTATCAGTATTATTATCTTAAGTAAATTAAGTAAAGACGTAAATAACAACATCTTCTCTTTTTTCTTGGTTTTAAATAAATTCAATTTATAAAACATAAAAAAATCCTTTATCTTTAACACATAATTTTGAATTAAGTATATTATATTTACACAGAGACTAAACTCTCCAAGCAGTAGCGCCACTCAGTGCAAGCCAGAGTAATTAATGGGTGTCATTGATTACTCTGCCTTGCAATGATGGTGTTACTGTATGGAGAGGTTAGCCTATGTGTAAACAGGCTGTGTAACTATAAGAAATGGTGATCATGTGATGTTTAGTGGTTTAAAACCCATCCTGCCCAATAGAACTATGGTGACTATGGTTATTAAACAATTAAAGTCACCAAAAAGTATGGATGCTGAACTGAGTTCAGATCTATACATTTAAACATGCTAATGAGCTTGAATTGAAAATGTTACTGTGTTTTAATTTTGCACCCAAAGTTTATAGTTAGCTAATAAGGTAAAAAGTGGCTGCTAGAGGGTTACATTAGATCCTAAGATCTAGGTGCAGTGCTCTCAGATCCAAGGCTCCTCACTGATGAAGGCCACAAGCTGGAAACTAGTCTAGGGATATTAGATGAATAGATACTAGATAAGGATTTTATGCACAAAATCTTCTGGCATCTATTGATTACTCTGGCTTGCACTGGTGGTGTTACTCTATGAAGAGTTTAGCCTCTGTGTAAACAGTTTGTGCAAGCTTAAGAAATGGTGATCATTTGATGTTTAGTGGTTTATATTATATTTAATATGTATTATTGTATTTTATTATAATTTGCTCTATATTGTAAAAATATATAATCAATGTTCAAATCATATTTTTATTACAGTACATTGTCATATTAGGTAGCATAGCAGCTGTAAACTAAATTATTTCTCTCTCTATTCTTTCTATATATTCAAATTATATTCTTATCTCAGTGAATCTTTTAACATAACTGAATTATATTACACTATCTATCAGACCAGAAGTAAAAACAATCTTTCACAGTATAGATCTATTTGAAACATACCCTTTTCCAAGTAAGCCACATCCCATGTTACCATTTTAACTTTATTTCAAGATACTAAATTTAATTTCACACACATACATATATAAATAGATTTTCAACTTCTATTTCATCACAAATTACTGAAACATGATCAAAAACATGTGAAAAAATAAATGATATAAATATATATTGTAACAGTACAGAAATTAAGCATTAATAAAAGAGAATCTAAGGTTACAATGTCCTACAATTGGGTAGCCATTTGTAACCCTACACCACATTTGGGCTGAATTATGAGATGGGAGACTATCGTCATTCCCAAATAAAATATAAAATTAAGGAATGATAATAATATAAGCATAAGAGATCAGCACAGAAATAACTATAGGTTCACCAGCATTATATAAAAGGTAATTATCATTCATCATCATAAATGATCAACAAAAATAAATCAACAGTCAATCTAGTGACTATTTGAGAGTAGTCCGCTATAGACCAGGCTAATTATTTAGCCACTGCCAAACCTAGGGGAGAAATACCAATAATATATAATCTAGATGCACATACTTCAGTGCTACTCTATCCAAATACAACAATAATTCAAATAATGCTGAGATATTAAAACATTCTCATTATCATCAATGTTCCGGCAACTTAGTACAATTAATGTACTGGCCATCAATAAACTAGAATTCTAAAAGAAATAATAAATAAAATGAAATGTAATGCTTGTACTTTAAAGGATATTCCTTTGCACCAATCAAGGATTAGAGAACTAATGAAATCATCATCCACTGGATGTCCATAACACTAAACATAAATTTGTACTTCATATAACAGCTGTGCACAAATCTAGCTCAAAAGCAAGAACTCTATAAAATATTACTGTGAACAAGAGATAAATAAATAAATAAATAGAGAAGCTTATTATAAATCACTTCAAATAATTCCTAGGTTTACTCTATTATAAGTAAATAGTTTTATTGGGGTCATTTTAAAAAGTTCTAAAACAGTAAGCTTTCATGAAATAAAGTCAGACATACTGCCAGTTCATATAACAGCACTTGAAATGAATATAGTCAAATACTTTTAAAACAAATATTTACTACATAACTGATTAACAATAAACATAAGAAAATAACATGATAGTGTAAAATTTTAAACATTCATTTCATGAAAAAAAATATTTTCATAAAATTATAATCAATCAGTTGATTTCTATTCATAAATTATTTTTAATTCATTAAGTTATTTCTTTAAAATAACTAACAGTTGGAAAACAACATTTTCAAAATCAAAGATAACAATCTTTGATTTAGCTTAATTAACATTTGTTAAGTTTTTAGGAGGGAAAATGAATGAAAAAAGAGAAACATGTTTTTAAAAAAAATTAAATTTACAAAAAAATTAAATTTTTTAAAAACTATTGCATAATTTTGAAGAGAAAATTGATCAGATTTTAAAAAATATATGTTTCATAATTTGAAAATATTAACTTAATGAAAATATTTAAAACTATCCATTCTTACAAGAACAACAAACAAAAACTTTTTATGATATATGAAAATTAAATGTGCACACACAAAAATATCTAATTAATCATGATTTTATTTTTGTGGAGTTCTTTTTCCCAGTTGCAATTTCAGTTTTCCAATTGGTATTTTCTTGAAGGCTTCTAGACGTGTACACGATTAATTTGTCCTTTTTTGTTTGCAGTAATTCCTCATTAAAAATAGCAAATTTAATTGATTTCTTTCCACTAATCTTTCCTGGTTGAAGACAATGTAGATTATTTTAAGGGGTAACTTCTCTCAAGTTTTATTTTAGTAAAGGCAGATAACGGTGAAAAATGATGACTAGCTTGTAGCCACATTTAGCACTTTGTTTTCATCGTAGAAACTATTTTTATGACTATGGTAAAAGCTTTATTAAAACTTCTGTTTTCTGTGCAACAGCTTTAAGTAAATATTTCTGCTTCTTTCTTCTTTATCCACTGGATTAAGACTTTACTGCTCTCCCTTCAAGAGATAAGTTAAAAATATACTTCTTACCAGACATTTGACTCTTCTGATCTATTCACATCTTTATTATTATTTTTTGTAGAACAATCTTTCCTACAAGCCAATCACAATCAGTTACCAACATACTTTTTTATAACAAGCAATTAGATAAAATTTTATAAAGACAATTGTTCACTATTTCCCTCCTTAAATTTTGCCATTAAAAACAAGTCAAGAACTTAAATTATCATTACAAAATTTTTGACATTACTTTCTAATTAATTTTTTTTTTTTACAAGAAGAAAATTATGATGATCAGTTAATTGCACTTGTTTGAGGTTTTGCATTGAAGAGAGATAAAAAGAAAAGAAAAAACAATTCTGACTAAAAATAAAATTTACCAAAAGTATTAAAATCCTTTTTTTTTAAAAAAAAAATACGGTTAAAAATAAAACTTCAACTCTCTTTTAAAGTTACAACTAATATTTATTAAATAATTTACAAAGAAAGTAAATTATTTGTTCACTTAGTACCTTTTCATAGTTTAAATTAAAACTACTAATTAATAATTACTGAAGAGAGAGAGAGTTAAAAAACTTTTTTGTATACTTTTATAGTGTTCTCTCTCTATACAATAATTTATAACTTATTAAAATATTCCCATATTAGAATCATATTATTATTTAACAATTTAATGCTTGAGAATTTTAATACTATCATATTGGGACTTGGAAGATTTAGTTAATTGAAGACCCATTATTATTATAAAAAATATGCATGGGAAAATTAAATATTATTTTCCTTATTAATTAAATAATCTTAAACCAACTTTATGGATCATGCACCCAACTTATCTAATTGTTTTTAATGCAGCTATATAGCCAACTGGTTATATTACTTTGGTCTTGTATGGGGAATGAAATTGAGTTGAATCGCTTCCTTGATATTTTAGTTTAATTCAGAGAATTTCATTTCACTACAACAAAAGTTTATGATAGTCAATTTAGTTGTGCATTAACCCATTTAGAGCCTTATAAGCTGGGATATAATTTATTAAACAATGTTGAGCTATTTGTTCAAAAGTAATTGTCTCATTTTATATATATGTTATATATAGAGCTCATAAATAAGCTCTTAACATTGGTGATATTCTGCAAAGCTTGTTAAGAGCTTATTTATGAGCTCTATATATAACATTTGTAATACAAGCTTGTTAAATTAGATCATGCAACATATAATTTGATTTCTTTGTAATATATATATATATATATATATATATATATATATTATTTGTGGAGATGGGGTGACTATTGACATTACATATGCATGACTTTTTCCAAAACCATAATGAACAGAAAATCTCAACACAGAACACAAGTTTGCACTGCTGCATGAACACCACAAAAGCTATCTCAGTTTAAGCACAATGCATTTTACTACCAAAAGGGCACATTAAAAAAGTGACCAAAGAAATGTTTGGCCATGTGGGATACCTTGCTCATTTACTTTGTGAGTCTTAGATGCTCAACACCCACAACTCAGTTTTGTACCTGGTAGACACCTCAATATTCTACTGATATAAATCCCTGCTTCTCTTAAGGGCATATTTGGAGAAAAGTTTAACACTCAAGCAGTTGTAGTGCAGAGATACAAAAATTTGGAGGCATTATAAACACATCATATCTCTATATCTACAAGAATGTCATCTGCCCTCAATCAGCACTAAAAGAAAAGCTATCACACTTCTAATATTTACCTCCAATCTCTGCAAAGGTATCTTTTCTTTTCTCAGTTTCTGTTTCATCATTTTGCTTTTTCTTGTTTTCTGGGTCAAAAGCATAAGTGAACCCTTCTTTGGAAGATTGAGGATCATGATCAGATCTTTTATAACAATTCTCTGTATACATTCAAAGATCAGCCTTTCAAGCTAATTGTGCATGCGTCTTCTGCGAGTGTTAAATAATAAATGAACACTTCACTCTACAATACAAGATATAGTATTTATGCAGGAATAAAGGAATCCTCTTATTCCTACAACTCAAATTCTTTTATATGAGCAAATCTGAAGTACTGTTGAGTAAAGCGTGAGAGTAGAATTCTCTTATTCCTACAACTCAAATTCTTTTATATGAGCAAATCTGAAGTACTGTTGAGTAAAGCGTGAGAGTAGAATTCTCACAACATCATAGATAGTAATTTAAAGTGAGAATTCTACTCTCACGCTTTATTCAACAGTACTTCAGATTTGCTCATATAAAAGAATTTGAGTTGTAGGAGTAAGAGGATTCTTTTTATTCCTGCATAAATACTATATCTTGTATTGTGGAGTGAAGACACATGCACAATTAGCTTGAAAGATGGATCTTTGAATGTATACAATTGTATGCATAGCATCATATAAAAATAAATGCTTATTTACTTATAATTAAGTTTCACTTAGAGTAACATCTAGTAAATTCTAGACAATTTCACGGACATCATTCATTACAACATTGTAGATAGTAATTTTAAGTGAGAATTCTACTCTCATGCTTTACTAAACAGTACTTCAGATTTGCTCATATAAAAGAATTTGAGTTGTATGAATAAGAGAATTCCTTTTATTCCTGCATAAATACTATATCTTGTATTGTAGAGTGAAGTGTTCATTTATTATTTAACACTCGCAGAAGACGCATGCACAATTAGCTTGAAAGGCTGATCTTTGAATGTATACAATTGTATGCATAGCGTTATATAAAAATAAATGCTTATTTACTAACAATTCTCTGTATTGAGAAGTGATATATTTCTGGTTTGTCTAATTAATTGTATTTTGGCAGGAAACAGAGGATGGTATTCCTGATTAGCATTTCCAGAATGAAGATTTGATCCAAATACAGATCTTCTAATTCTTCAGGTTTTGGCAGGACTATTGATGCTACCCATGTATCTTCTTCTGTTTCTCTTCTTCCATGGTGGAAGTTACCATGAAGGTGGCTTGATTTTTTGTTTCCCATATTGGATTGAATTCATATGTTCATTATTGTCTCCTCTGTATGCTGATTTAGTTGGAGATTTAAATTCCCCTTTCTTTTCAGCATATGCAGATTTTCTGCTGTCAAATGTATTTAACAATTCATTCAACTGCTCAATTGTATGCCTGTCTGTGTTAATTAACATTTTTTCAATATGGCTTGGTAAATTGTGTCGTAATATTATTATTACTTATAATTCTTAGAGAGAATCTGCAGTTAGCACTCTCAATTTTGCCAATTTCTTTTTTAAAAAGTGGAATGTAGGACTCACCATAAGGACACTTCTCTTGGGATACTTTTATGTTTAATCTTTTGATGGTAATCCTATTTTCAGTAGGACTTAATGGGTGCTTGCTTAAATTCAATAAAATTACTTCGGTGGATGAAATAATGAATCCCAACATGCTTGCGATGCATCTTAAAGATGGATACAAGCTATTTCTACATTTGCCTTGTCAATTATAGCATTAATGCTAAAATATCTTTCCAGATTGTTGACAAATTCAATGGGTGCCTCACAAACATTTCCTGAAAAAGTCCTTATTTTAAAGAACTGGTTTAAAATTTCAGGCATTTGATTTATATATTAACTATCTATCTTTGTCTCTTCTACTTTTTTTTCTTTTCAAGTTTTCTTTTAACATAGACATGACTATTTTTTCTGTTTGGCCATCTTGTATATGGTCATACTCCAACTTTTTTACTCTTTCTATGATTCATTGAACTGCAGGAATTTAAATTGATTAGCCAGATCCTCTATTTGCTCTTGTAAATTCCATATTTTTTTTGACTTTAATTATTTACAGATTCTATTGCCTCCTGCACTTGGCTTATTTTATTATCCATTATTTCTTGCATATGTTTTATTTTCATATCTTGCTCTTTGTTTTGCCTCACTTCCTTCAGAACTCTACACTAGTTTGATTTGGTATGCTAATTTATTAGCTATTTTTTACTGGTTTGATACATTTTCTATAACATATCGACTTTTATTTCTTTCAACATTTCTTCTGTTATTTTTTACTTTCTACTTTTTTTTGCTGATTGTTTTTATTTCTCCTCTTTGTTAATTATCTTCTCTATAGTGGTCTCTCTTTTTATTATCTTCTCTTTGTTGGTCTATCTATTCATTATCTTCTTCTTTTTGTTGGTCTCTCATTTTATTCTTCTTTTTGTTTATTATCTTCTTCTCTTTCTTTGTCTGTCTTTTTATTATCCTCTTTAAACATTTATAATAATTGAGATAACATGGAGGCATGCTCTATTGTCTGGATTCCTTCCATTGGTTGCTGATCATTTCCTTCTGATCACATTCTTCTTCCATCTTTTTTACTTTTCTTATTGTTAGCATAGATATTTCTGATATAGACTTTTACTCATCAAAAAAACCGTGTTAAATTATTTTTTTATGCAAGAAATATATGAACTTTTAAAAATCTCATAAAATAACCTTAACACTACCTCCTCTTTCATGCAACCCTACTTCACTTTATATTGTAATGAGCACAGATGACGTTACATTGTGTTTTTATTATTAAACATGAAATTAAAATAAAAAGTTCGCATTTAAAAATTTTCTTTAAGAATTAAAAATTGAAATTAAATATCATCTTAAACTCGTATATATAAATCGCACAGATAAAAAATAAATAAATTATTAAACGAAAACATTATTAAAGAAAAAGTGTTTTAAAACTAAATTTTCAGTAGAGATTTAAAGATAAAAATATATCTTTAAGTTTGTAAACACATTAATTAATCAGAAATGGAAATGATTGTTTTAATTAGAAATGTAAACTAGCCTTGGGCATTTAAATGTAAAAACATCGGTCAGATAGGAGAGAAAAACAATGGAATCGGACCTCAGCGAAAAGACCATCTCATCGATGACGCAATGTAAATTCAATCCTTCAAATTAATATAAAAGGACAAGTTTGAAAATTATTATTACAATGTGACTATATGTATTAGTACTGAGTTGGAGGTGAAGGGATTGAAACACATACTTTCAATTCCTTCAGCTGTTAAAGAAAAGGGAGTGAAACATCGTTTTCTTCATTGAGGACCAGTTAAAGCAAAAACCTTCAGATGGATAAAAACAACGGCTAACAAAACAAATATCTTCAGTATGGCATGGGAATTCACGTTCAGAATTACAAACGACTACAAATTATGGACCTTTTAAAATCGTAAGAACTTTATTTTCATTTGAAAACATAGAACTCTAAATTCTAAACCTTTTAGTAAATAATACAAATAGAATCCTATCTGACCAAACTAAATTCTTTATTAATAATGTTATTTGATGTATTTTTTTTTTATTTATGTAAAATCATTTCCATTTATATTTTTTTTGTTCTTTAAGTTTTATTATGATTTTTGCTGTGCGATAAATTAAATTATATAAATGTTAAACTTAAGTCGGGCGTGAATGGCTGTATAGATTTGTAAAGTTATATTAGGGGAGGGTAATCTTAGGTTATTTGTGTCATAGTTGAATTGGGTCAATGGATTGGATATATTGGTGTGATTAGTAGATGTAATATTGATTCGCTATGGGCAGAATCGCTTCATACGCCGCACACTTCCATTTGCCTATGGAAGGAATTATAAGTCGGATACCACAGTTCCTTTCTATGGAGTTTTTTGTTTTATTGCTCTTCTTCGCAGATAGATGTAATATTCCTATCTGACGAGAGGCAATTTCTTCTCTTAACTTTTTGTGCTGCCGTATTTTATTACATTGAATACATCGATATATCAGATGAATTGATGCCAGTTTGACTATGAATTTTAGCCTAAGGTTAAATAGGGATAGAATGTTTATTTTCAAATGCAAATCTATATAGTCTATTCATACTCGACACTAAATAAAAACGCATTAAATTTAAGTTGTTTATAGATGTTTGCATGGATTCATTATCGGTTAATTATGTTTTGGATTTCATATTTGATCAAAATATATAGACATTCGATAAATAATGATACCTCACAGTGAGTATCTAAAATGTATTTATTCGGATGTCTTTTAAGTTATTGGTGACAATGCAAGTATCTTGTGGTGAATACAATACTCAAGAATCCAAGAGGAACATCATAGATAAGTATATAAAATTACTACAGATGGTTGTCTTTGGCAGGACTGCTCAGTTGGTTAGAGTGTTACCTTAAAAAATTCAATACTCAAGAATCTAAGAGTCCAGGTTCAAATTCTATGCTAGTGCTGTCACTGGTCAGGCCAGCAACACCTGAAGAAGAGGAGAATAATACCCAATACCTTGTGCATATACTAACTTGTTTGATGTGCTAAAACTAACATTTGAATGTATTTGGAATATTTATACAATTTTTTAAAGACATTCAATACACATATTAGATGATGGAAATAGTCCAATATAAAAATACAAAAAATATGATGTTATGTGAATGCTTCAAGACTCCTAATAAATAATCTTTTATATATAGAAGTAATCAAATTAATAATGATTTCTAAGGGGTACTTCTGTTGAAACAAAAAACATGATATCACTATCCATGAATATATTATGCTTCACTAATATTCTCCATTTTTGTTTATGTTGCAAAAATGCTGTGTGGATCCAAATTAGTTCCATGTGAATTATTTTATCATCATGAGTTTTTATTCTATAGTGTCCTTTTGTGGGAGTAAGTGTTTGTGTACCTTGTTTAATCTCAGGTAATTATAAATAAAATAAATGTGTTTGTTAAATTCAGAAAACTTGTTGATATTACTTTATAGTTCAAAACAATATTCTTATCAGTCAAGACAAAAAAAATCAATGTGGGGAGGGGGTCATGGCTTTAGATTTGATATCCCTATTAATGCAATAAAAATAGACTTGCATTAAGTTAATCTGAGCTACTACATAATTTATTAATCTTTACTTTTTACTATTTCTTACATGAATCAGAATCACAGCTGTGCACCCCTTGATTCCATAATGCAATTATAATATTTTGAAATGAAATAATTCATTTAACTTCTTTAAAAAGCCTGAAGTTATTTTTTAATCAATATATTTTCTAAAGACATCTGGAACATTAATATTTCTTGTGAATATAGATAATTATAAAACCTATAAAAATATCAGTATCATGTAATTAATGATCTTGTATATGCTTTCTAGAATTAAATTAATGCATTATATATTTTTAGGCCTCTTAATTTCCATGTCTTTCTTTAGACTATTATTTTTATATTTATATAGATTCTTTTATTCAAATAATACATTTAATAATAATGTTGATTTATAGAACCATGGAAGTATAATAACAGGTATTTCTCACATATGTGTTATATGCCAGTTGGAGCTGCCAAATATATACTACATAAATGTTTTGTTACGCCATCTTAAATATAAAAGGAAAAAAATAATTTGTGTGTGTGTGTGTGTGTGTGTGTTACTACAAATTGTACATATGAATACTTGGTTTTTGTAGTACATTTGCTATGAAATATTTTTTTAATTTAAGAAAGAGAGTGAGTTATTTGAGAAAGATGTTTTTGATGCGTAAGGTTAAAAAACACATGTTTATCGATCACCATAAGAAAATTTTTTCTCTTTCTGTATAAAGGGGTTTGAAGGGTAATAGAGAAAGCATAAAGATAAATATAGAGTATGGTATTTGAAAAATAAGGAATGTGGATTGCATTTGTATCCCACAAATAATATATATATATATATATATATAGTAATGGGCACACATGCTGTTACATTATTCTAATAAATAAAATTAGAAATCAAAAATAAAATAAAAAAAGTTCTCAAATAAAAATTTCTTTTTAAGAATTAAAAATTGAAAATTAAAAGTCATCTAAACTTGTATATATATAAAATTGCACAGATGGAAAACTATTAGAACTATCTAAAAAAGGAATTAAATTTAGTGAAGAAAAATCCAAAGTAATCATGATAAATACTGGGAAAAGAGAAGAGAAATAATTTTTATTGGGGATATAATGTTAAATGTGGTGAATAGGTATAACTACTTGGGAATGGTCTTAAGCAATCAGAAAAATTGCTTGGATGAATGGGAGAAAAAATTGATAAATGAAGCAAAGAAAAGAAAGAGACTGATAAAGAAATCAACAGTGTTTTCATATAATAAATATGATGTAGCTAGAATTGTATAAAAGGAATTGGCAGTAGCAAGGTTAACATATGAGAACAATGTGTTATGTGTTAGCAAAGGAGTGTTAGATTACTTAGAAAAAATACAAAGAGAAGTCAGAAGACCTGCATTACATGAAGATGTGTGGATGGCAAAGGAGACAATTCAAGAAGAAATGGGATGGTCCCATTTTTATATGAGAGATGCAAAATGCAAAATGAAAATGTTTGGTAAATTGCAATTTATGGATAATAAGAGAATAGTCAAAATAATTTTTAATCAGGTTATAAGTAAAGTTTAGGCAACAAGATGGGTGTGAAGGATAGTATGACATGCAAGAGGTTTGGGTAAAGAATTTATGTCAGCATACTTGTACAAAAGATGGGATGATTGTGTTAGGAGAATTGTTGAGTGTTACAGTGGCAAAAAATGGGATAGAAGAATAGATGTATTAATAAAAAACAGGGGGTTGGAGAGATGAAGGACTGATATGGAGAGTAAAAAGAGTTTAAATGTATATAGAAGTAAACAGAATATTGGGTGTGAGTTAATTTATGATAATTGCAAAGAAAGTAGTTTACTGTTTAAGGCTCAAACAGAATTTTTAGCAACAAGGGAATATACACATAAATCAAAAATATGCATGATTTATTCTGTATGTTGTGTAAGAAAAGCATAGAAAATATTAGGTGTCTGTTAATTGAATGTAAATACTTTCAAGTAGAAAGGCTACAAATAATGAAGTTGTGGGAGAATAAATATAAACAAAGTGATTATACAGAAAGTGAGTTCTTGGTTTTTATGCTGGGTTTGGGAAAAGATAAGGGAGATTTAGATATAAAGGCCATTGAGTTGACAAAGATTATGTTGTGGAAATGATGGAGCAGAATAGAGAAGAATATGAGAAAAACTTAAGGTGGGGAATGGAAAGGCAAGTTAAGATGGCTAACAGGTTTCTCTGGGCATAGAGTCTGAGAGAAAAAAAGAACCCACAGTGCATCACATCACATTGCATTAGTACTGGAAATGTTAACCAATAAACTTAAATTTTCCAAAATATACAAAGTAATGATATAATTTTATAATAAAATCTATACAAATGAATAAAGGACATACTTTTAAAATTTGATAATAAATACACTTAAAATTAGATAAGATTTCTATAGGATGAGAGATAACATTATTGGCTGAAAGTTATGTGAATGTCTGAAGAATACTATAAAGAGGTCTCATTTGCTGTTATCTATCATGATATTTTCCATTAGATATTATCTAACTGTTCTGGCAATGTGGCTCTAATTTTTTTTAAAAATTGCACTTGGCATCAAATAAAAATATTCAACATTCTATGTGTGAGCTCCATCAGTGTGTTAATATAATGCTGTTGTTAGTTTACAAATGAACGTTGACGTTATCTTACATTTAAATGTGCATGTACTAGCTACAGTTTCGGAAAGGAATTGGTTATTTTGATTCCTCTTTAAGACCTTAAATGAATTGAGCAGCATAAATTCCTAACATCCACTTTTTACATTATTGTCTTTGTGGCTGTTATTGCTATATGATTATTTATAAACATGAATGGCCTGCTTAAGAATGCATAAGCAAATGTAGTAAATTGATTGGCTTTTTACTTCTGAGTTTAAGATCAAAAACATCATGGTCTTTCTTCTAAGTTGTCTGTAATTCTTATCAGAAATATTGTTTTATTTATTGTACAATAAATAAAACAAAATTATAGTTCTTATTCCCAGAAAGGTTGTAAAATTGCCAGCCAAGGTAGGGGTGGTGGCAGAAGGTGGAGGATGATAAGAATCCCTTGATTGTAGATCTAGGTTGCTGTTCGATAATGATCTTTTGTTTAGACAAACACAATTATTAATCACTTTCATGTGAAAGAAGATTGCACAAATTGGAAAAACTGTCTAATATTAAATGGGACATTGTTCGACTCCGATAAGTTAGAAGAAAATATGAACAGACAATTGATTTAAAAATTGAGTAGGATCTACATATTGGAAGCACAATTGGAATGGGATTTATTGTAAATAAACAAGTGGAAAAACTACATTGTAGGGATTTTTAGGGATTGAGGGTCTATCAGATAGAGTGGCAAGGTTAGTTATTCAATTTAACAGAAGATATAAAATGTGGATAATTCAAGTTTAGGCTCAAACTAATTTCCATTGTGATGAAGAAGTAAAGAATTTTTATATGGATGTACAAAACACTTTTAATCAGACTAAATGTCATTTTAAAATAGATATGGAAGATTTTAACATTAGAATTGGTAAACGATTGAAAGATAAAAGCACTGGGGGTAAATTTGCTTATGATTATAAAAATGAGAATGGACACATATTTGTCGAGTTTGCAAAAAAAGATTTATATATTGTGAATTGAATGGAAATTGATATGGGAGAATCCTAATGAAGATACAGCACGATTTCTTATGGCTTGCTCATAACTGTTATTAAAACAGGCAAAACTTTTCATACAGTAGCGCCACTCAGTGCAAGCCAAAATAATCAATGAATGCCAGAAGGCTTGTGCATAAAATTCCTATCTAGTGCCGAAGTCCATATATCAGAAACTAGTCTGGGGATATTGGATGAATAGATACTAGATAGGAATTTTATGCCCAAACCTTCCGGCATCCATTGATTACTCTGGCTTGCACTGAGTGGCACTGCTGTATAGAGAGTTTTGCCTGTTTTAATATTCACAGTTGATATAATTAACCTTTAGAAGCATTCCAATGAATTTAAATTAGAACTTTTGAATTGTTTTAAAAGATGAATAGTTTCTGAAGATGTTTTAGATTTGAATGAAATCAATAGGAAGATAACTGATGAACTATTAAGAATGGGAACGAAGACAACTGGTACAAAAATAACAATTTATCAGTATATGTTTTAATGAGACAAATAATGTATGAATGAAAGAATATGAACATTTTTAATAATGATCTATTAAGAATAATTGAATAGGTAGAGTTTTGTAAAATGGTACAAAAAATATTAATGATTTAAGTAAATATAATTATTGTATTAGTAAGGAAAGCTATAGAGGAGAATAAGTCTCAAACATAAAAAAACATGTAATGTGATAGCAAATATATTTCTGCATTAAGAAGAAAAGATGAAACTATTACTAAAAAGAGAAGTGACATCATGAAATATATGAAAAAGTTCTATAAAAATGATATAGCAATGAAGAACAAGAAAATAAAGTATTCACTACAATTACTACTTTTTTTGAATTGCCCAGCACTCTAAATGAAGAAGTGAGACTAGCAATTAAAGCTACGAAGAAGGGGAAAGTTCCAGATAGTGATGGAATTA
Source organism: Epiperipatus broadwayi (assembly GCA_028023455.1). NCBI lineage: Eukaryota > Metazoa > Onychophora > Udeonychophora > Euonychophora > Peripatidae > Epiperipatus > Epiperipatus broadwayi. The sequence goes on along the minus strand of JAQFVV010006208.1, from coordinate 9,569,995 downwards.
TAATTGATATCTTAAAAGAATCAGGTGAAGAAATAGAAAAGTGGTTGGCAAAGTTATATACCAAATATTTAAATCATAGATGATTGGGAAAATGCGATAGTAATATTAATGTACAAAAAGATGATAAAGATATTAGAAAAACCATTAAGCATCACATGATCACTATCTTATACTAGCACATAATTGTTTATAAACAAAGCAAAACTCTCCATACAGTAGTGTCACCCTGTGCCAATATTAGATATTACAGATCTGTTAGTGTTGTATTAGTTCTATACAAAATTTTACCAAGATAATTACAATGCATCTATGGGGAACTGTAGATTTGACCCAATCAAAAGAACAACCTGAAATTTACTGTGAACTTTAGATTTTACCCATGAACATTAGATTTTAGCCAGTAAAAAGAACCAACTGGATGACATCCAAGTATTGAAAGAAGTTATAGAAAGAATCAATGAATATGAATTACCATTATGCTTTAAATTTGTAGAGTATGAAAGGACATTTGATCCTATAGATATTTCTATTGGGAGTCTGATGCTAATAGAACTACCAGAATCATCATCATACCTATCTTTATAAGAAGGTAAGACAAGACCAGCAATATACCTCAATTTTTCTGAAACATGAGCTTGCTACAGGGTACATGTTATCCCCTTCTATTATTAAGACCAGCCACACAGAGAGAGATGATCAAAAGAGGAAGTTCAAGAAGGCATGAGTTATTACAAGAAACCTGAATTCAATCAACAGGAAAGAGTTTTGCATGTCTTTGTTAAAAAAATAGAACATCTGACTTTTAAATTTACATTTGTCATTGCAATAATTTGCATAATTTATAAACTATATAATTAGTCTGTACCTGGTATTGTTAGTTAATTAATTTTGCACTATGATTCTGGCGAGAAATTGCCAAAAGTTACCTCAGTGCTATTAAGTTAGAATATTATGTATTTGATTTAAATACACCTCTTTATAGTGGTTTGACCCAATTTGGAGTAAGTATTTCTACAGTGGATCATCAAGAGATAGATCCAGAATATTGTCATATTCTACAGAATATTTATCAAAATATAATAGCAGTGTTTGGATTACATACTAAGAAAATTTAAATTAAAAAGAATGTCATCATCATCATCAACCATTCGCAATCCATTGCAGGATGAAGGTCTCTCCAAGTTCAAACCATCTTCTCCGATCTTTAGCTTCTCTTCTCGACATCATTCCAGCACACGTTTTTTGTTTCGCCCATCCATCTCACCTATGGTCTCTTTCTGGGTTTTTTACAATCTTTTGGAATCCAGTTTAAAATTTCAATTGTCTATCTATTATCATCTCTTCTATCAATATGTTCAGCCCAACTTCACTTCAATCTTTTAATTTTTTCAATGAGGTCAGTGCAATTTCACCTCCAAAGCTTTATATAGCAGTTTTACAAAAAGTATTTTATGGGTTAAATAGGAAACTAAGGGAGTAAAAGTAAATGGAGATTTATTTAAGTCCTCTTGATTTTTCAGATGATGTTGTTGCTTAGAAAATAATGCTTCAGAGCTTCAGAAAATGTTGCAAGAGTTATCAGATAAAAGTAAGTAGAACAAAAGTTAATGCTAAAAAGACTAAAGAAATGTTTAATGGAATTACTCAAAAGAAGAAAATAAAGATTGATAATGGTGAATTAGAAGAAGTTAATAACTACCCATGTCATAGAATTAAATTTTGTTGGAGTACTTTTGGCAGAAATAACATGAATATTAAAGAAAATATGCCTATGTGTTTGAAAAGTTTTACTAAATGTGTTTACCAGTTCTACCTTATTGATCTGAGATTTAAACACTTAACAGAAGGGAAATACAAAAACTTCATACCTCTCAGTAAATGTGAGATATTTTTATTAGAAATAAAAAGGATTGGAAATGAAATACATAGATGAGAGAACAGACCTTATTGATAACATTAAGAAAATTGAGAGAATGAAGAGGAGCCAGATTGAAAATATTGGTAGAAATAGATGACAAAAGATGGATAATTGAAATCTTAAGCTGTATTCCAAGATATTGTAATAGACCTAAATGGATGGATGAAGTAAGGAAATTTGCTGGTAAGGTGTAGATAAAAGAGACTGGACATTGGAAAAATTGGATTAATCTTGGAGAGATTTTTATCCTGCAGTGGATAATGGTTGAAATGATGATGTTACTAGAAATTCATTGGAGTGGATGACTGAGTCAAATGCCCATTCTTTTTCAGTAATGATAGACAAAAATATTGGTAGACCCTTTAATACAAGCTGGATAACTATAATCCATTTACTCTAATAGTTGTCTTGCAATCAAGAGGGGTTGTTGTCTGGAGATTCATTCTGTAATAGCATTTTTGGCAATGAATGAATATCGCTTCATAATATTTGGATGGATATTTAATCTGTATTCATTTCATTTGCTCTCCCTCTCTCACTTTAACTGACATGACACAGAAGCAAATTATTCAATGAAAATTTAAAAACATCGAGTGCCAAACTGTTATAAACAATGCCAGTAAACTTCTGGTCTGCCAATGCAGATATCTCCATAATAAGCAAAAACATTCTCCAAAATTCTGCCGGAGCTGTGTTTGCAATTTACTCTGCCATTTAAATCAGAGTAGGAAATATCTGTTGCCATTTTGGAATGAATGGACTGATAAAGCAATATGGGCAAATTTATCTTTGTATTCTTCCTTTATTTGTCTTGCATAGTGAACTGAATCCAAGATGAAACCTTTCACGATCACATTCATTCAATAGATCAGCCTGCTGCAAAAATTTCAATGCTGTATCTTCACCAGAAATTAATTGGCAATTAAAAATCTTTATGAAATATATTGATAATTAAGATCTAAATAACAAATGGCGATAGATATATTTCTAAAAACTGTGTGAAATATCACTAATACTGTATGTAGAAGTGACATTACCCATGTGTCAAAAACATTATTGTCATGAGGTTTATTATAAAGAAACAAGTAGCATTCGATTATCACTAATAACTATATTAGGACACCAATTTAATGCAATAATTTATGAAGATTAAGATTTATGTAAATATTCAAAACTTTGAAGAGGGTTTATTGTTATAAACATATTCTGATAATAGTAAAAATACTATTGTCCATCTGATTGCTGAAAGATAGAGTTGCTTTGTTTTGTCCATTTCTTTCTTTTAAGCATATTCTGGTAATAGTAAAAATAATGTCCATTTGGTTATTTGAAATACACTGTATTTCCACAAATACATCTTATCTTTGTTTTAAAAATATTCAAATAATAATAAAAATTGTTTATTTGGGGTATATTATCAATTAAATCTTCAATACAATTGTGGTGTTTGGTAGTTCACACAGTATGTAATATATGTATTCAAGGAGTACGTAATAGCATCTATTAGTAGACCATTATTTTATTGTTATCCCTATATATATATGTATAAGTGTAATAATGGTCAAGACTAAATGGGTTTGTAAGTAATCATTAAGAGACAGTCAACACTTAGATAATCCCAATATCAATAACAATCAACAATTTCAAGCTGCTGTTAAGGCAACCTTTTAACAATATTCCATTTTTATTGTTAAAAGGAGGTTGCCTTGACAACAGTTTGAAATTATTATTAATATTGGGATTGTCTAAATGTTGACTGGTTTTTAATGATATATATATAAGAGAATATCAAAAAAGTAGGGCAAGATTTTATCAGACACAAGTCATTTCAGCATTATCTGACTTTTAAATACTCTTCTGTGAACTAATTCTGGTTAATGAGCTCCAATAAAATTCAGTTTATGTTTGAAATGATATAAAAGATTTCAACACGTGTTGTGCAGAATGTATTTCCATTTTAACTAAGCTTAACAGTGAAAAAAATGCAATTACTATTATATGACATATAAAGCCAGTAGAATCGGTTTTCATTATTCTATGTATTCACGTTTCTACATATAAGAACAATATATAATCATGTACACGTTTAAATAGCAAAAAAACCTCTGTAAAGCCTCTTTAACAGCGTCCACAGAATAACAGTGAAAAATATTTTATTCACCGGGCTTGCCAATTTGAAATTAAGTGTATTTTCATCGCGCTTTATCCTGTTGCTAAGAACATCTAGATATCTATTTACTTACTAATATTATACGGTTAGCTGAATTGTCTAAAGGCTAACTATCAGGAAGGAAAAACCCTAACCCTGATAAAAAGTTCGAGTTTTATTCAACCTAGATTTCAGTCTCTCTGGTCCTAAGCATGGCTGCAAATGAAACTAGTATTACACCAGGCCTTAAAACATACACACACGTGTGTATATGTCGAATGTGTAATGAAATTAAAATTTGAAATATATGAAATGAAAATATGTATTTAAAAATGTTTATATGAAGTTAAATTATAATATGAGCTACCTTTTACTCATTGGAGGTGGGGGTAGTGCGGTGGATGTTTCAAAATGCATCCAAAGTGAGGTAGGACTTTTGGACTGATGGAAGGTTGCGATATAATTCGAGTTCGAATGAAAGATGCACTGATAAGAATAAAACTAGTAAGTATTTGTGGTGCAAAATTATTTATTCGAAACCAAATCTGATATTGCGAGACATCTAAAAAACATTTTAATTAAAGTTAACAATCGTTGTATATATGTGTGTGTGTGTATGCGAGCACATATAACTGAGTCTTCTTTAATTTCAATACAAGAAAAACAATGACATTGAAACAAAATGCGATAACGTAAATCCCTTTGTGTGCAATAATGATTCTTTTTCTTAAAGATTGTATTTACAGATTATTTTAAATATAGTGTTTATAATTATAAATATTTGCAATTAGATTAATTTAAAACATTAAATAATGTTTTAAATGGTTTGTTTCCTTTTAAATGCTTTGCTATCCATGAAGATTGGACTGTAGAATAGAACATGATTAAATTTTTAATTAACTTTATATATACAACACGTGTCATTGGCATAGTATAGCATGACAAAACTTAGGAGTTTTTCTAATGGCAGGTTGTAATGTAATTAGATACAATTTTGTTCGTTTCGCACATGTTATCGTTTACTTCTTTAAGGCAAAATAATAGTCCGCAGTATTTAACAATAGGCGGTAAAAACTAAAGGGGCAGACCCATTATCTTAAAGGGGAGCTATAAAAATCTTAGAAAGTTGGTGAAAGATAATCCTTAATGAGGATGCGCTGACTTTTACATTGTGACATCGAAACAACGTCTTTAAGAAAATTCTAGTTAGAAATAATTATGGCTTTGGTGGTTTCCTTTGTTTGAGCAATATGCATAGCCATCACCCAACATCCGGAGGGACGGCAGAAAAAGAACTCACGTGACTTGACAAGCAGGTGCATGCTTTGTTGGATTCGGCGATTTACTGCGGGTTTTCATCAAGCATTGCTTCCCGGTTCTTCGAAAGCCTAGCCCTGCTAATAGTTGGCGCGTGAACGCCACGCGACTAAACCCCAATTAAAATGTTAGCAAATAGATTTGTAAATAGCGGGAGTGAGCTTTTAATAGGTTTTATTATTCACTTTTATTTTGCGTTCAAAAAGGCCAAAACAATGCGATCAATAAGCTGTGAGTTTTGGAGAAGTACAAATACTGAAGTGGGGGGGGGGTGATATTGCGATTTATCCGAAGGTGGGTAAAAAAAAAAAGAACTTATACATGTCAATGCTAGAATGAAACAAGACATTCCCTGTTCTGAGCTAAACTTCTTAGAAAATGGGAATTTGATTGTTTTACAACGAAATGTTCTCTATTCTAAAGTAACACGTGGTATAGCGAATAAAGTTCGCATCGCACCACCTCCGCGAATGCGATTTCACCGAGAGGAGATCGTTTTTCGCTGCCTATTCTTTTATGATAAAGACAGGATTGATGAAAAAGATCTCCAGTGGTGTAATAATTTTGTAATAGTTACTAGCATATGTCATACTTTATTTTAGATTGGAGACCCGGCTCACTATCAGCGGCTGGTTCTCAAGTAGTGCTCCGGGTGAAGTAGCTCTGTGTGGTTATAGTGATCGGCACATCTGAATATAAAGATAACCACTAAAAAAACTTGATTTCCTTATCACTGTACAAGCTGGGACAAGGCCAACAGACACTTAATTACATTTCAATGGCAAATAAATTTTGATTAAAAATATGCTAATATGCAAATAGACTGGTGTACAATATGGACAGTACCCTCATCAAAAATGATACTAAATTTATCATTTGTACACAATTTTCATGTATTGAAAAACGTGTTAAAATTACATTACGCTTTATAATAGATAAAGTGTCAAACTAGAAACCATAGCAACAAGATATTAAAAGTTCATTCTATTTATTGAATTAAATATTTAATCCATTTTATGTTATTTTATTGAGATTATTTTTGAATATTAAAAAAAATTCTAAGTATTAATATTTAAAAGTATAATACTGTCACCATTTTTAAATATAAATCGGGAAAATTATAATAATAGAGAAGGAAACAGGTGTAGTCGACACATCTATTATTTCAACGTTCTCTTTTTTTTAAAAAAAAAGAAAAATATATATAAACTATAGAATGGGGGGGGGGGGTTAAACTGCTATTTTCTTTATTTATAAAATAATTTAAATAATTGCTAAAGCTGTCTATTTCTCAAGCTACTGACACATTTATATATATAGTACTATCGTTCTCTGCAAAAAGACTGGTCCAAACAACTTCAATTTCAATCCATTTTGTTCTTTCCTATTTTTTTTTTTTTTCAGAATCACCATAAATATTACTCTTTCTAATTTCAATTAATAATTTCTTTCTTTGCTTATTCTTTTTGTTAATCATATTTAACTTATAATTAGTTTTTTTTCTAAAATTTTCATTATAATAATCCATTTTTCTTTCTCTTAATCTTTAAAGCTCAGGAATAGCAAAATAAATTGGAAAAAAATAAGTCTATTCATCAGAAAAATTTCCCAACTATTTTTCCCTCATTTATTTTTCCAGAAAAAGATTTTCTTCCATTTTCTTTGTTATTTTTCAATTTCATTCCCCCCCCCCCCTTTTTTTTTTCTATTCTGTCTTTCTCTTTTTTTCATCCCTATTTAAACTTTTTAAAGTAACCTTCTGCCTTAAATAACTTTGAGTGATATTACCATTTAATTTTGTTGTGTGTATAGATCCAGGATATTATCATATTTTACAGAATATTTATAAAAATGCAACAGCAACAATTAGATTACATAATGATACAAGGAAAGTCAACATTGAGAAGATGTAAGACAGGGTAACTCCATATCTCCAAAACTTTTTACAGCAGTGCTGCAAAAAGTATTTTGTGGATTAAAATGGGAAGCTAAAAGAGTGAAAGTAAATGGAGATTATTTAAGTCATTTAGATTTTGCAGATGATGTAGTTGTTTTTGCAAATAGTGTTTTAGAGCTGCAGGAAATGTTGCAGGAGTTATCAGATGAAAGTAGGACTAAAGATAAATGTTAAAAAGACTAAAGTAATGTTTAATGGATTTTCTCAAAATATGAAAATAAAGATTGATTATGATGAGTTAGAAGAAGTTAACAGCTACAAATACCTCAGTCACCCCGGTCAGATTACTAATACAGATGGAAATATAATGGATGAAATTAATCTTAAAATTAAACTTGGTTGGAGTGCTTTTGGTAGAAATAACTTGATACTAAAAGGAAATATGCCTATGTGTTTGAAAAGAAAGGTTTTTAATAAATGTGTTTTACCAGTTCTTACTTACGGATCTGAGACTTGGACACTTAATAGAAGAGTAATACAGAGACTTCAGGCCACTCAAAGCAGTATGGAGAGATGCATGTTGGGAGTAACAAGAAGAGATCGAAAATGCAATATATGGGTAAGAGAACAAACAGGTGTTACTGATCTCATTGAAAAAATTAAAAGACTGAAGTGGAGTTGGGCTGGACATATTGCTAGAAAGATGATAATAAATGGACAATTGAAATCTTAAACTGGATTTCAAGAGATTGTAAAAGACCTAGAAAGAGACCACATGTGAGATGGGTGGATGGATGAAATAAGAAAGTGTGCAGGGATGATGTGGAGAAGAGAAATTAAAGATCAGAGAAGATGGATTGAACTTGGAGAGACCTTCATCCTGTAATGGATTGATAATGGTTGATGATGATAGTATATTGAAATAAAAGTATTTGGAAAAGTCTGGATAATTGTTAGCTTTCTAGTTTACTAGTTAACATCTGATCAATGAGAATTTGTATAGTTTTTTCTTTTTTATGTAAAAAATGTTTTCCATTTAAAAATAGTTAGAATCAAATTCGGGGTCATGGACTGGGAAGCAAAAGTCTAATAATTATTATGTAAGACCTTTCAAATGTGTAGATAATGAACTCCAAATTATTCACTTATTACCGATTAAAAAAATTTATATGTATCAAAATTAATAATATTATTTGATGAAACGAAATCTTCAAAAATTAATAACATTTGGTGAAAAAAAACTTTTATGTATTGTTCCATAATGTGCAACGGTCAATTTTATCAGCACAGTTATTTAACGTCAAACAGTACAGATAATAAAACAGTTATACATATCTGAAATTAATATTTGATCATTAGAACCCTAAGACTAAAAAAAGGAAAATAAAAGATGATAATGTGTTCAGGAAAATAGGGCTTTTGAAAAAAAAAAAAACATTTGAAAGTCTCGTATATAACAATCTGAGAGATAAGAGTTCAAAAAAAGTGCTGCAGAAAAGAGATAAGATGATGAAATGATGGAAAAACAAAGTAACTCATGACATGGTATTAATAAATTGATGGGTTGATGTCATTGTAGTGGCAGGCATAGACTTTATCTTAAGAAACTAACTAAATCTCAGTTTCAGAAATGAAAATATTTGACTAAGCAGAAATATAAAAAATAATAAAAATATTAATTAATGCAAAAAAATTCAAAAATAGACCAGTACCTCCTACTAAACAGCACACAAACACCAATCTTTATGCTTACACAGCTGTTTACACAAAGGCAAAACTCTCCATACAGTAGCATCACTCAGTACAAACCAGAGTAATCAATGGATGCAGGAAGATTTGTGTATAAAATCCCTATCTAGTGCCTACTCATTTAATATTCCCAGACTAGTTTCTGGCTTGTGGTCTTCATCAGGGAGCAGCATTGGATCTGAGAGTACTGCACCTAGATCTTAGGATCTGATGCAACCCTCCACTAGGATAATGATGACTGTTTTTATTAAAGAATCAAAGACACCAAAAATACAGATGTTGAACTGAGTTCAGATCTATATGACTATAAAGCTAATGACCTTGAATTGAAAACATTATTGTGTTTTCATTTTGGATTCAAAGCTTTATAGTTAGCTAATAAAGTAAAAGGTGGCTGCAGGAGGGTTGCATTAGATCCTATGATTTAGGTGGAGTGCTCTCAGATCCAAGGCTTCTCACTGATGAAGGCCACAAGCCAGAAACTAGTCTGGGGATATTGGATGAATAGGCACTAAATAGGGATTTATGCAAAAACCTTCCTGCATCCATTGACTACTCTGGATTGTGCTGAATGGTGCTACTGTGTGGAGAGTTTTGCCTCAGTGTAAGAAAAAAAACACAAGATTTCAAAATCTTAGTAAGGCTTTTAAGAAATTGTTATTGAAATTATATCAGAGGAAAAAATACTTATCTTCACAAGAAACATTGATGTTAGTACAAGAAAAGTGAGTCCAAAAAACAGAAGATCAACAGTATAAGACAAAACTGATTAAGATTAAAAAATCAGTCTGAAAGCCAGATGGTTGGAAATTAAATCTATGGCAGAAAAATACCATGGTAAATAAAAAAAAAACCATACAAGACAATGAGAAACACAACAGAAAATAATAAAATAATAAATTCACAGAGAATACGCACACATAATACATGCACACACTATACTATAATAAAATATAACTGAATAGTATATGTAAATGTATTTATTTGAATATTCTCTTTCACAGAAAATAAAAATAAAACAATGTCCTTTTTTTCTTTTTGTGTTAAAAATTGATGATGATGAAGTGCAAAAGATACAATGACTATGTGATGTTTTTAAATGCTTGCCAATTTCTAAATCTATACAATCATCCCTTATTTATAGTTAATGACTTGTAAGTATAGGGATTTGAACTCAGATTTTCAAGCACCTTTCAACTATCCACACTATATCACAACTGATACACATGACCACACACATGTAGAAAAGATAAATAATCACCAATATACATATTTCATGCTAAACCAGCACTCATCAGTTGGTCCATATTATTATCTCCCACATACATATATATATAATCAGTGCTCACAGCACTCATCAGTTGGTCCAGATTATCATCTCCCACACACATATATAATCAGTGCTGAGCACTGATTATATATGTGTGTGGGAGATGATAATCTGGACCAACTGATAAGTGCTGGTTTAGCATGAAATACGTATATTGGTGATTATTTATCTTTTCTACATGTGTGTGGTCATTTGTATCAGTTGTATGAGATAGTGTGGATAGTTGAAAGGTGCTTGAAAATCTGAGTTCAAATCCCTATACTTACAATTAAACTCCCAGGTTTATGAAGAGTGCTTGGTTTTCAAATAGTTAATGACTTGATATCATTTTCTTTTTAATTGATACTTTGTTAAATTCCACATATTGTTTCCTAAAACAATCTTTCTGCTAAAGCCTTCAGGTAATTGGTTTTTTATTATAGTATTTTACTATTTATAGAAATACTTTTTATGCTAAAGATTTTGTATAAATAAATTGGATTTAAAGAAGATAAAAAATATTCTAAGACAACATTGTTGGATTTAAAGAAGATGAGATTATGCTAAGACAACATTGTCACTGCCTCAATCCAGAAGGATAAAGGAAATCACAATTTTTGTGCAAGATGACTTTCAATTGGCAAAAGAAGATAATTAAGTGATATAGGCTATATTGATATTTTAGGTCATATATATATA